>JASPKZ010007733.1:0-292500 GCA_030220185.1 Diploptera punctata
ATCAGTTAGAGGGACAGACTGCAATTCAGATCATCATCTGGTCAGGGTGAAAATCAGACAACGGCTATCGCTTATGAGAGGAACAAACGCTAAAGATGATTGTGTAAAATATGAAAAAAAAAACTTGAAAATGATGAATGCGGCAAGAGTACCAAATCAAAATGCTAATAGATTTGAAGTACTGGAATCATTGAGATGACAATGTGGCAAACGAAGAAGAAACTGATATAAATAAAAAGATGGGAGGCTATAAGAGATACTATTAAATTGTCAGCATCAGAAAGCATTGGTTGTTTAAAAAAGAGGCAAAACAAGAAATGGTTTGATGAGGAATGTGCCGACATAGTAAAGAAAAGAAAGCTAGCAAAAATGAAATGGTTACACGAGCCAAATGAGGTAAATTTAGAGCAATTGGGTAGTGTTAGACGTGAAACCACCAAGTTACTGAAGAGTAAAAAGAGGGAATATTTGAGAGAGAAGATTAATGATCTTGAAATGAATGCAAAAAAATAGGAACATTAGAGAATTATATCAGGGAATTAGTGTAGAGAAAAAGGGGTTTCAGGCTAGAACAAACATAATTCGGAACGAAAATGGGGATATGATTGCAAGAGTCTAGGAGTATATTAAATAGATGGAAAGGTTACTTTAAACCAGCTATTAAATGTACATACAGAACAGGACTTTGAGGAGGATAAGTTACACACAGCAGAACTGCTAGTCGCAGAGCCAAGTGCATTAGAGGTTGAAATGGCGATTGAAAAATTGAAGATGTATAAAGCATCAGGTTCAGATGAGATCCCAGCAGAACTGATACAATCAGGGGGAGGAAAATTGATGGACAAGATATGCTGGTTGCTTAGTATGATCTGGGAAAAAGAAGCTCTTCCAAATGAATGGAAAGAATCAATTATCGTACCAATTTATAAGAAAAGAGATAAAACTGATTGCAACAACTACAGGGGCATCTCATTACTTTCAACTTCGTACAAAATTCTAACAAATATATTAGTAAGCAGACTTACCTCCCTATATTGATGACATTCTAGGAGATCATCAATGTGCATTTAGAAGAAACAGGTCTACAACAGATCAGATTTTCAGTATAAGACAGATTTTAGAGAAGAAATGGGAATATAATGGTACTGTACATCAACTATATGTAGACTTCAAAAAAGCATATGATTCAATTAAGAGGGAGAAGTTATATAGTATCCTGCTGGAGTTCGGAATTCCTAAAAAGTTAGTTAGACTTATACGAATGTGTCTAAATGGCTCAAAGAGTAGGGTGGCGTGTAGGCAAAACAGTTTTCAGACACTTTTGAAATCCAGAATGGGGTTGAAGCAAGGAGATGCACTATCTCCTCTACTATTTAATTTTTGTACTAGAGCATGCCATTAAATCTTTAGAGAATGAGGAAGGCTTACAACTCAATGGTATTAATAAGCGTGTTAGTTTATGCTGATGATGTAGTACTACTGGCCGATAGCGAGGAGATACTAAAGGCCAACACGCACACACTATTGAGTAATACTAAAAAATTAGGACTGGAAGTAAATATCAGTAAAACTAAATATATGGTCACACGTAGAAATTCAGTATATAATGGAAATGGACAGCTAATGACAAATGAGGGAAATTTTGAGGAAGTGGCTAAATTCAAATACCTAGGAACAATAATCACAAATAGGAATGATTTGCTCAAAGAAATTAAACATAGGCTCAATTCTGAAAATGCATGCTATTATGCATTGCAGAGACTTTTGATGTCCCAACTCCTTTCAAAAAACGTTAAGCTGAAAATATATAAAACTATTATTCTACCAGTTATATTATATGGGTGCGAAACATGGACTCTTACTTTAAGGGAGGAAAGGAGATTACGAGTAATTGAGAATAAAGTTCTTAGGAACATTTTTGGACCAAAGAGAGATGAACAGACAGGTGAATGGAGAAGACTACATAACAATGAACTACATGGTCTTTATAGGAAGCCAGATATAATAAGAACAGTTAAGTCTCGTAGACTGCGATGGGCAGGACATTTTGAGCGTATGGGGAATGAAAGACGTGCATGGAAGCTTCTTGTAGGAAAGCCAGAGGGAAAACGCCCAGTTGGTAGGCCAAGAATGAGGTGGGAGAACAACATTAACTATGATTTGAGGGAAGTAGATTATAGAGGGAATGATTGGAAAGCATTAGCTCAGGATAGGGATGTATGGAGATCTTATGTCCGTGGCGCCATGAACCTTCGGGTTCGATAGTGCCAGTGAGTAAGTAAGTAAGTAAGTAAGATAGGTTATGTAAATCCCCAAGAAAATAAATGTAAAATTAACAATGATGTCTCTGTGGTAGTTAATCCAACAGACGAAAGTACCGTAGATGAAACTCAAAGGGAATCAGATAGGGAAATGACACTTCAGAATGAGGGAAAAGAATGCGAGCCAACTATTATAGGTGTAAACAAAATACCTCAAACCAATGACTATGAATTACATGGAAATATATGTAAATGTAATAATGAAATGCATGTTATTAATGAAGTTAAATTAAATCAAAATGGAATAACTGACCTGATGATTTCGGCACAGCCAAACATCCGTTCAGTATTCCAAGTTGAAACTGTGGATATGCAAAGTAGATGCATGGGAAAGATACGAACAAAGTATGAAAAGAAAAACAGGAAAAAGGTAGGACTTAAAGAAAATATGCATAAGTCATACCGCGTAATAAAGAAGCGCCAAATAAATAGGAGGAAATGGTCAAAAAAACAGTCAATACGTTAGATTAAAAGGTAACATAATTAAGTACTGTACTAAATTAATGCATGATGAGAGAGAATGTTACCTAGAAAAAATATCGTGCTGAAATATTTGATCCGGGCGCGAAATTATCGCAAAGTGGTCGAATGCAAATTTCAGTCTATCCTGTTAGAATGGATGTAATATCAGTTAGACATTAACATGCACCTGCATTGTATGCACAACAATTAAATAAATGTGTAATTAGTAAATAAGATTACATATGGTAATATTAGTATGATAAATGTTGAACCAAGATTTAGATCCCCCAGCCGTAATGATTTGAATTTTATAAATTCAAATTATAATTGATATAATATAAATTCTTATGAATGTATATCAATGTATGATATTTAAGGGAATCTAATATTAAATAGTAACTTCTTTTTATTTCTCAATCGACAGTCAGACATGGGCAGATGTTTGCAAAGCTATTAAACATGTCGCCACTTTACTATGTTTATGGCAGCAAATCCCATATGCCGCAAGTAACTTTTATAAAGGGCCTTAAGATATATATTTTTCTCATATTTTCATAGTTCTCCTAAGAAGACTGTCCGTCAACTTGATATATTTATTAGCAAGCAGGTCTGCTCGTTTCTGTACTTTTATGAAGGACAAGCCACTGTATAACAATACAGATCCCTTTTGGACAATAGAGTATGACTTCCTTTGGGTATCTTGTTTTTGTAGTACAGTTTACTGCTTAGCGAAAACACCCCAAGACGGGAAGACCCTTATAAAAGTGAAGTAAGAAAAAAACAAGTGTTATTTTTTTCTTCCCAATAAATCAATTAGGACTGGGACATCTTTTTATTGCCGATATCCGGCCTTTTGAAATTTTGTTAATGTTAAGGAAAACAAAATATATTTTACTCAAAATCAAGTTGCAGGGGAAGCCCGGAAGAGAAAGGAAGGAGGAAGTAGGCCATCTATTGTTGCCCAGAAAACACCTCCAGCCAATGGGCAAATAGAGTTAAAATATCCCTTTAGGTATGAGCCAGTAAAATTTGGCAAACGCCTCTGCAATTAAAATCCTATTTAGCGATAAGTTCTGACCATAATTTAGATACGCCCTACCAGGATAATGCCCAATCAGAGGGCATATAAAATAAATTGTAAGCCGGACAGAGAACTTTGCTGTATGTAGGCCAACAATTTTTGAGAAAAGAATATTGTGTGAGAATCCGCAGGGGAGTCAAGGAGGCATGTGGTCTCCAAGTGCTGTTAAGTGTTGGACTGTGAAAATTAGTATTACCGTACAACCGCGGTACATATCTCGGTAGAGACATAAATCTACTGCATATAAATTGGCTCTACTCAGCAAATATCTCCGCCGGCACATCAAATAAAAATAGTACGGAAAGTGTTATTGAATAATAAAGATTTGTGCCTACTCTTCTGTGTAAAACTGTGCATTAATGTAGAGCTGTTGGTATTTCCTGGCCTCCATCTCTCACCGACAATCCTCCGTTACGCCTGAGATAAGATCCTTTTGCTCTCCGATTATAAGAACCCCTGAGAACCTAGTCCGGAGCAATCAACCCGAACTGTCCAGCAGTAAGGATCCCTCATCCTTAACATGGAAGGAGTGAACCCTGAAGCAGACTATCACGCTTCATAGTGGCCCTCCAAAGTGGTGCTCCATAGTGGCGCTACATAGTGGCAACCAACAACGTGGGGCAATACAAACCCCACAGAATCAACACGTTACATAGTAAAGTAAGTAAAGTAAAGTGATCCCACAACAGGCCTCAGGAGGCCCTTGGGGTAGTAGGAGGTTAAGGCTCCCACATTTTCTAGACAATCGGCACTTTATGTCAGCCGGGTTGTCAGCCCTGCGTGACGGCCGCCTTTACCCCCAGAACAAGCGTCTGGTACTCATTTCCGTTAGAGGCTGAGTCGACCCCAGGGCCATAGTGCCGCCAGAGGGTTTGGGTCAGTTTAAAAATCCTGACCCCAACGGGACTTGAACCCTCGACCCTCCGGCTTGTAGCTCAGTGCCTTAACCACTGCGCTACGGCGTGCCCCACACGTTACATAGTGGCCCTCCAAAGTGGAGCTACATAGTGGTGCTCCATAGTGGCGCTCCAACTGAGTGGCCCGAAGAGTTGCGAAAACAGTGCAGTGTCAAGCAACAAAACTCCCACGAGACGGAGGAACGCCAGTATCCAGTCGGCAGAGAGCAGCCTGGAATTAAATCAGCAACCGGAGGAGTCCAATGGCTATATTCTGAGAAAATGAGGACAACGCGAGAACGCAGAGGGGAGGAAGACCAGGGGAAGACCCAGAACTGGTAAAGATGAAGACTCCAAAAGGTAGAAACAAAATTTAAAAATATCATGGCAGTCGTAATTTTTTTCTGTAATTCAAATACTTTTGGTTAATTAAGAAATTTAATAATTAAATACTAAAAATGGCAGGACTTAACGGTTACAATGCAGGCGACGAAAGCCAGAACATTTTAAGATTTCTGGAAGAATTTAGAGCAGAGATAAATAGAAAGAGCGAATTAGATAAAAAAAGAAGTAATAGAAAATATAAGTTCACTGGGAACCAAGTTCGACGAGGTGGAAGCTAGCATGGAAGCTAGGGTTGATAAAATGGGGTTAATAAACGGAAAATCTAGTTATGTTGAACATGAGGAAATAGGGCTGAAAACAGAAAATAATTCAGAGTCAGAATTAATTAATGGTAAAGAATCTGATACAAATTCTGCAAATAGTGTAGTTGTCAATCAGGAAACTAACCTCGAAAATCTGCAAACAAATGAAGAAATTACTTGTATCCCAGAAGTGATTCAGTCTAAAGAAATCTCAAATCAGGGTGTAGATTTTCTTAATGATAAGATAAAATTAGGGCCTAGTATTGCCAAGAAAAGCGAAGATTGTGGAAATGTGCATGTATTTACTTGTAATGTGCAGAAACAAGGAATACCTGACAATGAATCAAAAACTAAAACTAAGGCCGCGGGTAAGATAATGAAACATTTTAAGATAGATAACCGACGCCAAAAGGGCTTAACTGAGGCAGTCGATAAAGTCAAATGTAACAGAATAAAGTCAAAGCCGAGGGAAAGTTATTTACGGTACCTCGAGGACCCCAAATCAGATATTCCTTGGTTCAGAGTCGCAGGCGGAAGGGAAAAGTCGACCGAACTGGTTGCAAAAACCTTTTTTGCAAGCAGGTCAGTCCCAAACGTCTCACGATTTGAGTGGTGTGCAGAATATGGATGCCAATTGAATCGGGTAATTAGAAATGTTCCGCTGTCGGATATCGTTCGAGGACTTTCAGTAAATTCATGTATATTGTCCAGACATTATCGCCTAGCTATGCGCGACAGAAGTAAAAACCACATTAATCTCTTTGATCAGAGCCTTGCTCTTATTTTTGAATCCGAAAGTAGGATGAAATCTGTACAAACTCAATGATTGGAAAAAAATTATGGTACACGAACCGGTTTTCGAACTCAGTTCTAAGTGGAAATCGAGGATTATTATTTAGTTATTAAGTGAAATGATTAAACGTCTCGAATGACGAGAAATGCTAGGGATTAATAAGAATTATTGTTAAATCCATTTTAAATATGTGATATTAGTAAATCCATGATGATTAATTGAGATATCGCAGTGAATGATTAATTTTAATAATTAAATACGAGAGAAATAAGTATCCGTATTATATGTGTTCGAACAAGAGGGGAGCACGATGCTTCTATCAATTGAATATTGTGACTCCTAATTGAATACAATTTTAATAAATAAAATATCATTCTAGGAAATGATAATTGTCTTGTACAGACGAATTATATAATTGAGAAAAATATTAATATAATTTAAGTAGTAAAGTTATGTGTAAGACATAATAGTGCCTCAATATCAATTAGAACTGAGAAAAATAATTTTAAATAAAATTTCGGACCATATAAACATGATGGATCTGTGAATATTCAATATTAAATAACGATTAATTAGCTATGAATAGCTGACTAATTAAAAAGAATGAGAGAGAGAATATTTTGAAATGTGTTTTAATGTAATCGCTTGAGCAGAAAGCTGCATTATCTACTTAGTTTATAAAACTAAAAGTACTTGATTGATTTTAATATTCTATTATTTTATTATTGATGAAAGAACGCTCCTAAGTTAAATGTTAAAATTCAGTAGACGTTAAAATGAGCTCAGTAGGCCATTGTCATTGTTTGATAGGAAATTGAAGAATCCTTGTACAACAATCTTAATGCGAATAAGATAATGATTATTATGATTTTTATAAAGAACAGCCGACATTATAGGCATAGAAGCTAATGAGATATGTTGAAGCGTAATGCACCTTAATTGAAAGGCCAAGTGACCGAATTAATCTTTAAAGCGTGAGGAATTTATTTACTGATTTATATACAGAATTTAATTTGTAGACGTGGGCCGTAGCGGCACGTCACTGTGTTTGGATAACACATATTAATTTTTTGAGATAATATTTGAGGGCAAGGTGACCCTATATTATCTAATTAGTCGAGGATAATGATTCCTAATTATATTAATGAGATGAGATGAAGTCATGGTCGCTAATGGAAGCGAATGTGACATGCTATGAGATTCTGTATTCGAAAGAAAAGATTTTGCACGCTTAAGAAAATAACGTCGTTTGACTGGCTCTATGAACTCTGGTGCATGTGCACTGTTCTTCTATAGGACTTTGAAAATATTTCACGCTAGTTTAAGTGCAATTTTTCCAAAAAATATATTAATAATATTACCCCGGACCTGTAGTGAATGAACATGCAACAAGCTGCCAGCTTTCATGCATAGCGGAAGAAGAAGAATTAATAATATTAAAATTACCAAATGTTTATTAAAAATGGGTCTACACTTACTTATCATCCCTAATGCTGATCCAACCAGTGATAACCCAAAACAGCGATAGAAAAATCATAGACTAAGTAATATACTCTGTGGAGAAAATAGCAGTTATCATCACAATATTGTCTAACAGTGTCATAATATTGTGATTTACATATTTAAATAAATTCTTTAAAATTGTCTAATAATGTTATAAAATTGTTTGAAAAAGTTTAAAATATTAAATAATGTTAGTAAATACAGTAGAAGAGCTATAGTTTACAAAAATAGAACTGAAAAATCAAGCAGTTATAGGCACTGCAGTTTAACTTACCCAATATATTTTCTTATATTTTCTAAGTCCAATAGAATAACAGTGCACATTTGCCAGAGTTTATAGAGCCAGCGATAACACACCATTGAACCACATATCGATTATCATCCTTGCCTAGTGAGTTTTTGCTGCTCGCCACATATCGATTATTATCAATATCATACTAAAGTTTATACAGCTTACACTAGATGGCAGCACGTCACTGTGAAATTTAAATGACCAATCTTTGCAATAAATTTCCAAGTTTATTTTAAAGAAATATATTAATAGAATTCAAACTACCAAACATTTATTAAAAATCACTCCTTAATGTTGTTCCAAACAGTGATTCCCCAAACCAGCAATAACCCACTAGTGGGTTGTTAGGAGGTTATTGCTGGGAAGAAGAGAGAAAAATCATACACTAAGTAATATACTCTGTGGAGAAAATAGCATTCAGCATCACAATATTGTCTAACACTCATAACGCTAATGTTTTTCGTATTTAAATAAATACTTAAAAATTGTCAAATAGTGTTATAAAAATTGTTTGAAAAAATTTTAAATTATTAAAAAATGTTAATAAATACAGAAGAAGGGCTACAGTTTACAACACTAAACTGAAAAATCAAGGGTAAGTAGAACTGCAGTTTAGCCAACATTTTAAACATTTTACAATTATTAAATATCTTTTTTTTTGTATGCAGTTCTGTTATTTATCTCTCAATTAAGTTTAACAGAATCGCAGTAAGCATCAACGAATCCTTAATATAACTTCCACTAGATGGCAGGACATATCTGTGAATTTGGGGTGACCAACATTTGCAATTAATTCAAGACCATATTTCAAGAAATTAAATTAATTTTTTAGGTTCTGATGGGAAAAATTAATGTATACAAGATTAGTTTATTAAATAATATACATGTAATTTATGTTGTTACATTAGGAAGATGGAAAATTGAGGTGTGTTCATTTCTTACAAATATGTTTGGAAATTCATTGCAAAGGTTGGTGATTCCAATTTCACATATACGCCTATTTTTTATTATATAAAACTTTCCTCATTAGAGGATTGCCTCAAGGACAAAGTGATACAGACAATTAATTTTTGTAATTGATGAAATACATTTTGTAAATATATTTTAAAAAATTCAACTTGTAGGCCTAACCTGGTGAAGTTACATTTTAAGCATTCGTGCATGCGCACTGCAATTCTGTAGAACTTAGAAGAATTTCAATTACTGAAGTTTTTCCAAAAAAAAGACTATACCATAACTCTAAAATTTGACAAAACTTGTATAGATATTTTAAAACTTGTGTCACAAACTGGTTGAGCATGAAAATTTTTAGAATACTAACTACAACAAAATAATGTAATGTAGCTCCAGCTTTAATAAGAATATCTAACCTAAATTTTGTGTTAATTTAATCTACATATTTACTACTATACATTAATCTTATTTGCATTGCAATGTTATTAAAACATGTCATGTATTCCTGTTTAAAAGAAAAGATTTTCACAAAAAAATTATATCATTTAGATGTAGTTCATAATTACATGTAATAGAAAACGATATACATAAATCTAAGTAAACATGACATACAACTAAAAACCTAACCTAATTTGTATTGTGTTTTATTCCATTTCATTATGTCCAGGAAACATTCAATTTTGTTGATAACCTCAGCGATTGGCCTATGCCACATTAAACATGTTCCTGGAAAACAAATTAAATTGAATGAAATGAGGGACCCAAATTTTAATATTTCGTTTGTATCCCATACTTTTTGCACAACCAGATAGATGTAAACCTACATTTAGATCTTGGTTAAATAAAGATCAGGCTTTAAAGTTAGCATCGTTTCATAAATTTGTAAAAATGGAACTTAGGCTCAATTTTCCTACATGTGGCACGACTTTTTAAATACCTCAATCAACTGCTGTCAAATTTTACTGTTATGGTTTCATTTTTAAAGACCATTTACAACACCTTTTAGACATTTTCTAACGATTCTTAGAAAATATTTACAATATTCAACTAAATACCTACCATAATAAATATGGCAGCCATATTGTTTTTAACAGATGGTCTGTGTTCCAATGCAGCCAACATATTTTTTCAAACTCAACTTATAACAATGCAACCAATATATACTTTATAAATTACTAAGTTCTAACTAATTCAACCAACTAATTCACTGGCGCTATCGAACCCGTAGAATCATAGCCCAGAGGACATAAGCTCTCCATACATCCCTATCCTGAGCTAATGCTTTCCAATCATTCCTTGTATAATCTACTTCCCTCAAATCATAGTTAATGTTATTCTCCCACCTCATTCTTCGTCTACCAACTGGGAGTTTTTCTTCTGGCTTACCTACAAGAAGCTTCCATGCAAGTCTTTCATTCCCCATATGTGCAAAATGTCCTGCCCATCGCAGTCTACGAGACTTAACTTTTCTTATTATATCTGGCTTCCTATGAAAACCATGTTATGTAGTCTTCTCCATTGACCTGTCTGTTCATCTCTCTTTGGTCCAAAAATTTTCCCAAGTACTTTATTCTCTCATACTTGTAATCTCCTTTCCTCCCTTACAGTAAGAGTCCATGTTTCGCACCGATATAATATAACTGGTAGAATAATAGTTTTACATATTTTCAGTTTAACGTTTTTTGAAAGGAGTTGGGACATCAAGAGTCTCTGCAATGCATAATAGCACGCATTTGCAGAATTGAGCCTATGTTTAATTTCTTTGTGCATCTCATTCCTATTTGTGATTATTGTTCCTAGGTATTTGAATTGAGCCACTTCCTCAAAATTTCCCTCATTTGTCATTAGCTGTCCATTTCCATTATATAATGTATTTCTACGTGTGACCATATATTTAGTTTTATTGATATTTACTTCCAGTCCTAATTTCTTAGTGTTACTCAATAGTGTGTGCTTGTTGTCCTTTAGTATCTCCTCGCTATCGGCCAATAATACTACATCGTCAGCATAAACTAACAGCTTATTAATACCATTGAGTTGTAAGCCTTCCTCATTCTCTAAATATTTAATGGCATGCTCTAGTACAAAATTAAATAGTAGAGGAGATAGTGCATCTCCTTGCTTCAACCCATTCTGGATTTCAAAAGTGTCCGAAAACTGTTTGCTTACACATACCCTACTCTTCGTGCCATTTAGACACATTCGTAAAAGTCTAACTAACTTTTTAGGAATTCCGAACTCCAACAGGATACTATATAACTTCTCCCTCTTAATTGAATCATATGCTTTTTTGAAGTCTACATATAGTTGATGTACGGTACCATTATATTCCCATTTCTTTTCTAAAATCTTTACCTAGAAACGATAATTACAAACATGAATGAGGAGCACAAGGTGATTAAACATAAGCTCAGTTCTGAAAGTGGATGCTATTATGCATTACAAGGACATTTGCTATCCTAAATTCTCTCTAAAAACATTAAACTGAAACCATATAAAACTGTTATTCTTCCAGTTATAACATATGAATACAAAACATGGCCTCTTACACTAAGAAAGGAAAAATGATTATGAGTAAAGTTCTTAGGAACATTTTTGAACCAAAGAGTAGCAACCAGACAGGTAAATGGAGAAGACTAAATGAACAATGAGCTATGTGATCTTTATAGGAAGCCACTTCCACCCTATGTCAGAGACTGCCAAACTTTACCATCTTTCAGAAATAAATTAAAAATGAAATCACTAACAGAAACAACTCACTAATACTACTTTTTAAGAATTAATAATGCGTTTTTGCATTATTTAATAAAAATAGACTTAGGATTTGTTAATATATTTACCTAATGCCTTGTATAAAAAGCGTAGATTAATTCATTGTAGTTTATTACTTTCTTTGTATTTTTTTTCTCTTCTTTTTATGCATAGTAGATTCGAGCTGTTATTCCTTTTTTTATTCATTGTATCATTAATTTAATTTTAATTGTATTTAGTTTCATTCTATTATTAGACATTAATTTCATTATTATTCAATATGACAGATAATTAATTGTTCAATGACTTATTGTAACTTTTTTTTGTATTCATATGTAACATATGTTTGTCCTGTTTTATATGACTATTATTGTAATTTTTTTGTATTCATGTGTAACATATGTTTGTCCTGTTTTATATGACTATTATTGTATTTTTTTTTGTATTCATATGTAACATATGCTTGTTCTGGTGAGTGGAAGAGAAGGCCACATGGCCTTAACTCCACCAGGCTAAATAAATCTATTCTATTCTATTCTATTCTAAGATATAATAAGAACAGTTAAGCCTCGTAGACTGCAATGAGGAGGACATGTGGCACAAATAAGGAATGAAAGAGGGGCATGGATACTCCTCATAGGAAAATCAGAAGGAAAGCACCCAGTAGGTAGACCAAGAATAGGTGGGAGTATAATATTAATTATGATTTGAGGGTGGTAAATTATACAAAGGATGACTGGAAAACATTTGCTCAGAATAGGGGTGTACAAAAAATTTATGTCTGCACATCAATGATTCTACAGGTCTGAAAATAACAGTTAGTTAGTTATGAAGAATAAAAAAGAACACAATGATGATTCAGAATTAATTGTTCAGAATTGTCTATTTCTCAGAGTAGAGGAGGTAAAGACATATTTCAAGTTCTTTATGCTACTGATAGATGGGACTTTCAAACTAGAGGAACTACGGTTAATAATGGACCCCTGTTTTGAATTTGTTTTTCTTCTTTTAATTAAGGGATTTGGATTTTGTTTAATTACAGTGATTCTCATTAGTGTCGTAACTGTGAAATAGTATTGTTATTTGTAATAAATTGGTGTAATATTATATACATTATAAAAAAAAACAAATAATAAGGATGTAAAAATTTAGATAAATGGTAAAATTATTATTAAAACTTAAAATATCCTTCAGACAGCTGGCAATATGATATGTGATTACAAAGTACCTTCAAATATAAACCGTTTAAATCAAACAGACTATTTAACAAACGAAAGATTATAAATTATCATCAAAATAAACAAACTGGAAAGCATGTGATGAGGGGTCATGTAAGATTCCTTAAATCTAAATATATATATATATATATATATATTGGGACTGGAAGTAAATAAAACTAAATATATAGTCACACATAGAATTATATTATACAATGGAAATGGACAGCTAATGACAAATGAGGGAAATTTTGAGGAAGTGGCTGAATTCAAATACCTAGGAACAATAATCACAAATAGGAATGAGATGCACAAAGAAATTAAACATAGGCTCAATTCTGGAAATGTATGCTATTTTGCATTACAGAAATACAGAGACTCTTGACTTTCCAACTCATTTCAAAAAATGTAAAAATGAAAATATATAAAACTATTATTATAAACCGCACGGAAGGAGAAATGTTGGTCGCCCACACAGAAGATTGTCTGAACAATTTTAACAATTCTAGCTTTCATGAAACCGGAACGAGTCAACAGGCTTAATCCCTGGATGATGATGATGATGATGATAATATTATTCTACCAGTTACATTATATGGATGCAAAACATGGACTCTTACTTTATGGGAGGAAAGGAGATTACAAGTTTTTGAGAATAAAGTTCTTAGGAGAATTTTTGGACCAAAGAGAGATGAACAGACAGGTGAATGGAGAAGACTACAAACAGTGAACTACATGGTCTTTATAGGAAGCCAGATATAATAAGAACAGTTAAATCTCGTAGATTGCGATGGGCAGGACATGTGGCATGATTGGGGAATGAAAGATATGCATGAAAGCTTCTTGTAGGAAAACCAGAGGTAAAACGCCCAGTTGGTAGACCAAGAATGAGGTGTGAGAATTAACATTAACTATGATTTGAGGGAAGTAGATTATACAGGGGATGATTGGAAAATGTTGGCTCAGGATAGGGATGTATGGAGAGCTTATGTCCGGCGGCCATGAACGTAGGGTTCGATAATGCCAGTGAATTAGTTATTATTCTACCAGTTATATTGTATGGATGCGAAACATGGACTCTTACTTTAAGGGAGGAAAGGAGATTATGAGTATTTTAGAATAAAGTTCTTTGGAAAATTTTTGGACCAAAGAGAGATCAACAGACAGGTGTATGGAAAAGACTACATAACAATGAACTACATGGTTTTATAGGAAGCCAGATATAATAAGAACATTTAAGTCTCGTAGACTGCGATGGGCAGGATATGTGACACGATTGGGGAATGAAAGACGTGCATGGAAGTTTCTTGTAGGAAAGCCAGAGAGAAAACGCCCAGTTGGTAGACCAAGAATGAGGTGGGAGAATAACATTAACTATGATTTGAGGGAAGTAGATTATACAAGAATGATTGTAAAATATTAGTTTAGGGTAGGGATGTGTGGAGAGCTTATGTCTGCGCAGCCATAAACCTACTGGTTCGATAGTGCCAGTGAGTTAGTTAGTTGCATAAAAATTAGGAGTTTTTAATTTAATTTAAATTATTAATTATTTAGACTGGCAAGTTTTAAAATGAAAACTCAGTACAACAATCACCATCTCTTCTTTATTCTACACGTACGGTATTAATTGCGTATTATTTGGTTAATTCCTTCTTTCTTTCTTCTTTTTTTTTTCTTTTTTATGTATGCATTTTCTTTCTTTGCAGGTGTGGTGTTGTAGTTATTGCTGTGTTATTAGATAGTAATTTTTTTAATGTAGTTAGGACCCCTTTTAAGGGGTGAAAACGGTCCTGGTTCTGACCGGGGCCATGTAGCAGCCTTCCATTGTTGGAAAACTACAAACATCGTGGGAGTACCTCACCGAAAGCTAGAAGAAGACAAAACCAATTAAAGCACAGATGACCATGCACAGCAGTACATAGCGCGTACGGGTGTCAGTGCTTCTGGTTAATGCTGCCAATGCCCAGGTTAAACAGAGCGAATCCACTCCAGATTCCAGAATGCAGAATAACCTTGGTCTGTTTCTGGATCTGACAATTTGGCTGGTCTGAAATATGGAGACCTCACTGACACTGGGGATGAAGATCTGTGCTCCAAACAAGTACTGACATAGTAAAGGTAAGTCCCCCCTGTCACTATGTCTCAAGGATCTTCGTAGATATGATGTTGCAAGCATCGATATCTGTGCACTAACTAGCACTGATGAAGTCCAGGCAAGTCCAAACATGAACTTCATCTCTGCGCAGCTGCTGTTACGATCTCCATTGAAACGATGTTGCAAACATCATGATGTGTGCGCAAATGAGCTCAGACGTAGTCCTCCAGGCAAGTCCCCACCTGAGTTACGTCTTTGTTCGTCTGCTGCTAGGATCTCTGTAGATAGAATATTGCTAGCATCGTTGGGTGATCAGAATCTCGGTGTAGGTAGGACTTAGTTTTAAGAAGTCGACAGTGATGTTGGCTTTATCAATGCTAAGCTGTGCTTATGTGCAGGGTGGTCTGAGGTTTTGCAAGTCATGGCTACATAGCTGTGTCTTGATAAAAAAAGAGGATGATGCGTTTTTTATCATCCTCAAAATACATTCAACTACTAATGAGACATTTTTCTTATCTGTTTCAGGTTTGAAGTTAAGGCATATAGACCAGAAGATACAGTGCTGCCAAATTGTCTGTCAGTTGGCTTTTGTTTCATTACCGTACTGATATTTTTTGTTTTTACAGACTTAATCATATCGCTCATAAAAATTTGGAATTATAAGTTTTGACCCCAGCAGGAAGAGAAATGCCTCAAAAAGATGAACAACTACAACAAACGAAGAGATGACACTAAAAGAAAGATGGAAAATAACAAAGACATCATGAAGGAAGACATGAGATGTAAAATAAGATATAAACAAAAGACAGGAGGGCAAGGAAGTAAGACAACAGCTGGGAAGACAACAAAGAGGACGAAGACAAGAGCAAGAAGAACACAAGTTGCGAAGACACAAGCAGAAAAGGGGTCTGGAGGCAAGAGGCAGGAAGGACATAAGGAAGGAAGACACCAACACAGATTACTCAAAACGTGAAGTGGGCAAGAGGCAGAAAGGACACCATAAAGGATGACAACAGTTGGAAATACATAAGAAATATTAAGTCCAGGAGGCAAGAGGAAGGAAGGACTTCAGGAAGAAAGACAACAGATATGAATACACAAGAAGTGAAAAGGCCAGGAGGCAATAGTGCAAAGGATAACAATTCAGGTCAAGAGTCAGTTGGCAGGAAGGACATCAGAAACAAACATAACAGCACACAATACACAAGAAGTAATAAAGTCAGAAGGCAAGAGGCAGAATATACAACAGAAATAAAGAAAACAGTTGAGAAAATACAAGAAGTGAAAAGGCCAGGAGGCAATAGCATGATGATCAGGAAGAGAGACAACAACAAAGAATACACAAGAAGTGATAAGGCCAGAAGGAAAGAGGCAGAAAGGACATCAGGAAGGAAGACAACGGCTGAGAATACACACGAAGTGAAAAGACCAGGAGACCCGTAGTGATGAGTCAGGAAGGACATCAGGAATGAAAACAACAGCTAAGAATGCATAATATGTAAAATGGCCAGAAGGGAAGAGTCGGGAAGGACAACAGAAAGTAAGACAACAGCTGAGAATACACAAGAATTGAAAAGGCCAGGAGGTAAGAGTCAGGAAGGATATCAGGAGGAAGACAACAGCTGAGAATACACAAGAATTGAAAAGGCTAGGTGGCAAGTGTTAGGAAGGACACCAGGAAGAATGACAACAGCTGATTATACACAATAATTGAAAAGGCCAGGAGGCAAGAGCAAGGAGAACATCAACTTGGAAGACATTAACAGTGAAGAGGCCAGGAGGTAATTGGCAGGAAGGACATCAGGAAGAAAGATAACAGCAGAGAATACACAAGAAGTGAAATGGCCAGAAGGCAACAGGCAAAGAGGACATCAGGAATGAAGAAAACAACTCGGAATACATAAGAAGTATAAAGGTCATGAGGCAATAGCAAGAAGGACACCAGCTCAGAAGACATAAGCAGTGTGAAGCCAAGAGGCAATTGGCAGGAAGGACATAAGGAAGGAAGTCAACAACTGAGAATACACAAGAAGTGAAAAGACCAGGAGACAGAGTGATGAGTCAGGATGGACATCAGGAAGGAAGACAACAGCTGAGAATACTCAATAAATGTAAAGGCCAGGAGGCAAGAATCAGGAAGTACATCGGGAAGGAAAACAACAGCTAAGAATTCACAAGATGTCAAAAGGCCAGAAGGCAAGAGACAGGAAGGACAATAGGAAGTAAGACAAATGCTAATACTACACAAAAAGTCTAAAGGCCAGGAGACAAGAGTCAGGAAGGACATTAGGAAGAAGACAACAGTTGAGAATACACAAAAATTGAAAAGGCCAGGAGGCAAGAGTCAGGGGGAAGTCAGGAGCTGAAAGTACACAAGAAGTGAAAAGACATGGAGGAAAGAAGAGATGGAATCAAGAAGGAAGACACAAGAAGCATAAGACAAGGAGCGAGGAGTCCGGAAAGACATCAGGAAGGAAGGAAACAGCTTAGAATGCACGGGAAATGAAAACGCCGGAGGAAAGAGACATCAGGAAGATGACAACAGCTAAGAATACAAATTAAGTGAAAAAGCAAGAAGGCAAGATGAAAGAAAGACATCAGGTTTGAAATACAACATATGGGAATATATATATATATATATATATGAAGTGAAAAGGCCAGTAGGCAAAGGCAAATGACATCAGAAAGGAAGACAACATCTGAGAACACAAAATAAGTGAAGAGGCCAGGAGGCAAGGATCAGGAAGGTCATCAGGAAGAAATACAACAGTTGATAATACACAAGAAGTGAAAATGCCTGAAGTCGAGAGGCAATAGGAACATCAGGAAGGATGACAACAGCTGAGAATACACAAAAATTAAATATGTCAGAAGACAAGGAGATACGGACACCGACCCAAAAGACATGTGCAGTGAAGGGGCTAGAAGCAAGAGGCTAGAAGGACTTTAGGATGAGAGAAAACAGATAAGAATACACAAGAAGTGAAAATGCCAGGAGGTTAGAGCAAGAATGATACATCGCGGAAGACGTAAGCAGGGAAGAGGTTAGAAGGCAAGAAGCTGAAAGGACATCAGTAAGGAAGACAACAGCTGAGAAAGCCCAAGAAGTGAAAAGGCTAAGAGAAAAGGGGCAGAAAGAACACCAAGAAGGTATTATATATGATATATATATATATATATATATATATATATATATATGAGATAATGTAATGCTTGTGGACAAAAAAAAAGTATATTGTCCTAAAGGCCAAAATTATTCATTTACACTCATATATTTTAACAATTATAACAACATTTGACTTTGTTTTAAAGTAAACATCAATAATGACAAATCAGAGAAATCTTAAAGAAGTGGCTGCATTCAAATACCTAGGAACAATAATTACAAATAGAAATGAAGTGCAGAAGGAAATTAAACATAGGGCTGATTCTGGAAATGAATGCAATTATTCATAAAGTACACTTTTAAATCCAACTTCTCTCAAAAATATATAAAATGATTATTCTTCCAGTTATATGGACGTCAAACATGATCTCTTAATTTAAGGGATGAGAAAATATTATGAGTATATGAGAAGAAGTTTAATGAAAATTTTTGGACCAAACACGAACAGATAGTTGAATGGAAAAGACTAAATAGCAGATCTACATGGTCTACATGGGAAATCAGAAGTAATAAGAACAGTTAAGTCTCGTAGACTGAAATTGGTAGGATATGTGGCACAATTGGGGACTGGAAGAGAGGCAGGGAAACTTCAGGTTCAATACGTAGTATCAGTGAGTTAGGTAATTTGTTAGTGAAAATACTGAATATCATAGACTTCTTAAAACATTGTTTTAAATTGATTTATTACACCACCAAGATACAAAAGTAAACATGTAATTAGTTTTTACAAAACTATAATCCGTGGTGCAACAGTCCTAGAAGGCCCTGGGGCTATCAGTAGGCTACTGGTCTCACATCCACATGGTAGCTTATAGAGGTGTTCAATCATCCAGTCAGCATAGGGATATGACATATGGTCAGAATTTTTGTCCCTAGCCATTATAGCAGGATTTCTCAACCTGGAGTAGCTACTTATTGTAGCTACCCAAATTCCTCATGTGGATGGGCACCAGTCACATACTGGTCGAAATTCTATGAGAAAATTTCTGGACTTGAGAGGCACGGCTCTAGTGTAGTTGCTTAAGGCAATATGCTCTAAGCCAGAAGGTCGGAGGTTGAGTACTAGTGCAGTCAGGATTTTTAAACTGGCCAAACCTTCTGGAGGCAACATAGAACTGGAACCGATTCATGCTCTAACAGAAATGTGTATGAGACGCTTATTCTGGGAGTAAAGACGGCCATCACACAGGGACCGATTCATCCTCTAACAGAAATGAGTATGAGACGCTTGTTCTGGGAGTAAAGACGGCCATCACACAGGGCTGATATAATGTGCCAATTGCCTAAGGAAAGGTAGGGGCCCTAACGTCCAACTACCCAAAGGCCCTCTCAAAGCTTGTAGTGGGACCACTACTTTTCTTATGGGGACACGAACCAGCGCAAGTCCCATAGCTCTCTGCCAAGGCATGACCACTCGGCTAGATTGTGAGAGAATTAGTTTTAAACATTGTTTTTTATTTGTCTTCTTACAGACCTCTAGATTTATTTATATTAAACTTGTTCGATTTTAATAATATTTCCTGAAGAAATTTTCATTTCAACAGATTCTTACATAACAGTACATCGATTAATAAATTCAGAGATTTTATCTAATATCATGCATATGTTCCCTTAACCCATTCGCTTCAGGTTTAAATGTTCAACGCATTTCCCCAGAAACCGGATTTAAACCACTGTAAATTATATTGTTTATTTCAGACATTCAAAACGAATAAATATAACGGTACTTGAGATCACAATAAGAGTGAGAACCAAAACACATTGATGTACGATTCATAAATGTTATAAAAATATTACCCTATTAAGGAATGTACACAAATTACAAAATATATAACAGGCACTATTAAGCGAGTGTACCTCGTCTTCTGAGTTGAAGACCATTTAACTGTTGGCGAGTCTAACTCGTCTTATGAGGCGAATGGGTTAATAAATATTTTTATAGTATACACATTCCTCAAATACTGAAATAAAACAATTTTAAACCTAAAACTACTGTCAAAAAGTTTCAATTTATTCAATTATGGACTAGTGCACCACAAAATAATGTATGAACCTAACGCAAAATATCATGTTTAAACCTCAGGTCACTTGTATCCATGGACCAGGTCATCCTTGTAGCTCTTGGAAAATCATTTTTTTTTTTTTTGCCTTGATACGAAAATACTTTCTCTTCTATATACCTTCGTCTAACCTCTCCCTTTCTACGTACTTTTACATGCCTCATACCGTCCGGTCATAACAGGGACATGGCTTGTCGGGAGGGGATTTGCAACTCTGGATATCACACATATAGGGACATGGGGGAGGGGTCTCTGGATGAGTTCAATGTCGGGACCACCTCCGAGAAAACAAACATTTAAGACAAGACAAACCATTAATTCATACGAAACAAGGCGAATGTGATATGGATGATAGTGATGGTCAAATGGTGTTCAGGTGCCAAATGGGTTCCTTAACTTTTCCAGACATATGTCTTACAGGTGAGGAAGAACCTCACTCAGGATACTTGTGCCTCCTGGGATCGAACCTGAACCCACTGCGTACAAAGCAACGTTATCCGAGATAACAGCAGTGGATACATAAAATGCTAACTAACTCACTGGCACTATCGAACCCGTAGGTTCATGGCCGCACGGACATAAACTCTCCATTCATTCCTATCCTGAGCTAATGTTTTCCAATTATCCCCTGTATATTCTACTTCCCTCAAATCATGGACAATGCTATTCTTCCACCTTATTCTCGGTCTACCAACTGGGCGTTTTCCCTCTGGTTTTCCTACCAGAAGCTTCCATGTACCTCTTTCATCCCCCATACGTGCCATATGCCCTGCCCATCGCAGCCTACGAAACTTAACTGTTCTTATTATTTCTGGCTTGCTATACATATCATGTAGCTCACTATTATGTAGTTTTCTCCATTCACCTGTCTGTTCATCTCTTTTTTGCCCAAAAATTTTCCTTCTTCTTCTTCTTGTACGCCCATGTTTTCCTTAACAGAGATTTAGGCGCTCTCCCCCTACAGGGAAGAATTTGAACCATATTACTTTAGTTACACTTGTTTTCGTATAGATGTCATTTGAGTGGTCCGTGGTCAGCGTTCCGCCTCATACTGACATCTAGGAAACCAAGGTAGTACTAGGACGGGAAAATTCAGTAAATTTTGCTTAGAGTCCTTTTCATTCAGGTTAAGGACCTTTTACGAGCCTGAAAATCTTCAGACTCGGGACCCACGGATTAAAGTCCCTCCCGGAGGACTTGCTCCTTGGATTTTTCCATCCTAAAAAATCCATCGACCCCGGCCGGGTTTGAACCCGCGACCCTCGGGACCAGAGTCAAGGAGCATAACCACTAGTCCACCGCGGCCGATGAAAATAAAAATTTTTCTAAGAATTTTATTCTTAAATACTAGTAATCTTCTTTCCTCCCTTAAAGTAAGAGTCCATGTTTCGCATCCACTAATATGACTGGTTTTCCAAACATTTCCTCTGTAATTTATCTCTCTCAAATCACGGTTAGTGCTAATCTCCTGCCACCACCCATCCTGCTCTTTCAAATGGTCATGACTCTGATTTTTCAAAAACAAAAAAAGCTGTAAGCAGTTACAGCATCATCAGCAGCAGCAGCAGCAGCACTACAGCCTTATTCGAGCCTCGGCTTCCCTCTGAACCCTCTTCCAGAAACCTCTAGAAACCAGCCACCATCACTCAATTCTCAATTTCCTCACATCTTCCAAAATTTCATCCATCCAACGCACTCTCTGACATCCCACATTCCTTTTTCCTTCAAATTTATATTCCATGAATTTCTAGGGTATCTCTACCTTGTCGTGGTGCAGTGGCTTTGTGCTTAAATGATCCCGAGAGCTATGCCGGCGGTAGCATTGCTGCCGATAGGGTTACCCATGCCGGACTGGTCGAAGGTGATAAGCCAGACGAAAAAGTACCTTGGTCGAAAGAGTGACGATCTTTCACCGTAAAAATACAACCGTCAAGAAATGCGGACATGGGTTCAACTGGGTAAATTTTCCGGAGGTCAAATAGTCCCCCATTCGGTTCTCCGGGCGGGGACTACTTCAGGGAACCCATGCCAAAGGCTCAAACACAGGGATATGTTCCTAGGAACATGGCATGTTAGGACTTTATACAATAGCGGGGCACTAGAGATATTAACGCGGGAATTAGATAAATCACCCTTGGATATAGTCGCTTTACAGGAAGTTAGGTGGCCAGGAGAAGGTAGTCAGGAATCAGGAAGAATTCAAATACCTAGGAACAATAATTACAAATAGGAATGAGATGCACAAAGAAATTAAACATAGGCTCAATTCTGGAAATGCGTGCTATTATGAATTACAGAGACTTTTGATGTCCCAACTCCTTTCAAAAAACGTTAAACTGAAAATATATAAAACTATTATTCTACCAGTTATATTATATGGGTGCGAAACATGGACTCTTACTTTAAGGGAGGAAATGAGATTACGAGTTTTTGAGAATAAAGTTCTTAGGAAAATTTTTGGACCACAGAGAGATGAACAGACAGGTGAATGGAGAAGACTACATAACAATGAACTACATGGTCTTTATAGGAAGCCAGATATAATAAGAACGGTTAAGTATCATAGACTGCGATGGGCAGGACTTTTGCGCGTATGGGGAATGAAAGACGTGCATGGAAGCTTCTTGTAGGAAAACCAGAAGGAAAACGCCCAGTTGGTAGACCAAGAATGAGGTGGAAGAACAACATTAACTATGATTTGAGGGAAGTAGGTTATACAGGGAATGATTGGAAAGCATTAGCTCAGGATAGGGATGTATGGAGAGCTTATGTCTGCGCGGCCATGAACCTACGGGTTCGATAGTGCCAGTGAGTAAGAGTAAGTAAGTAAGTAAGTAAGTGTCTCATGTTGAGTCAATCTGTGCATGCCCTTCATTCACAATCTTGGAACTTTCATTAATGTAACCACATCAGGAGACATGATAGAGCTTACAGTTACAGGCCTATCTTATTGCCATTCTCCCTTACATCATATTGGGCCATACATTTTTTAATATCTTCTTTTCAGATGAATTTAGTCTCGATATATCAGTCTTGGACAAGGTCCGTGTTTCACTGCCATACATTAATATTAGTTTTACCAAAGTTTTATGTAGATTGCATTTTGTTTCCCTTGTAAGAGACGTTGACTTAAAGTAAACAGTTACAATCAAGTACAAAAGCAAAGAAGGACATTTCTCATCGATAGAGATGATAAGACCATTTGATAATATGTTATCAGTAGAGTCCGGATGTTAGGCACTTAAACATTCAAAATAGGCAGGCAAAAGGCACTAAAATCATTAATATAGGCACTAAAATTCAAATAGGCTCTTACAAAAATGGACTACAACATAAATTTTTACAGCCTTACGTAAAGAATATAACATATCCTATCTATAGTATACGAAGATACCAGAGATCATTTTGGAACTTATTTTGCCTTTTTACATTGAGAATACTTATGTTTTGCAGTGTGTATGTGCTGCGAAACATGGCACTTCTTCGCGCAAATCCCTGAAATTTTACACACTTTGCAAAACAATATTGAATCGTCACCTGAGAATATTTCCGCACTAAATTCACGAAATTGGTCAGTTTGTCTTTTACTGTTTTAGTGTTGTCCATTCTTTAGGTATTGTGAAACAACTCTTCTAAAGAAAGAAAGAAAAAAAAAAAAAAAAAAGCCACATGCACTTGTTGCACCACTTTTCTTTGAAGCACCTGTTTGTGAACGAGGACTACAGACTGGATTCAGTGTTATCATTATAAAAAATTATATTGTCAGTCAATTAAAAGTTCTATGCAATGATATGTGTCATGTAGTTTGTCCATTTCAATTAATTTAATTGAAATACCAAATTAATTTGGAGACAAAATGGCAAATAGGCATTTATAGGCATTATAAGATAAAAATAGGCATTTATAGCCAAAATTAACTTCATGGAAAACAACTTTAGGATCATCGGTATGAACTTATATGAAGTCACTTTTACAATATCTATAATAAATGACTGTAGGCATTTTCCCTAACATCCGGTCTCTAGTTATCAGATAACGATTAATTGGTAAGTGCATCGATTACATATATATTTATGTCAAGGTCTACTTATCAGCTGATTAAAATATCCATTTTTATTTGATTACATTCATAATAACAGAAAAAAAAATATATATCTGCCATTTAAAAGTAAATCTGCTATACAAGACTGGGTCCAACACGCTAACCAACTTGTCATATCTATACTGGGTGGATCATTGTCCACCTCTGGTTAACAATTCAATTATACATTTCTTAATTGATTATTATGTGCGAAGTTTGATTATGAAAATAAAATGCAGCTGCTAGTGCATTAACACACATATACGTAACTTTCGAACGTGTGGCATGACTTTCTAAATACTTCAATAAACTCCTGTCAAATTTTGTTCTTACCGTTTAATTTTTGAAGTCATTTATTACTGTATAACTGTATCCAATGGATACAGCAAAACAGATTTTCGCCGAGCCACAAATCCCAATAAATACAAATCCGAAAACGGGAACAAGGAGGAGGCAAAGGGTAAGGTGTACCTACCATATATCAAGACAATAACGGAGAGAATTGGTCGAATATTAAATAAATATAACATATCTACAACCTACAAGCCAACACAAAAATCAACAATATACTGCGCCCAGCCAAAGATACAAGAGATTCGTTAAGTACTGCCGGTATATATCGCATCCCTTGCAGTTGTGGACAGGTTTATATCGGCACAACAAAAAGAATGGTTACCACAAGATTGCAAGAACACAAGAGGCATTGCAGACTAAAACAAAAGGAAAAATCAGCCGTAGCGGAACACTGGATGAACAACCAAGAACATATAATAAGATTCGAAGAAACACAGATATTGTCCCAAACATCACATTATTACACCAGACTGTACAGAGAAGCCATTGAAATATATAAACACAAAAATTCCTTTAACAAAAAAGAAGAAACCATGAAGATAAACAAAATCTGGATCCCGGCACTGCACAATACGACAACGAAGCCTATGACTTCTGCTAGCGACAGCCTGGACAAAACAGCACGCAACACGGACCGCGCAGAAAACCGCCTCTCCACCAGGGGCGTGCCTATAAATAGGGAGGGAGTTTCCAACGACCAGCCAGTCTGCAGCCGACTGTTGAGGAGTTCACAGAGAGCACGCAGTATCTCCTGAAGATGTCTACCGCAGCAGTAGACGAAACGTCGAGTAGAAGAACGACTGGACCACGGCCTATATGCCCGGAAGACGAACCTAATAGGGATCATTTATTACTATTTAAAACACTTCTCAGACATTTTCTAACGATGGGCGCATCAGCGGTCTAAAGCGCTGCAAAAGTGATGTGTCCGTTGTATTTTTACGGCGAAAGATCGTAATTCTTTCGACCAAAGTACTTTTTCTTCGTCTGGTTTTTCGCCTTCGACTTGTCCGGTATGGGCAACCCTTTAGGCAGCAGCGCTAGTGCCGGCATAGCTCTCAGGGTCATTTAGGCACGAAAGCCACTCCACCACGACAAGGTAAAGATACTATGGAGGTAATAATAATAATAATAATAATAATAATAATAATTTAGGAATGAGGTGCAGAAATAAATTAACCATATGCTCAACTCTATAGAAACGTATGCTATTCTATTATTTATTACAGGGATTTTTGTCATCCCAAAGCATCTAAAAAAGTTTAAATAATTATATATAAAACGGTTATTCTTCCAGTTACATGGATGCAGAACATGACATTTCACTTTAAGGAAGGGGGAAAAAGAAACGAGTGTTTGAGAGCAAAAGTTCTTAGGAACATTTTTGGAGCAAACAGAGATGAACAGACAGATGAATGGAGAAGACTACATAACAATGAGCTACATGATCTTTATGGAAAACAATTAAGCCTTGTCGACTGCGACATGGCATGTGACATGAATGAAGAATGAAGGAGGGGAATGTAAACTCCTTGTAAGAAAACCAAAGGGAAAGCACCCAGTAGGTATGCCAGGAATGAGGTGAGAGAATAACATTAATCATAATTTATGGAAGGTGAATTACACTGGGAATGATTGGAAAACAGCTTGGAAAAAGACGTATCAAGAGCGGCCATAAACACACGGGTTCGATAGTGTTAGTGAGATAATATGGTCCACCGCCGCGCTGTGGTCTCGAGGTAACGCGCTGCCTTGTCACGCAGCGATTCCCGGTCGGGACAGTCTCCTGGGTGAGGTCTTTTCTGGGTTGTTCCTCACCTGTAAGACAAATGTCAGGAAGCTTAGGGTCCAACGGTCCCTGGGAATCATCCGACCATCATCATCATCATCCTTATCATTGTCATCATCATCATCACCATCCTTCACCCGGTGTGGAAAGCAACGGGAAGCTACCACACCTATAATTCCCTAGTAAAGCTGCAAAGCGTAGCATGAAAATGCTATGATTGCAGTGAAAGACCTGCCCTCAGGCAGAATTACTATGGATGGATGGAATAATAATAATAATAATAATAATAATAATAATAATAATAATAATAATAATAATAATAATAATAATAATAATAATGATAATAATAATAATAATAATCGTTGAGATCCGTAGCAGGTGTATCTTTAAGATACCAAAAGAGAAGTCAAGATATCAGAGATGAATTACAAATATATAAATGAGAGAATATACAGAAATAAACATAAATGGTTTGAACATGAAGCCAAATAACCATTCATAACAGATATTTTATTATAGACCTGAAGATGGAAGAAATGTAGGAAGATATTTTATTATAGACATGAAGATGGAAGAAATGTAGGAAGATATTTTATTATAGACCTGAAGACGGAAGAAATGTAGGAAGATATTTTATTATAGACCTGAAGACGGAAGAAATCTAGGAAGATATTTTATTATAGACCTGAAGACGGAAGAAATGTAGGAAGATATTTTATTATAGACCTGAAGACGAAAGAAATGTAGGAAGATATTTTATTATAGACCTGAAGACGGAAGAAATCTAGGAAGATATTTTATTATTGACCTGAAGACGGAAGAAATGTAGGAAGATATTTTATTATAGACCTGAAGACGGAAGAAATGTAGGAAGATATTTTATTATAGACCTGAAGATGGAAGAAATGTAGGAAGATATTTTATTATAGACCTGAAGACGGAAGAAATGTAGGAAGATATTTTATTATAGACCTGAAGACGGAAGAAATCTAGGAAGATATTTTATTATAGACCTGAAGACGGAAGAAATGTAGGAAGATATTTTATTATAGACTTGAAGACGGAAGAAATGTAGGAAGATATTTTATTATAGACCTGAAGACGGAAGAAATCTAGGAAGATATTTATTATAGACCTGAAGACGGAAGAAATGTAGGAAGATATTGTATTATAGACCTGAAGACGGAAGAAGTGTAGGAAGATATTTTATTATAGACCTGAAGATGGAAGAAATGTAGGAAGATATTTTATTATAGACCTGAAGACGGAAGAAATGTAGGAAGATATTTTATTATAGACCTGAAGACGGAAGAAATCTAGGAAGATATTTTATTATAGACCTGAAGACGGAAGAAATCTAGGAAGATATTTTATTATAGACCTGAAGACGGAAGAAATGTAGGAAGATATTGTATTATAGACCTGAAGACGGAAGAAGTGTAGGAAGATATTTTATTATAGACCTGAAGATGGAAGAAATGTAGGAAGATATTTTATTATAGACCTGAAGACGGAAGAAATGTAGGAAGATATTTTATTATAGACCTGAAGACGGAAGAAATGTCGGAAGATATGTTATTATAGATCTGAAGACGGAAGAAATGTAGGAAGATATTTTATTATAGACCTGAAGACGGAAGAAATGTGGGAAGATATTTTATTATAGACCTGAAGACGGAAGAAATGTAGGAAGATATTTTATTATAGACCTGAAGACGGAACAAATGTAGGAAGATATTTTATTATAGACCTGAAGACGGAAGAAATCTAGGAAGATATTTTATTATAGACCTGAAGACGGAAGAAATGTAGGAAGATATTTTATTATAGACCTGAAGACGGAAGAAATGTAGGAAGAAATTTTATTATAGACCCGAAGACCGAAGAAATGTAGGAAGACCGAATCGACATTGGAAGTACGACCTGTAGCATATTGTGAACGGGTAGCGGAACGGGTCAATAGGCCCATACATTGAAGAAGAAGATGATGATGATGTTGATGATGATGCTAATGATAATAATAGGCGGCATGACACTGTGAATTTTAGTAAGGCAATGTCGCAGGTTCGACTCCTGACAGGGTCGAGATTTTTAACTGGCCTAATTATACCGGTGGAATCATGGCCCTAGGGCCGACTTAGCCTCTAACTGAAATGAGTACCAGATATATGTTCTAGGGACAAAGAGTGTAGTCACGCAGGGATACCAAGCCGGCTGATATCTGGTGCTAAGTATCTAGATAGCCGGCAGCCTTAAACTTTTACTACCCCGAAGATATCCTAAGGCTAGTAATGGGATCAGTTTTAATAATACAACAAATAATAATGGTGGACACCGTATGTTAGAAACAGGAAAGTAAGACCAAATTAAAATTGAATTAAGATCTACTGAACAAGACACTGATGCGTTGGAGAGGGAAAAAGTGTATATTATTTTTAGTTTAATTTGGTTGAGGAAAATGTTTATGATTATAGGAAGTCACAAATAAATTATTTAACAATAATTAGTACTTATAATAATAATGTCCACCGCTGTAGTCGCGAGGTAGCGTGCTGCCTTGTCACGCAGCGGGCGCGGGTTCGATCCCCGGTCGGGGCAGTTTTACTGGGTGAGGTATTTATCGGGGTTTTTCCTCACCTGTAGACAAATGTCAGGAAAACTTTAAAGCCCAAACGGTCCCCGAAATCATATGGCCCTTATCATCATCATCATCATTCTTCACCGGTGTGGAAAGCAACGGGAAGCTAGCACACCTACAATTCCCTAGTAAAGCTGCAAGCATAGCATGAAAATGCTATGATTGCAGTGAACGACCTGCCTTCGGGCAGAATTACTATGGATGGGTAATAATAATAATAATAATAATAATAATAATAATAATAATAATAATAGGTCTAATAATAATAAATCCATGACGCGACAGGCCTATAAAGCTCCTTGTCCTACTAACCGCCTGTAGCCTCACATCCATCATCAATTTACAAAGGTGGACGATAATAATAATAATAATAATAATAATAATAATAATAACAACAATATATTATTCGCTGCTATTAGCTGATGATTAGCTACTGATGGCAAAATGTTAAGAAGATTTACACTTCATGACAATAAAACTGAAAGAATACGGAAAATGGGAATTAAAGATAAATTTGGACAAAACTAAGTACATGGTATATAGTAGATAAATAAAAAGATCTGGTGTTAGAAGAAAGACTTGGAAAAATAAAAGCATATGACGAATAAGTCCTATATTTGGGGGGAAAATTTAGTGCATATGGAAGTAACTAACTCACTGTCACTATCTACCCGTAGGTTCATAGCCGCTCGGACATAAGCTCTCCATACATCCCTATACTGAGCTAATGTTTTCCAATCATTCCCTGTATAATTTACTTCCCTCAAATCATAGTTAATGTTGAAATCAATGAAAGGATAAATAAGGATAAATCTGCAACAGCAAAATTAAATGTGTTTTATGGGATCGGAAAATAAGTTCATCATCATCATAGTACATTCACGAATTTAGGCCATTTGTTGACCTGTTTTGGCCTCAAGAGAAACACAATCCAAAAGTATTTTGAGTGGACGTCCTGGTCTTCTTCTTCCTGCAGGTTGATATTTAACATTTGTTTGGGTATTCTGTGATCTTCCATTCGATGAACATGTTGCATCCATCTTGACTTATAATCAGAAATTTTGTTTTCTAAAGATTCCATGTGTAATTCTTCCAAGATCTCTTCATTTTTTTTTGTGATCTAGTAGTGTGTATCCTACAGTCCTCCGAAGATATCTCATTTCAGCAGATCTAAGTCTCTGTATATCCTTCTGTTTCAATGTCCATACTTCGCTACCATACAAAAGAGTTGGAAGAGCCAGTGTTTTATACACTTTTAGTCTAGAATGCTTTTGGACTAACTGTGGCTTGAAGATAGAATTTATTAACCCTAAAATTCTTAAAAATTTAGATATTTTTGCGTTTATATCTTTTTCTTCTTCATATGAGATATTGCATCCTAGATATGTGAAATTATTCACCTGCTCCAAAATTTTATTGTCCAGTCATTATTCTTTACTTCTGACAGGATCTACACCTTGAAATGCCATAATTTTTTTTGTTTTTTCTGTAGATATCTTTAATCCATATTCTTCTGTAATTTTGTTAAGTTCATACAGACCTTTCTGTAGATTATCTTCGGAATTTGCTATTATTATTTGGTCATCTGCAAACAATATGGTGTTTAATTTTCTATTTGCTGATATTATTATTCCAAATTTATATTGTTTTGTCTCCAGCAACATATTACTTCATTGATATAAATTGCAAAAAGTGTTGGGGATAGGGGGCAGCCTTGTCTCACACCACGATTTATAATTCCTTCTTCAAAAAATCTGTTATTTAATTTAATCTTTATGGTGTTGTCTTTGTAAATATTTTGTATATTCTGCCGAAGTAAATTAGTTCTAAAACAAAATAAAATGTTTTTAATACAATAATAAAGAGTACAATGACACGCGGTGCAGAAACATGCGAATTAAAATCTAGAACAGTAAGTAAATCAAATTTTGCACAATTGGATTTTTGGAGGCGTACAGTAGGAATTTCTAGAAGAGACAAGGTAAGAAACAGTGTAATTAAATAAAACATGGATGTTCGAACTTTAATTGTGGATTTTATGAAAACAATTAAAAATATATATGGTTATGTAGAAAGAATGACAAAAAACAAATTCCCAAAAAGAATACAAGAATGATACCATCCATCGTAATTCTGCCCAAAGGCAGGTCCTTCGCTGCAATCATAGCATTTTCATGCTATGCTTGCAGCTTTACTAGGGAACTGTGTAGGTGTGGTAGCTTCCCGTTGCTTTCCACACCGGTGAAGGATGATGATGATGATATATGATAATGGTAAGGATGATAATGATGATGGCCATATGATTTCGGGGACCGTTTGGGCCTTAAAGTTTTCCTGACATTTGTCTTACAGATGAGGAAAAACCCCGATAAAAACCTCACCCAGAAAAACTGCCCCGACCGGGGATCGAACCCGGGCCCGCTGCGTGACAAGGCAGCACGCTACCTCGAGACCACAGCGGTGGACAATATAATATAATATAATATAATATAATATAATATAATATAATATAATAGGCCTATAATAACTTATAAGGTAAATGTAAAGTGATCCCACTACAGGCCTCAGGGGGCTCTTGGGGTAGTAGGAGGTTAAGGCTCCCACTTTCTCTGAACAATCTTGATATCAGCCGGGTTGTCAGCTCTGCGTGACGCCCGCCTTTACCCCCAGAACAAGCTTCTGGCACTCATTTCCGTTAGATTCAGAGTCGACCCCAGGGTCATAGCGCAGCCAGAAGGTTTGGGTCAGTTTAAAAATCCTGACCCCCACCGGGACTCGAACCTTCCGGCTTGTAGCGAAGTGCCTTAACAATATAATTAATATCCATCCGCAGTAATTCTGCCCGAAGGCAGGTCCTTCACTGCAATCATAGCATTTTCATACTATGCTTGCAGCTTTACTAGGTAATTGTAGGTGTGGTAGCTTTCCGTTGCTTTCCACACCGGTGAAGGATGATGAATAATGACCAAAGTTCTGCTCCATAAGTGATGCCTTATATTTTTATGCCAGAATATTCTATTGAGACAAGCAATTGCAAATTTTCCTTTATTATTTCTATTTTTTATTTCCTCTTCATGACTCTCATATATATAATATATATATATATATATATAAAGTTCACCGCTGTGGTCTCGAAGTAGCGTGCTGCATTGTCACGCAGCGGGCCCGGATTCGATCCCCGGTCGGGACAGTTTTCTGGGTGAGGTTTTTATTGGGGTTTTTCCTCACCTCCTGTAAGATAATGTCAGGAAAACTTTAAGGCCCAAACGATCCCCGAAATCATATGGTCATCATCATCATTATCATTATCATCATCTTCTTCACCCTTCACCGGTGTGGAAATCAACGGGTTGCTACCACACCTACAATTCCCTAATAAAGCTGCAAGCATGGTATGAAATGTTATGATTGCAGTGAAAGACCTGCCCTGGCAGAATTACTATGGATACATGGATGGATATATATATATATATATATATATATATATATATATATATATATATATATATATACACACACCTAGAATATCTTTATGATGATTTTTATTGAGATCTTGTAATATGGCAGCCCCTCCTTCTATTAATCTTTTAGGGGAAATTAGATTATTAAATATAATAGTAGGTTGGAGTTTTCTTCTTATATTAAACACTCACAGGGTGTAACAGGACCTCATCGACAAGATGATAGGGATGATAGGCCATGCAGAGAGGATCATTTTTTTTTGTGAAGAAACATACGGGTATAGTCGTAAACATGTCGTTTATGAGTTATGCTCATGTATCAAGGTGCGGGCGCCACGCACTGGAACCAAACCGTTTGTTGTTTATCTGTATCTTCAGTCCTCACTCTGTAGAATTGGTTCGTTGTTGTTTTAAGAATTTAATGAACATGTAGTAAGAGTTGACTGAACTTAGAGACGATGTCAAACAGAATCCTGCCATGCTCGGCCGTGCTGACTGATCGTTGCTGCGACGATATCAAACATGTAATGAGGCACAGGGTCCAGTATTTGAATACTTATTGTAAAAACATGCCTTTTTCAATAAAATTATATGCGTACAATTGTTGGTTTTCAATTGCGACCCTTACTGGTGAACACCTTCATCTGCGTATAACTCATAAATGACGTGTTTGGAACTATATGTTCCTTTACAAATAAAAAAGATCCTCTCTGCATGGCCTATCAAACCTATCATCTTGTCGGCAAGGTCCTGTTACACCTGTATATATTTAAGAAGTTCGGGTAATGTGGACCCTTCGGTTTGAGTGGATCCTGTTTATATCTATTTTAATAAAATAGGAGCTGCCCTCGAATAGAAAATATTTTAACTTCTTCTCTTCACCAACTTGGACGGGTACAAGGCCAGTTTCTTTTATTCTTTGTGCGAAGAAGGGTTTATTTTTTATATTTATGGAAATTTATAAAAGTTTTCAAGCTAAGTATTAATTCTTAATTGAGCTATGGAATACTACAAATTAAAAAAAGAAACTCCTAAATGTATTATATTATGCAGATGCTGTTTTAATATACTGACGGGTTTGGTTTGATATTATGTGACACGGTGGCTGTATAAAATAATTAAACATAACAAAGGATTTCGGTTAATGTGGACCCTCCATGAGGACCTGGGTCCACATTACACGAATACGTATATTTTATCAATGAGGGTGCTATCTGTAAAAACAATTCAATTAATTAATTTTATTTAGTATCCTTGTAATTTTATTGAACCCAAAGACCGTTGCTTTCTGCAATTGAATGACTTGTGAATGTTATAATCAACAATAATCTTTCAACATTTTAAATAAATATAACAGCTTTTTAATTATGATCAGTCATAAATATTTTCGGATTAATCTGTGCCTGTCTGTATAAATCAATAGATTAAATAAACTTAACAATATGCTAAAAGCTAAGTTGGAATCTGGGGTCCACTTTATCCGAATATGGAAGTTAAAGTGGACCTTTCTTGTAATGTAAAAAAATTAATTATGTTTCCATATTTGATTATGTATTTATATGCTATTTGATAGTTACAACAATAATGATAATCGCTATAATTAAACAAAATTCAAATCCCTTAATTAAAATAAGTCCACCGCTGTGGTCTCGAGGTAGCGTGTTGCCTTGTCACGCAGAGGGCCCGGGTTCCATCCCCGGTCGGGGCAGTTTTTCTGGGTGAGGTTTTTATCGGGGTTTTCCTCACCTGTTAGACAAATATCAGGAAAATGTTAAGGCCCAAACGGTCCCCGAAATCATATGGCCATCATCATCATAATCATCCTTATCATTATCATTATCATCATCATCATTCACCGGTGTGGAAAACAATGGGAAGCTACCACACCTACAATTCCCTAGTAAAGCTGCAAGCATAACATGGAAATGCTATGATTGCAGTAAAGGACCTGCCTTCGGGCAGAATTACTATGGATGGATGGAATTAAAAGAATAAAAACAACAAATTCAAAACAGGGGTCCACATTATCCGAAGTCCCTCTATACATGTGTGTGTGTGTGTGTGTGTGTGTGTGTGTGTGTCGTCGCTCTAGCTACAACATTTTTTTTAGAACCAAACCAGACATATAGGAATCAATCAATACAATTAAGGTAGAGTTCGTTAACTCCAAAATAAATCCCGAACAATTAGGGAATGTGGTTGTGTGTCTGGGCTGGTAACGCGACGACGTAAAACTATCCAAACCAATCTCTCTTACAGTGTTCAGCCGGACGGATCTAATGAATTTCAAATGTTATGCAGAACTACACATAAAATACTAATGTGCCTTCGAATCAATAGCCTACTGCGTTGAAAAACGGAAACACGACATAAATGATACTCTTGGTGAAGATCATGTGAATTTTGGGCTCTGTGAAACAGAATTAAGAAAATTTGAGTTTTAAAGATCGAATAGTTGGATTGTAGCCTTTTAATAAGGAATTTAATTAAGAAATAAGTAGACCTACAAATAATATTAAAATAGTGTACACTAAAATTGTACGCTTAAAAATTTACGGTCATTCGATGAATGATTAACGTTAAAAGTTTTAATTAAAAATACATACAATTATATTTCATGTGCAGATATCAGATCAATTAAGTCTAAATCAGTAGTTTAAATGTCATTCAATTATGGATACCATAATATTCATAATCAAAAACTAGTTCACTGACACTATCGAGCCCATAGGTTCCTTACATCCCTATCTTGTGCTAATGTTTTCCAATCATCCGCTGTATAATCTAATTCCTTGATGTCATAGTTAATATTATTCTCCCACCTCATTTCTGGTGTGCCTACTGTGTGCTTTCCCTCTGATTTTCCTACAAGGAGCTTCCATGTCCCTCTCTCATTCCCCATTCGTGTAACATGTCCTGCCCATCGCAGTCTATGAGACTTAAATCTTATTACATCTGGTTTCCCATGAAGATTATGTAGCTCACAGTTATGTAGTCTCCTCCATTTGCCTGTCTGTGAAACTTTATTCTAAAATAATGAATATCATATTATCCATCCATCCATCCTCCATCCATCCATCCAATGGCTGTTTGGCTCAAATTCGAGCTTTGGCCTCGCCTCCAGTTTGACACTGAAGTAGGTTTGCAGCATCTTCCTTAATACCGTCCTCCCATCATTTTTTTCGGTATTCCAACTCGTCAATTTCGCATCAAACGTGCTGTAAGCACCTTTTTGGTGCTCGGTCTGTTAAGAGCCATTGTACATGGGCAGCCCATTCCAATATTTTTAACTTAATAAAATTGACAAGGTTAGGTTCATTGTGTCATGTTATTCTTATTTAGAATTCTAAATATAACTATTTAAAATATAAGTATTGTTAATATTATGTGAAACAATGCACACGCAAAAATAAATTGATAAAATATTTGGGGGTTTCTATGCAAGTTATCCATGTATAAATCTCGCACTCACAAGTTACGAACTGTATAGATAGTTTTCCATAGTTGCTGACATGTTCTTTCAAGTTTCTGCCACCATGACCAGATGTCAACATGTTTATTCAAGTTATTTAAGGTAGTTTAGATAATAATTAATATAATCCATAATGAAATTACGCTTAAAACCTTCTGCTGAATAAGTACCCGTTTCCGAAATGGTTTCATAGTTTAACCAAGTTACGACGGTACCTTCCAGTACTAATTTTAATATTTTATAATAGGTTTCTGTTAGATTAAGTTATGTTTATTTTATGTTAGGTTCTTTTAGATTTGATAGGTTATATTAGATTAGTAAGTAGGAAGAGTAGGTTAGGTAGGTATCGATTGTTATTATTATTATCATCATCGTGTTTTTCATAAGTTGGCTTTTCTGTTTGACAAAGCTAATAGACAGGCATTAAAGATATTAGGGGGTATTTTAGATTACTTTTACATTGAATTCTCATTCAATTATCAGGAAATTTATGGATTTTAAAAATAACACAAATCATCATCATCATCATCATGAACAAATTCGTTTTAGGCCATGTGGCCTGTACGGTAAACCTAGCGAAGATGGTCTTGATCTTTCCACCGATGATTTGGTCTTCCTTGGTCCCTATGTCCAGTTGGGGTATATTGGAATGCCAATTTTGGAAGTCTATTTCTTGCCATTCTTCTCAGATGATTTTTCCATTCTTGTTGGTATCTTGTATATCTTCATTTAAACTTGTTACTCCAAGTTTCCTCTGATAGTAGTGTTCCTTTGGTGATCCAGTCTATTAACTCCTAACAATGATCGTAAGAAGCGCATTTGGCTTACTTGAAGTTTATGAGATTTTCTTTTTTAATTTAAAATCCAAATTTCACTTCCATATTTTAGGGCAGCTTTTGATGTGATGTTATGTAATCTTAGTTTTGTCTCTGTCCTCATCTGTTTACCAAAATGTCTTCGTATTACCCCATTCATTTTATTATATTTTTGTAATTTTGAATCAATGTCACTCTTATACTCTGCAAATACACTTCCTAAGTAAGAGAAATCTGACACTTGTTCTATAATTTTTCCATCAATCTCAATTTTCACCCGTTGTATGTTTTTTCCACACATTGCCATTGTTTTGGATTTTGATGTGGAAATTTTCATATTATATTTGCTGGCATTATTGAATAATTGATATGCTGCTATTTGTAAGCTATCTTCGGAATCTGATAATATTATTTGATCATCAGCATATAATATTGTTTGAATTATTTTATTCCTAGTTATTGAAATTCCACTGTTTACTGTTTGTTTCCATTCTTGCACTACTCTGTTAATATATATATTGAATAAGAGTGGAGATAGTCCACATCCTTGTCGAACACCTTTGCTTGTGTTTATGTGTTCTATTATTTCTCCATCTGGTAATTTAATTTTGATTTTAGAATTTTGATATAAGCTTTGTATGGCTCGTATTACTTGTGAGTGTATATGTTCTTCATGCAGTATCTGCCAAAGTTTATCTCGGTTTACATTTTCATATGCCTTTTCATAATCTATAAATAGTATGTACAGTGGGAGATTAAATTCACACAAATATACAGGTCAATTAACAATTAATGAAACAAAAAGGAAACGTTCTCTGACTACTGAATTGAAATTAATTTACGAATAAAACTTTAGCATGAAAGATACTCTCCAAATTTCCATGGATCAATATGGGTTCGATTTATGACATGGCTGATGTCTACGCGATATTACATTTCTTGCCAGACCCATTTCAACATAGTCTAAGCCAGCAGTTCCCAACCTTTTACGACTCGCAAACCTCTTCCACAGCGATCTGAGTTAGGCGAACCACTGACTTTTAAATATACGTACAGTGGAAATGCGTAGCAAAAGGTTTCAATTCCAAGCAAACGGTTTAATAACGTTAAATTAACTTAACTCTTAACGATTCAAACCTAAAGTTACTCCAGTTACGACTTCAAATTTAAACAACATTCCTGTAAGTTGGACAAGATCTATTGTAATACCAATATTTAAGAAAGGAGACAATAAAAACTGTGAAAATTACAAAAAAGCATCAGCTTACTAAATACTGAATACAAAATTTACGCCAATATAATTAAGAACAAATTATACAAACATCTTAACAGCCTCCTCAGAACAGAATGGCTTTCGTAAAGGTCGATCCTGCTGTGATGGTTACTTCTCCATGAAATTATTAATAGAAAAACACAGGGAGTTTAATGTAGAAACACATTTAGCTTTTGTGAACTTCAAAAAAGCCTTCGGCAAAATCAATAGGAATAAACTGTTGGAAATTTTAGCTGACAACAATCTACCACAACAGCATATTTTAAATTTTTACAATATCTATAAAACAAATTTGATTATTACAGTTCGAATCGATAACACACAAACAGAATTGACCGAAATTAATAGGGGCGCAAGACAAGGATGTGGCCACTGGCCCTTGCTCATTATCATATACATGGATAGAATACTCCAAGATTGGCGACATATGAGACACGGTTCTATCCAAATTAATAGAAACCATAAAATATACTCTTTGCTTTTTTTAGATGATTTGGTATTAATAGCTCCAACAGAAACAGATTTACAGTATTCTATACACAATTTTAATATAATTGCAAAAGGGTACAATATGGAAATAAATACAAAGAAAACTAATTCCCATTTGTGGGAAATACCCAAAATTGTTATGGATGATGAAATTTTAGAACGAGTAAACGAATTTAATTTTTTGGGTTATAATTTAACATTTCAAGATGAAGCAGATATATAAAAGAAAATCACAAATTTTACAAAAACAACTAGGATAATTAACAGTATAATGAAACCATCTTTAGTACAGAAGAACACAAGATTACGGCTTTATAAGGTTCTCGCAAGACCAGTACTAAGATATGGTAGTGAAGCATGGACAATACGAAGAAGAGATGAAAGCAGAATAACAGCAAATAAGTTGCAATTTATGCGCCGTACAGCAGGCTACACAAAGTGGGACCATAAAAGAAATGAGGAAATTATGGAAGAGTTGGATGTAGAACCCATTCTTCACCATATATAAAACTACCAGAACAACTGGAAAGCCCATCTTCAACGAATGCCGTCTCATAGAATTCAAAAGCCATACTTTGCTACTGCCCCCAAGGCAAAAGATCTCTGGGACGTCCAAAAAAGCGCTGGATGGAAAATTTCTCTTTGAGACCGTAACAGGTCACACGGCCTAACACTTGCGTGGATGATGATGATGGTTAATATTTTCATTATGACTAGTAACCATGATTTTGCAGAAACGGACAAGCCTGCTGATAGGGATCGTTTCCCCAAGACCCTACGTTTACCTGTGCTAGCTTTGTTCTTCCTAAGTGAAACGGCCCCCCAGCAGAAAAGAAATGTGGTTGCTACCTGATAGATAGAATACGTCGTTATTATTAAGGCCATGTGGCCTTCTCTTCCACTCACCAGGGCAAACATATATTACATCAGAATATAACAATCACAATGAACTCTAATATTAAATACTAAATAATAATTTGATCAAAAAGATATCTATTATCACTGGGGAACAAAAAAAAATTTTTTTCTTGGTGCCTGAAATTTTTCACATGATTCTCGGTATTTCGTCACTGCTGATTCCAAAAATGTCATCCATTTTGTTGCAGCAGCTCTAGTTTGCAAGATATTGATGATACTGCTCTTATGTACCACCATTGTAAATCGATTGTTTGCATAATACTAATTGATTTAATCCAAGTTATATTCATGTTGTTGTTGCCGTTTGCATATGTAATTTTACTAATTTGACAATTTTATCCTTTTTCTAGACTGACATGGCTTCAACACGAAGAAAATGTGTGAATAATCCTGATGTGTTTTGTTTCATCTGTGGGGAGTACACATTCACTCAACAAAGAAAACCTATAACTGACTTGTAAGAAGAGCTTATTTGGCCTATTTCAAAGTACAACTGGGAGATCAAGATAAGCCTTGGGCACCTCACATTGTATGTAAAACGTGCACAGAGCATCTACGACAATGGACAAATGGGAAACGGAAATGCTTGAAATTTGGGGAACCAATGATCTGGCGAGAACAAATTAACCATTAATTACCGTGATCACCAATGGGTAATGTGTGTCGATCTCAAGATGGTGAATTTTCTTCTAGGACAACAAGGTGGGTACACCAAATACCCATGCTTTATATGTTTATGGGACTCTAGAGCCAAAGATCAACATTGGGTGAGAAGGCATTGGCCTCTTAGAGAAAGCATGACCGTTGGAGAAAAAAACATCGTTGCAGAACCTTTGGTTGACAGAAACAACATCATCTTGCCACCACTGCATATTAAACTTGGTTTAATGAAACAGTTCATCAAGGCGTTGAATAGAGATGGAACATGTTTTGGCTACATATGTACAAAATTTCCTGCACTGAGTAAGGAAAAAATAAAAGCAGGTATATTGGATGGACCACAAATCCGCCAACTTATTAATGACCATCAATTTCAAGACTCAATGAATGATACTGAAGCAGCCGCATGGTCTTCGTTCTGTATGGTAGTGAAGAATTTCCTTGGAAACTATAAGTCTCCTAATAGTGATGAACTAGTGGAGAATATGCTCACTGCTTTTTGTGCACTAGGTTGTAACATGAGCATCAAATTACACTACCTACACAGTCATTTGGATCGATTTCCAGACAATCTTGGAGATGTAAGTGAGGAACAGGTGAGCGTTTTCACCAGGAATTAAGTACAATGGAAGAAAGGTATCGTGGACGGTGGGATATACATATGATGGCGGACTACTGTTGGAGCATCCACCGAGAATGTCCAAGATCATTGCATCGGAGGAAATCACAGAAACGGGGATTCTGCGACCTGATGGAGGAAAATTAATGATTCTAACGAGACTAATGTGTAAATAAATTATGGTAGTTATATAGATACAGTTGTTTCATGAAAAAGAAAGTATTTGTTCTTTTGTATTTAATTGTATGCGAGTAATATAGTTGTATATGTGGACCAGTATTTTTGAACTGGTATTAATTTGAATAAACTCTATCTCAAAAACTAGAGCTGATAGGACGAAACTGAAATCATCTTTGGAATCAGTGACCCAAATATACCCATAAATAGGTGAAAACATTAAGGCACCAAAATCACTGTTCCCCACTGTTATATTACGATCTATAATGCAACTAGTTGATGTTAGTTAAAATTAAGACTAAAACTAATAATAAAATGTATACAATCAAGACATATTAAATTGTCCCTGTCTAATGTATATATAAAACAAAGAAAAATGAGATATAGAAAACTAATTTTACGTTTGTACAATATTTAAACCAAACAAAAGAAAATATTTGTTAATCTTAATATTATTTTCATAGATAATTAAATTTATTAATTGTTAAAAGAATACTATCAGTGAGGTGTATAAGTTAGTTTGTTATTAAATAATTCTTTAATTTGTTTTTGAAGGATGTTATAGTTTGACAGTCTCTGACATAGGGCGGAAGGGAATTCCATGGTTTTGGCAAGTGAGACCGTAAAGGATAATGAATAATATAGAGTGTGATGAGGAGGGATATAAAGGACAAGTGTATAAGGACAATGTGCTGATGGGATGGAGTGTCAAGATTATGTGTGTCGGATAGTCTGATGAAGCGGCGTGATAAATAATTAGGCGATGATGTGTGAAGGATTTTATAGAGAAGGGATAGTGAATGGACAGTTCTACGATCTCTTAGACGAAGCCACGATAATTGTTCCAGGGACGGTGTAACATGGTCAAATTTGCAGGCGTTCTTGTTCTGTAGCTTCGGACAAAAGCCTTCACTTGGTCATTCCATGCCTCCTTATTCAATTGTTTTCTTTTATCAAAACTATTTATCTTGTTCTGTATGGGATACTGAGGAATTTTTGCCTGGCTACCACATTGCATTGTCAAATAATTTCAAAACTACAAAACACTTCAAAAATATTTTTAACCAATTTTTAGAAATTTTATTTAATAAAATTGAAAGTTGAAAAATATGAAGGAATATTAAGTTTTTACTAAAATATGAACATTTCGCCAAAATATTATGAAATATGAAAAAAATATGTAGGTCATATATGATTCTACATATCATAAAATGTAACGATACTTTGTCTCAGTGCTCTGTGACTAACAGTTTAAAACATGAAATTTCATCTTAATGATGGACAAATTATATTTGAAAAGAAAAATATACGCCTAGACTGGGGTTTGAACCAAGGACTTTTGACTTTCTATGCCAATGCTCTATCCAAGTGAGCTACCTATTCCTCCAATCTAAACGCGTATTTTTCACTTCTACATAGTTAATTCCCTAACCCCAAATGCTACGTGCCGTTGCTACGATTTTTGCAAATGGTGGCCCCTTTCTTAAGAAGACTTTTTATTGGGAATTTAAACATTACTTATAAAGCCAGTAGTGCTTCTTTTAACGTTCATATTATTCATTTTAAACATCTAAATGATGGACAAATTATATTTGAAAAGAAAAATATACGCCTAGACTGGGGTTTGGACCCAGGACTTTTGACTTTTTATGTAAATGCTCTATCCAAGTGAGCTACCTAGGCCTCCAATCTAAACGTGTATTTTTCTCTTCTACGTGGTTAATTCCCTAACCCCAAATGTACGATCCGTTGCTACGATTTTTGCAAATGGCGGCCCCTTTGTTAAGAAGACTTTTCATAAAAATTCTCGCTCTACTGATAAATAAAGTCGCAATTTGCCTTTTCTATCGCCGACACCGTCATTTTGATTAATAGCTGGTAAAATTATCTACGGCGATATTACATTGTTTTTAATTATTGAAGAATTATTCTATCATTTTTATTTGTAAAAATACTTCAATACAACAGTCAGAGGACTGTTTCCTTTTTTTTTTTTTTTTTTTTTTTGTTCCATTCATTTTGAATTGCTCTGAATATTACTGAAGTAGACCTAATTATTTATATAATTGTAACTTAATTTGTTAGATTTTTGTTATTTTATTCGAATTGATACAGATTTGCATCTCGCATAGAATCCCCAGATACGTATAAGTTTATATTTTGGAAATTAAGAATATGTAAGGAATAATCTCGAAACTTTTGAACTAAAACTATTTTTTTTATTTCCTAACATATACCAAGTCAGTCAATAGTTTCAATGTCAAATGAATAGGAAATTTATATCGAAATGCTTTTGTTACGTATTGTTTGTAATTATTAATTATTTAATTAACGGATGCCTACTTAGTTGAATTACATGAAAGTCATAGAACCTGCATAATATTTATACATAGGCCTAGCAGAGATTACTTGTTATGATTTTTACAAATTGCCATTTCCTCTACCGTGCTCCGTCTGAAATACGCGGTTATCGTTCTTGTTCTTTTACAAAAACTTTACGTCATATAATCATCATGATTTTATTTTTTAATCAGATGATTTTAATGTAGACTACATAATTTTTTAGGTTAATTTCGTAAATAATATATAATGGTTTCAAATTAAAATTAATTTTATATGTTTTCTTACAGTCCACCGCTGTGGTCTCAGGTAGAGTGCTCCCTTGTCACGCAGCGAACCGGGGTTCGATCCCCGGTCGGGGCAGTTTTTCTGGGTAAGGTTTTTAATCAGGGTTTTTCCTCACCTGTAAGACAAATGTCAGGAAAACTTTAAGGCCCAAACTGTCCCCGAAATCATGTGGCCATCATCATCACCCTTATCATTATCATCATCTTCGTCCTTCACCGGTGCGGAAAGCAACGGGAAGCTACCACACCTACAATTCCCTTTGCATTATCATCATCATCATCCTTCACCGGTGTGGAAAGCAACGGGAAGCTACCACACCTACAATTCCCTAGTAAAGCTGCAAAGCATAGCATGAAAGTGCTATGATTGCAGTGAAAGACCTGCCCTCGGGCAGAATTACTATGGATGGATGTTTTCTTATTTTTTGTAAATACGACTGGATCCAATGAGTTTTTTTTTCGGTTAAAGTAAGAACACTTTTTTCATTACTTTTTATCTCAAAGTTAACTAATTAACTCACTGGCACTATTGAACCCGTAGGTTCATGGGCGCGCGAACATAAGCTCTCAAAGTTACGTGGCAAAATGATGGATAAATGATAATACGGTTCTTATTCGTACACCACGAATTCGAGACCACGACCACTTGCACCATGGAGAAGCCTTAATGATAGACTACAGATGAGTAAAATAAAATTAATTCAAATTAGCCCTATCTAATATAGGCCTATATTGGAAGAATTTAAATACCCGAGAAATATAATTACAAATCGATATTAGGCACACAAAGAAATCTAACCAGGCTAAACTGTGCATTATACATTCTAGGAACTTCTAAAATGGTAAAAATGGAAACATTAAAACAACTATTTTTCCAATTATAAGGATGCGAAACATGATTTCTTATTTTTAAGGGAAGAGAAAATATTACGAGTATTTGAGAATGAACTTCTTAGGAAGTGTGTGAACGAAAGAGACATTAATTAACAGGTAGGTGAATGGAGAAACTACATGTAATAAAAATAGTTTATAAAAACTAAAACAACAACATGCTTTATTAGAAAACAGAACTAAAAAATGAAAAATAATTTTAAATTCCAACATGCTTGGGATAAAATTAAAGTGGTCACCAAAAAAATCATCTCCCAACACATCTAGAATAAAACTAGAGTTATCTACAAAAGAAAAATCTTACCATCAAAAGCATGGGGTGCTCTATATCAATTAATATATTTGATAATTAAGAGTTATTGGTAAAAGTAAAGTATCTAAGAAGAAAACGTAAAAACCATAAAAAGAATTTTTTTTTGACCACCTTAATTTTATCACAAGCGTGTTGGAAATTAAAATTATTTTTCATTTTTTAGTTCGGTTTTCTATTGAAGCGTGTTGTCTTAAGTTTTTAAAACTATTATTATTTTTTATTTTGGTTTTGTAATAAAGCTAGTTATTTAGTTTTTTAAACTATTGTTTATTTTTTTTAATTTTTCGTTTAATCCATTGTCATAAACCGGAATCCCGTGAAAATGCTTAATACTCTTCTAAAAAATCCTCCGAGCCTTATTTGAATCAGAGACCTACGGATTACTGAAATTATATATCACTGCAGTCCACCGCTCTAGCAACTGAGCTCTTACAACGATTGACTAAAAAGTCGATAAGTCCGTAACCTATTATACCGGTTTTTATTTTTTTGAATTTCTGATGATTCTGGCCAGGATTTTAGAAACAAATATGAAATTTTTGTATTGTCATGGGTCCTTTACAAGTATAAAAGTTTCAAGACTCACAGCTTGAGGTCTACTAGGAAGACTTGACCCTTGAATTTTTAGATCTTAAAAAAATCCACCATCCTCGGTCTGGTTTGAACCTAGGACTCTCGGTACCAAATGCAAGAAACTCAACCACTAGACACAGACTTCTAAAGTTTGTATTATTTTTCTTATTTTTTTTTCTAGTTTGAAGTATGCCACGGATACAATTTGTTTGAGATAATTTACTTTTTACACGCTTTATATTAGCTTGACCTGTATCTATCTATCTATCTATCTATCTATCTATCTATCTATCTATCTATCTATCTATCTATCTATCTATCTATCTATCTATCTATCTATCTATCTATCTATCTATCTATCTATCTACCTATCTATCTATCTATCTATCTATCTATCTATCTATCTATCTTATCTATCTATCTACCTATCTATCTACCTATCTATCTATGTAACGGAATCTTTCAACGCGATTTTCACCCACTTAGAATCATCGGATCGACTTGAAACTTTGTATACTTTTGGAGGACCCGTGACAATACAATAATTTCATATTTATTTTCTAAAATCCTGGCCATAATCATCAGAAAATCAAAAAAAGTGTTTTTGTATCAATGTAACGGAATCTTTCAACGCGATTTTCACCCACTTAGAAACATTGGATTGACTTGAAACTTTGTATACTTGTAGAGGACCCGTGACAATACAATAATTTCATATTTATTTTCTAAAATCCTGGCCATAATAATCAGAAAATAAAAAAAAGTGTTTTTCTATCAATGTAACGGAATCTTTCAACGCGATTTTCACCCACTTAGAAACATTGGATCGACTTGAAGCTTTGTATACTTATAGAGGACCCGTGACAATACAATAATTTCATATTTATTTTCTAAAATCCTGGCCATAATCATCAGAAAATCAAAAAACGTGTTTTTGTATCAATGTAACGGAATCTTTCAACGCGAATTTCACCCACTTAGAAACATTGGATCGACTTGAAACTTTGTATACGTGTAGAGGATCCGTGACAATACAATAATTTCATAATTTGTTTCTAAAATCCTGGCCAGAATCATCAGAAAATCAAAAAAAATGAAAACTGGTATAATAGGTTGCGAACTTGTCGAGTTTTTAGTCAATCGTTATAAGAGCTCAGTTGGTAGAGAGCAGTGAACTCTTAGTAGTATATAATTTCAGTACTCCCTATGTCGCTGGTTCAAATCCGGTTGGGAGGGTTTTTTTAATAGAAGAGTATTACTTTTAGCTCATACTACAATAGTATCGATTTTAAAGATATTTACATTTTTATCTTATTCTGTAAAATATTAAAACTAAAAATAAATAATAGTTTTAAAAAACTAAAAGAACACGCTTTATTAGAAACTAAAAAATGAAAAATAATTTGAATTTCCAATACGCTTGGGATAAAATAAAGTGGTCAACAAAAAAATCATCTCCAACACATATAGAATAAAATTAGAGTTATCAACAAAAAGAAAATAATTTTACCATCAAAAGCGTGGGGTGATTTTTATGATGTTTACATTTTCTTCTTAGAGAGCTTACTTTCACCAATATCTGTTTATTATCAAATATATTAATTGATTAAGAAAATATTTTTACATCTATCCATCCATAGTAATTCTGCCCTAGGGCAGGTCTTTCACTGCAATCATAGCATTTTCATGCTATGCTTTGTAGCTTTACTAGGGAATTGTAGGTGTGGTAATTTCCCGCTGCTTTCCACACCGGTAAAGGATGATGATGATGATGACCATATGATTTCGGGGATCGTTTGGGCGTTAAAGTTTTCCTGACATTTGTCGTACAGGTGAGGAAAAACCCCGATAAAAATCTCACCCAGAACAACTGCCCCGACCGGGGATCTAACCCAGGCCCACTGCGTGACAAGGAAGAACGCTACCTCGAGACCACATAGTACTGAAAAATATTACTTTCTTTTGCCTACTCCACCTGTCAGAATAAATAATTAAAGCTAAGGTACCCTGTTTGCCCAACTTTTCCCTAATTATAAATAAAGACCTATTTATTCGTATAACATGAAAGCCATAGTATCTATGTTATATTTAAAATATAACAGACATAACTCGTTACGATTTAACAAATTGTGTTTCTTTTACAATTTGTAAACTAGTGATTGTTATTATTCAAATTGATACGTACCGGTTGATCGAAGCTCATATCTTGGTGTACAGTATTTCTTCTGTAATTAATACACAGACACTTTTAAACTGACTTCACTTGTACACGACTGAAGGGAGCGTTTGTCGCTCCGCTTCCTTTATTAATTTGTGGAGCAAGTTCATAAACTTCAGATCATGTAATCATGATGATTTTATTTTTGAATGACGTGTTTAATGTAGGCGATATTTTTTTCAAGTTAATTTTATAAGTAATATAATGGTTTCAAATTTAAAATAATTTTATAATATATTTCCCTATATGATATATTTTCTTTATCATATTCTCAATAACAAAAACTATTATAATTACTTCATTTTTTATATATATAGTGTTTATTCTCAACTATAATTTAATCTTATTCTGTTCTTCTTTGTTGTGATATTATTATGTAATTGTCTTTTTTTTGTTCTACTGTTTTATGTTAATTTACTTGATAATTTTGAATAATTACTAACCCTTATATACCGCAAGGTGAAAAAAGGGTTTCCTATAATGGATATAATAAAAAAGAAAATATATATATATATATATATATATATATATATATATGTATATATGCCGGACTGGTCGAAGGTGATAAGCCAGAAGAAAAAAGTACCTTGGGCGAAAGAGTGACGATCTTTCACCGTAAAAATACAACCGTCAAGAAATGCGGACATGGGTTCATCTGGGGTAAAATTTTCCGGAGGTCAAATAGTCCCCCATTCGGTTCTCCGGGCGGGGACTACTTCAGGGAACCCATGCCAAAGGCTCAAACATAGGGACATGTTCCTAGGAACATGGAATGTTAGGACTTTATTCAATAGCGGGGCACTACAGATATTAACGCGGGAACTAGATAAATCGCCCTTGGATGTAGTCGCTTTACAGGAACTTAGGTAGTCAGGAATCAGGAAGCTTTGCATTATTCTATGGGGGTGCAGAAAGACCTGCATTTGGAACGGGTTTTTTAGTCAGAAGGAGGATTCTATCCGCTATCCCAGATATTAAGTTTGTTAGTGATAGGATATCATACATAATTCTAAAGGGTAAACGGCATGATTTTATAATTGTAAATGTACATGCCCCCACAGAAGATAAAGATGACAATATCAAGGATGACTTCTATGAATAATTATAATGCGTATTTGATAGCCTTTCACAATATCATATGAAAATTGTCTTAGGAGATTTTAATGTAAAAGTGGAGCGGGAAGATATATTCAAACGAACAGTAGGCAAATTCAGTCTTCATGAAGATAGTAACGACAACGGGGTTAGATTAGTTACCTTTGCCACATCAAAGAATCTCATTGTTAAGAGCACAACATTTCAGCGTAAGGATATTCATAAATACACCTGGACGTCTCCAGATGGAGAAACTCGGAACCAGATAGATCATGTATTAGTGGACGAACGCTAGCACAGTAGCATCATCGATGTTGCATCAGTTAGAGGGACAGAATGCAATTCGGATCATCATCTGGACAGAGTGAAAATCAGACAATGACTATCGCTTTTGAGAGGAAAAAACACTAAAGATAATTCTGAAAAAAAATTTAATTAAAAAACTTAAAAAATGATGAAATACGGCAAGAATACCAAATCAAGATTGCTAATAGATTTGAAGTACTGGTATCTTCAGATGGCAATGTGACAAACGAAGAAGAAATTGATATAAATAAAGAATGGGAGACTATAAGATATATTATTAAATTTTCGGCATCAGAAAGCATTGGTTATTTAAAAAAGAGGCAAAAGAAAAAATAGTTTGATGGAGGAATGTGCCGACAATGTAAAGAAAAGAAAGCTAGCAAAAAATGAAATGGTTACACGAGCCAAATGAGGTAAATTTAGAGCAATATTGGGTAGTATTAGACGGGAAACCACCAAGTTACTAAAGAGTAAAAAAGAGGGAATATTTGAGAGAGAAGATTAATGATCTTGAAATGAATGCAAAAAATAGGAACATTAGAGAATTATATTAGGGAATTAGGATAAAGAAGAAAGCGTTTCAGGCTAGAACAAACATAATTCGGAATGAAAATTGGGATATGATTGCAGATTCCAGGAGTATATTTAATAGATGGAAAATTTACTTTAATCAGCTGTTAAATGACCATACAGAACAGGATATTGAAGAGGATCATTTCCAGACAGCAGAAATGCTAGTCGCAGAACCAAGTGCATTAGAGGTTGAAATGGCAATAGAAAAATTGAAGATCTATAAAGGATCAGGTTCAGATGAGATCCCAGCAGAACTGATAAAATCAGGGGGAGAAAAATTGATGGACAAGATACGCCGATTGCTTAGTATGATTTGGGAAAAATAAGCTCTTCCAGATGGATGGAAAGAATCGATTATTGTAGCAATTTTTAAGAAAGGAGATAAAACTGATTGCAGCAACTACAGGGACATCTCATTACTCTAAACTTTGTACAAAATTCTAACAAATATATTACTAAGCAGATTTACTATATTGATAATGATGACATTCTAGGAAATAATCAATGTGGATTTAGAAGAAATAGGTATACAACAGATCAGATTTTTAGTATAAGACAGATTTTAGAAACGAAATGGAAATATAATGGTACTGTACATCAACTATATGTAGATTTCAAAAAAGCATATGTTTCAATTAAGAGGAAGAAGTTATATAGTATCCTGCTGGAGTTCGGAATTCCTAAAAAGTTAGTTAGACTTATACGAATGTGTCTAAATGGCTCAAAGAGTAGGGTGGGTGTAGGCAAACAGTTTTCAGACATTTTTGAAATCCATAATGGGTTGAAGCAAGGAGATGCACTATCTCCTCTACTATTTAATTTTGTACTAGAGCATGCCATTAAATCTTTAGAGAATGAGGAAGGCTTACAACTGAATGGTATTAATAAGCTATTAGTTTATGCTGATGATGTAGTACTACTGGCCGATAGCGAGGAGATACTAAAGGCCAACACGCACACACTATTGAGTAACACTAAGAAATTAGGACTGGAAGTAAATATCAGTAAAACTAAATATATGGTTACACGTAGAAATTCAGTATATAATGGGAATGGACAGCTAAGGACAAATGAGGGAAATTTTGAGGAAGTGGCTGAATTCAAATACCTAGGAACAATAATCACAAATAGGAATGAGATGCACAAAGAAATTAAAGATAGGCTCAATTCTGGAAATGCATGCTATTATGCATTGCAGAGACTTTTGATGTCCCAACTCCTTTCAAAAAACGTTAAGCTGAAAATATATAAAACTATTATTCTACCAGTTATATTATATGGGTGCGAAACATGGACTCTTACTTTAAGGGAGGAAAGGAGATTACAGGTAGGCCTATTTGAGAATAAAGTTCTTAGGAAAATTTTTGGACCAAAGAGAGATGAACAGACAGGTGAATGGAGAAGACTACATAACAATGAACTACATGGTCTTTATAGGAAGCCAGATATAATAAGAATATCTGGTCTTGAGAATGACAGCTTGGCTGTAGAAACTTGTTGACCATTTTAAAACATTAATTGGTGAAATGGGCATATTGACTACATATATATTTTAATATTATATCACCAAGAAGATCACTTGTGTATTAAATAATAAGAACAGTTAAGTCTCGTAGACTGCGATGGGCAGGACATGTTGCGCGTATGGGGAATGAAAGACGTGCATGGAAACTTCTTGTAGGAAAGCCAGAAGGAAAACGCCCAGTTGGTAGACCAAGAATGAGGTGGGAGAACAACATTAACTATGATTTGAGGGAAGTAGATTATACAGGGAATGATTGGAAAGCATTGGTTCAGGATAGGGATATATGGAGAGCTTATGTCCGCGCGGCCATGAACCTACGGGTTCGATAGTGCCAGTGAGTAAGTAAGAAGTAAGTATATATATATATATATATATATATATATATATTTGTATGCAGGACTATATTTAATATCGAGTTCTTTCACTAATTCTATGAGTATCATTTCTTTACTGCTTTATATCTTAGAGTTATGTTTTATAATTTGTTACCAAAAATGTGGATGAATAAAAACACGAATCCTACTCTCACACCACTCATTCGATTCTGGGAAGAGTACCTAACCGCTTGAGCCATGGAGCAGCTTTTCTTAACGGTTGTATTTTTATGGTGAAAGATCGTAACTCTTTCGACTAAGGTACTTTTTTCGTCTGGCTTATAACCTTTGACTAGTCCGGCATGGGTAACCGTATCGGCAGAAATGCTACCGCCGGCATAGCTCTCAGGACCATTCAAGCACTCAAGCCACTCCATCACGTCAAGAAACTGACTTATAGTTGCCTAAATACATGACTCGTTACATTAAGGTGACTATATAACTCATGCCCCAAATGGGAGTCAATGGCAATCACGTTGTTTTACAACCAATGATAGTCGTGTTTCACTTCGCTCTTTATCGAATTTTCTATTCCAGCTCCTGCTTTTGTAGTCGTAGTAGTAGGGCTTTATTAGACAAAAAGTAAGATATTTACAATATTATTTACAAATATGGGTCGCACGGGCAGTAAGCCGTACGTGCTGTTGACAGTCCGTTACAATAAAGTAATAATTGCTACTAGTGTGAAGAAAAATAAACAACAAACAAAAAAAAGCAATAACATTACAATTACATAAAGAAAACGCAATAATATTACAATTAAATAATAACACAATAGCATTATACACTAAAAAAAGCAATAACATTACAATTACATAAAGAAAACACAGTAATATTACAATTAAATAATAACACAATAGCATTATACACTAATTAATTTAGGCCCTATATATTATTTAAGAGTTAATGTTATTGCATTTTGATAACATATATTTATTCATGAATGAGTGTTGTTCTTATTTTCCGCGTTTTGTCCAGAAATTTACCCAAGTTTATCCAATTTTCTGGATTTACCAATAACTCGTAGCATGCCAATCTTTCCCGATTTGAATTTAGAAATCTTTCCGGTAATAACTGACGTCTCCAATATTCTAAATCATTACATTGTCCTAATATATGTATCTCATCTTCAAATTTCCCGCACATTGGACATATTCGCATATCGTGCTCGTCGCTATTTTTTTTGCAATTTCCATGCCCCTAGCCTAAACCAAGCAAGCCCTGATCTCTCTTTAAATCCTAGGTTGAATATATACGATTCTTTTCCCCAGACGTGCTTTAGGTCTCTTTGTAAACACAGTGAGCGTTTCCCTGTACATTCGGCGAAAGTATCTTGTTGGTTTATATCTAAGTACCTCCTCCTTATTTTTCTCCACACGTTCTTGCGATTTTCAGTCCCTTTTTCCCATATCCAGCCCATCCCAATCTTGTGGAGTTCTCTCCTAACCTCGTCTGCCCAAAATTTAACATCTATGTTTTTAATTTCGTGGTCGTAACAAATTGCTCTAAGCATTGTTTGTTCACCTTGGATTACTCGCAACCAGTATTTGAGTACACGAATTTTACAGTTAATGTCGTCCTGGAATGACCCAAATTCATATAGAATTCCACAGTTAGAAACGACCTTACTAAGTCCTGTAATATATTTTAGAAAATGCGTATATACCTTATTTAGTATTTCCGTTCTTTGGAAACCCCAAATCTCACTACCATAGTGCATTACTGGCCTGACCATCGCTCCATACATTTTTTCTAATGTGCTGCCTGGATTATCAGGCACTCACACCAGAATACCGAGTACACTGTTAAGTTGTCCCCTCCCTTTAAATAATGTTATATCAATATGGTTTTTCCACTTCCCGTTCATTTTCAACGTCGTACCAAGATATTCAAAATGTTTCACGTTTCGAAGTACTTGATCTCTGTATTTCCATTCCTCTGCTCTACCATAAACCGTCCCATTTTTAAAGGTCATTGTTTTTGTCTTGCTAACATTTACAGTCAATCCCCAATTCCTACAGTATATTTCCAGTAGGTCAAGACCTCTTTGCAATCCCTTGATTGTCTTGGAACAGATAATTAAATCATCTGCATACAACAGGACTGGGACTTTAACATTTCTTATCTCCGGAGCCTCAATTTCTCCTTCTAGCATTACGTCTACAATATCATCAACGAATAGATTAAATATCATTGGTGATAAAATGCAACCTTGTCTCACTCCCCGATTGGCTTCACTGCTCTCTGTAATGTGCCCTTGGTCTACTTTTACACAAAATTTAACATATTTATAAATTGACATTAAGGCATGTATATTCTGTCCCACTTTGATGAGTTTGAAACCATATTTTCATCTCTTGGACTGAGCGCCATTTTAATTTCGGAAACCTGGCTGACCCCTTCCATACCTTCGTCCCTTGTTCACCTAGACGGATATACATTGCTCAGAAATGACAGAATAGATAAAAGAGGTGGAGGAGTTTGTGCCTTTATATCAAATGAGCTTAATCCAAGAATTGTCCACAAGTCCCCTTCTGTATATTCCGCTCGCCCCGAGTTCTTATTCGTAGAAATTCAAGCCAGTCTAAAAAAATGTCTCTTATGCATTGTATACAAACCTCCAAAAATAAGGCACCTTTCGGATCTAGAAAACGCTCTGAACGATTCGTTACCTCATTATGAACACGTTATTGTCGCAGGCGATTTTAATACAAATCTTCTTCAGACTGACTCACCAGCCATACAACTTAAAAATATGTTCCAAAGCTTAAATATGACCATTGTTCCTTTCTCTGCCACACATCATACTGCTAATACCGACACTCTACTGGACTTAATAGTGACTACACATCCACAGAAAGTACTGTCATATGGACAAATTCCTGCTCCCGGCATATCTGCTCATGACATTGTATTCGTAGAATACTCACTCCAATGTCCTAAAAGACGCTCTAAATTGATTACGTACAGAAATTTACAAAACATAGACGATACTAAACTAAAATCAGACGCTTAAAACTACCTTGGTACACAATATGGAATCTTAGATCAGTTGATGAAAAAGTAGACACATTTAATACACTGATATTACAACTATATGATAGACATGCACCAGTAAAAACCCGACGATTTTCCCGCCCCCCTGCACCCTGGATGAATGACTCAATACGTGAACTTATGTCAAAACGAGACAAAGCATACCGAACATACAGACGACATAAAAATGACGAAAACTGGCAACTGTACAAACAACTTAGAAACACAACTACACAAACTATACGCAATGCCAAACTACGACACGCCCACAGTATAATCGGACCTGAAATAAGTGCACGGGACACTTGGCGAAATCTCCGTGCAATGGGACTTAGACAGTTGAATCCCTCAACTGATTCTATAGACATTTCTGTAGATGACTTAAATGAACATTTTACCTCAATACCCATGACACCTCCAGACAACAAGACTAAAATAGACATTCTTAAAGACTTATCCCCATCCCCCCATATAGGAAGAGATAAATTTTACTTTAACCCTTAAATTGGCAAAACACAAATTTCTTCTGTTAGTTATTTGAATCTTGCGGACCGCAGTGAAAACGGAATATTGTGTAACTGTTATTATTAGGTATATTGCATAATTAGACACACATTTAAGTGGTTTCTTTTTGTTCGTTTTCTTCTGATTTATTTAAAATATTAAATTAATTAAATCAACTGATGTATCCAAAAGGATACATTACGAATTTAAGGGTTAACGACATTTCGCCTATAGACGTTAAAAAAGCACTCAAGCGGATTAAATCCAATGCACAAGGAACAGATAACATCAGCATTTTAATGCTAAATAAAATCATTGACATTATACTACCCCACGTGACTCATATGTTTAATGCTTCCCTTATAACTTCTATCTTCCCTACTGTATGGAAATAGTCTAGAGTTCGGCCTATACCAAAAATAAGTACACCTACTAACTGTAATGACTACCGACCGATTAGCATCCTTCCGACATTATCTAAAGCCCTGGAACATATTGTACATAAGCAAATGACTGAATATCTCCAAGAAAATCACCTCCTTGATACTTATCAATCCGGCTTTAGATATGGTCATAGCACACACCACAGCTTTGCTAAAAATTACTGAAGATATTCGTGAAGCCGTGGACAGACGTCAATTGACTCCTTTAACCTTACTTGACTTCAGCAAAGCTTTTGACACAGTAGACCACGACTTACTTATGATAAAGCTCAAGCACCTACACTTGTCTGACAGCGCTGTATCCTGGTTCGACTCATACCTGCACGGTCGTCAACAATACGTTTCATTAAACTCTAGATCTTCGTCTTGGCGCAACGTGCCGGCTGGAGTCCCCCAGGGCAGTGTTCTCGGACCTCTTCTTTTCTCAATCTACATAAATGACTTGCCAACTGTACTAAAGCACTGCCGTTATCACCTCTACGCTGATGATCTCCAAATTTACCTACATTCACCTCCTCATTCTCTCTATAACAGCTTGACAAAAATGAATGACGATCTCATATCCATCTTTAACTGGTCTTCAAGTATCGGTCTAAATCTAAATCCTAACAAGTCACAAGTAATTCTAATGGGACAACAAAGACTGCTTACAACCTTTGACATATCTACACTAACAAACATTACTATTAATAATATAATTATCCCTTATTCTTCTTCAGTAATAGATCTTGGACTACATCTAGACGCAAATCTAACCTGGCAAACACAAGTGAAACACATATGTAAAAAGACTTTCTCCATCTTACATTATCTTAGACGTTTAAAGAATTTTCTCCCAGTTTCGTTAAAACAAATCCTTGTGCAGAATCTTGTGTTACCACACTTCGATTATTGTGACATTATATATAATGATCTAAACTATGACTTGTCGCAGAGACTGCAGCGTGTTCATAATGCTTGCGTTCGATTCATTTTCAATATCCGCCGTTATGACCATATTTCCGAACACTTTAATAACCTCTCTTGGCTCCGTCTTACTGACAGACGTAAATTGCACTCTCTTTCACTACTTTTCAAGCTTCTGAATTCCTACATCCCTACTTACCTGGCGTCTAAACTGGCGACCTAAACTCTCCATGCATCCCTATCCTAAGCTAACGTTTTCCAATCATATACTGTATAATCTACTCCCCTCAAATCGTGCTTAAAGTTATTCTCCTATCTCATTCTTTGACTATCAATTGGCTGCCTTTCCTCTGGTTTTCTTAAAAACGTTTATATTCCCCTCCTTATTTCCCCTTTCGTGCCACATGTCCTGCCCATCGTAGCCTACGAGATTTAAATGTTTTTATTAAATTTGACTTCCTGTTATATAGTATTTTTAACTCTCCTGTCTGTTCGTCTCTCTTCGGTCCAAAACTATTCTAGGAATTTTATTCACATATACTGTTCTCTCCCTTATAGAAAGAGTAATATTATTTCGCATGCATATAACATGACTAAAGGAATAACAGTTTTATCTGTTTTCAGTGTGATGATAAGAGTCCCTGTTATGTTTAATAGCATACGGTTCCACAATTGAGCCTCTGTTCAATTTCTTTCTGCAACTCATTACTGATCGTACTGATTGTTGCAGTCCCAATTCCTTACTATTAGTCGATAGAGTGTGTGCGTGTGCGTTTTTGGCCCTTATAATCTCATTATTATCGCCTAATATTACTACATCAGCAGCATAAAGAACCAGCTTATTAATCGCAATGAGCTGTTGGCCTTTTTCAGCCTATAAAGATTAGAAAACACGTTCTAGTGCAAAATTGAATAGTAGAAGAGGTAGTGCATCTTCTTTCTTTAACCCATTATGCTTTAAAAATATAGGCACATGTTAATTTAAGATAATTTTAGCGGTATTTTCATAGATTCTACTTGGTAGAAACCGAAAATGACCTTACAAATATATACGTGTATGTGGATATGTGCGTTGTGAGTAAACGCTTTATCTGCAGCATTTATTTTTACTTCATTTAGTTGAAATAATAATGTAATAATAATAATAATAATAATAATGATAAAATAATAATAATAATAATAATTACTTCTATTATATATTTGATTAGTCCACCGCTTTGGTCTCGAGGTAGTGTACTGCCTTGTCACGCAGTGGGCCCGGGTTCGATCCCCGGTCGGGGCAGTTTTTCTGGGTGAGGTTTTTATCGGGGTTTTTCCACACCTGTAAGACAAATGTCAGGAAAACTTAAAGTTCCTAACGGTCCCCGAAATCATATCATCCTTATCCTTATCATCATCATCCGTCACCGGTGTGGAAAGTGTCAGGAAGCTACCACACCTACAATTCCCTAGTAAAGCTACAAGCATAACATGAAAATGCTAAGATTGCAGTAAAGGACCTACCGATTAACCTTAAAAAGTTAAAGTCATAAGGCGTTCTATTCCAATTAACGAGAAAAAATATATATAGGCCTAATAAAATAATAATCACAGAACATCATAACATGTACAATTAACAATAATATTTATAAAAATTAAACTAAACTTAGGTTGAATCAATTCAATATTATGAGAAATGCAACAAATCGTAGATCATCAACTAATCTACTGAAAAATCAATTACAAAATAAATAAGCTTAAATTTCTTTGAAAGGAAGCAAATGTCTGCCAGTCCCTGATTTGTTGTGGTAAGGAGTTCCAGAGTCTAGCAGTAAATACGGTATACGAATTAGAAAAATGGGAAGTTCTGAGTTGTAGGATGTGAAATAGGAGATTCTGATGCGATCGTGTTCTCAATTAGTGATTAGAGGACAGGAGGTGGAAACAGCTTCTTACCTATTGTCTGAAACCTCAGGAAAATTAATAAAATCACCACATAAAAGTAGAAAAAGTAAACTCCATTAAATAAATAGAAATAGAAAAAATAGCCAATAGTTACGGATTGTTATATAATATAACATTTAATTATTCACTAATTGAGTTGACTTGTAAGAAGAGAAAATCTTTATGTGGCTTCATTAGAAGGAAGTGTAAGCCTTGAGTCTCAATCCATAGATTTACGTTATGGGAAAAACTATAAAGTCTGAAATAAGAGTCTTTGATCAAAATTTATATTTCACACCCAGGTTGAGTTTCTTCTTTGATGATATTTATTACAATATTTTAATATACAGTGCTAACTATATTGCTAATTTCATTTCAGATAAACCGTAGGGTATTGTGCCAGATCTTTGGAAATATTATGCAGCCTTTTATCTAATATAAATTTTGTTATTGACCTACTTTGAAATTTCTTTCATAAAGACCCTAGGTTGATGGTATTTTTAACAGATTGGATACTCACATCTTTCAGCAGTCATAAAGCATTTAATAGGAATAAAGTACATTTTAAAAGCATATTCGCAAGTTTATATAGAATACATATTTAAAAAATAACTAAAAAACTGGTAACGCCATGTAACTAGGCCTACATGGAGCAAACAGGTATCAGTTGTCAAAAGAGCAACAATTGAAAGTAAATACAACTAGAAATGTAAATAAATACGAGTAATACTAAAGTGAAAGATGTTTAATAAAAATATTTTATAACATAAATGTTCAATTTATTCACAATATTATTACAGTATTACATCCATGGAAAATGCATAATATATTATTCATACATAATTACAAACATAAATTTATCAGGAATGCACAATGTATCATCCAATATAAAAATGTAACAATTAGAATTACAATTAGTGCAATACTTATGCAAAAAAAAATGTTAACATACAGGTTTAAAAATTATCTAATGTACGATTACAGATACGTTCACTTGATATCTTATCATGTACAACTATGGTAGCCAGATTATAAAATTGATTTTTTTGTACTAGATTTTTTTAACGTTAGAAAATTCTCATAAAAATGTTATTGCTTAAGGCTTGGAATATACAAGTCGCTCTGATATGAAATTTATATTTGGCTAAAATAAAGTAAATTAAATAGCATTATGAGCTTTGGTGAAGCTTAAATTCTAGGCGGTGACATATTGCACTCTGGGAAGAAATGTCATAAACTGACTACTATCTGTTAGAAAAAATGTTTACAAATTTATTTCTTTATAGGCACAAGTCATGTGCAAGAAAATGGAGACAGGATAATGTTGTGTCCATATGAAAAATATAATTCACTATACGTTTTTTTAAACTTTAATTGCGAATAACTCGGAACTGAATTTTTACAAATATGGCGGTCTTCTTCCCAAGCTGCGATGTTAAATTTTAATGTATATGTTGAGAAAAAACAAAGTAAATGATGAAATCATATTTTCTTTCCCACGTAGGCAAAGTTGGTACATATTAGATATCTAAATATACTGTATATAATTTTAATAGCAAATATGTATTTAAATGCAAAAAACCTACAATTTAATCTTACAATAATGTGGTGGTATCACGTCACATTTAATTGGATCACAATATCGCAAAAAATCTCGACTCTACGCATTTTTGGAAGATAAGATGACATTATGAAGTAAAATATATTGTTTACAATAAGCATATAAAAGGATATGTGCTCTTAATTTCAATAAACTGTACAGACTGATACTTAAGATTAGTTGGAGACAAACCGTCAACTACTCTTAATTTTGGACAAACACTTATCAATTTTTTTGCCAATAGATCGTGGTCTCCTGCTGGAGGTGGAGAAATTCTAATGATTTCTAAATTTTGTAATTCTTTTGTCTTTATATCATCCAGTAATTTTATAAGTAATGTGTACATAGTTTCGTTAAGACATTTAATATATTTAAGAAATACTATTTTTAAGTTTATACATTTTGAAATTAGATAGTGAAATACTTGAAATCCATCGTTCAGATCACATGGCATCATTATTTCAATGTTCTCAATTGCAGAAAAGGGCGATAATGATTCATATTTTAAAGAATTATGTGGATATAAAAATGTTGAACGTAGAAAATCCAACTGTAATCGTTTTAACATTGGCCAGGAATGATTTTCATTGCCTGTGAACATTAACTCATGACTAGAGCGAGGAATTATATGAAGAAAATTATACTAAAATATGAAATCATAATAACAAAATATGAAAAAGATGAAAATTAGAACACAAAAATATTATGAAGTACTATTTTTTTAAACTTTTTACACATATTTATATACACAAGCCCTGTATAATTTATGGGTATGCATACCAGCACACAAATGAGACAAGAAGACCTTTTTGTAGCTCAAGGAATCAAGAATTTCACTGTATTTCCGTTTTAATTAATTTTTCATTACTTCTGACTCAATATAAAATATCATTTAATATAATAAATTTTGGAATTTTTAACATTGAGGTTTTATTGATTCTTACCAATAAAATATCATGTTCATGATGATAATGATAATGTTAAGGATGATAATGATGATGGCCATATGATTTCGGGGACCGTTTGGGCCTTAAAGTTTTCCTGACATTTGTCTTACAGGTGAGGAAAAACCCCGATAAAAACCTCACCCAGAAAAACTGCCCCGACCGGGGATCGAACCCGGGCCCGCTGCGTGACAAGGCAGGACGCTACCTCGAGACCACAGCGGTGGACAAGAATGATACTTGTTAGAAGAAATGGAGGCCGACCAAAAAATAAGGTGCATTAGTGGTGTTTTGAGCAGAATGAGGGAAGAAGGATTGGACGATGGAGATTGGAATGACAGAGAGATATGGAAGAGAATGACGGTAGATTAATTGGGCACAAGTAGATGTGAAATATTGTGAAACTTGCTAAATAAATAACATAACATCCATCCATAGTAACTGTGCTCGAGGGCAGGTCTTTCATGCTATGCTTTGCAGCTTTACTAGAGAATTATAGGTGTGGTAACTTCCCGTTGTTTTCCACAACGGTGAAGGATGATGATGATAATGATAAGTATGATGATGATGGCCGAATGATTTTCGGGGACCGTTGGACCCTAAGCTTCCTGACATTTGTTTTACAGGTGAGGAAACAACCCGAAAAAAACCTCACCCGGGGCCTGCTGCGTGACAAGGCAGCACCGCTACCTCGATACCACAGCGGTGGACCTAATATAATATATATAATATATAATATAATATAATATAATATATATAATATAATATAATATAATATAATATAATATAATATAATATAATATAATATAATATAATATAATATAATTTAATATAATTTAATGTAATGTAATGTAATGTAATGTAATGGAGTGTAATAATATAATATAATATAATACAATATAATATAATACAATTTAATATAATGTAATATAATCTAACCCAATATACATAAAGTAATATAACATAATATAATATCCATCCATCCATAGTAATTCTACCTGAAGGCCAGGTCCTTCACTGCAATCATAGCATTTTCATGCTATGCTTGCAGCTTTACTAGGGAATTGTGTAGGTGTGGTACCTTCCCGTTGCTTTCCACACCGGTGAAGGATGATGATGATAATGGTAAGGATGATAATGATAAGGATGATGGCCATATTATAATAAAATATAACATAATATAATATAATATCCATCCATAGTAATTCTGCCCGAAGGCAGGTCCTTCACTGCAATCATAGCATTTTCATGCTATGCTTGCAGCTTTACTAGGAAACTGTGTAGGTGTGGTAGCTTCCCGTTGCTTTCCACACCGGTGAAGGATGATGATGATGATAATGATAATGGCAAGGATGATAATGATGATGGCCATATGATTTCGGGGACCGTTTGGGCCTTAAAGTTTTCCTGACATTTGTCTTACAGATGAGGAAAAACCCCGATAAAAACCTCACCCAGAAAAACTGCCCCGACCGGGGATCGAACCCGGGCCCGCTGCGTGACAAGGCAGCACGCTACCTCGAGACCACAGCGGTGGACAATATAATATAGTATAATATAATATAATATAATATAATATAATATAATATAATATAATATAATATAATAAATATAATATAATATAATATAATATAATATAATATAATAGGCGTATAATAACTTATAAGGTAAATGTAAAGTGATCCCACTACAGGCCTCAGGGGGCTCTTGGGGTAGTAGGAGGTTAAGGCTCCCACTTTCTCTGAACAATCTTGATATCAGCCGGGTTGTCAGCTCTGCGTGACGCCCGCCTTTACCCCCAGAACAAGCTTCTGGCACTCATTTCCGTTAGATTCAGAGTCGACCCCAGGGTCATAGCGCAGCCAGAAGGTTTGGGTCAGTTTAAAAATCCTGACCCCCACCGGGACTCGAACCTTCCGGCTTGTAGCGAAGTGCCTTAACAATATAATTAATATCCATCCACAGTAATTCTGCCCGAAGGCAGGTCCTTCACTGCAATCATATCATTTTCATACTATGCTTGCAGCTTTACTAGGTAATTGTAGGTGTGGTAGCTTTCCGTTGCTTTCCACACCGGTGAAGGATGATGATTAGAAGAAAATTATACTAAAATATGAAATCATAATAACAAAATATGAAAAAGATGAAAATTAGAACACAAAAATATTATGAAGTACTATTTTTTAAACTTTTTACACATATTTATATACACAAGCCCTGTATAATTTATGGGTATACATACCAGCACACAAATGAGACAAGAAGACCTTTCTGTAGCTCAAGGGATCAAGAATTTCACTGTATTTCCGTTTTAATTAATTTTTCATTACTTCTGACTCAATATAAAATATCATTTAATATAATAAATTTTGGAATTTTTAACATTGAGGTTTTATTGATTCATACCAATAAAATATCATGTTCATGATTTGAAGCAAATTTTAATGGCTCATATTGAAGTATATTGTGTGAGGAATCACACTAACAAGCCGGAAGGTCGTGGGTTTGAGTCTCAATTGAGTCAGGTTTTTAGCTGGACCAAACCTTCTGGCGGCATCACAGGCCTAGAGTCTACTCAGCTCTTAATTTAAATGAGTACCATATGCATGTTCTGGGGTATAGGGGCCGTTACGCAGAACTGAGAACCCATGACATCCCTTGGAGATTGTCTAGAAATGTGGAAGTCTCAACATCCATCTACCCCAAGGGCCTCCCAAGCCTGTAGTTTGACACTTTATTTCAATAAATTAATACTGGGTTTATATAAAAAACGATCAATTAATTTATCTAATGATATTAAATTACAAAATCCAAACATAAATAAAAAAACAAAACATAGTAACCGTAGTAACATGCTTCCATCGAGTGTACCACTGCCAAAATTTAGAGTAGGTACAGTTGGATGACTTCTATTTACCTTGCATAAAGAAAATTAATTCCAGTATATATATAAATGTCACAATAACATTAAATTGGATGAATCAGAACACACGTAGATCAAGTCCTAACTAACTCACTGGCACGATCGAACCCGTAGGTCATGGCCGCACGGACATAAGCTCTCCATACATCCCTATCCTGAGCCAATATTTTCCAATCATCCCCTCTATAATCTAATTCCATCAAATCATGGTTAATGTCATTCTCCCACTTCATTCTTGGTCTACCAACTGGGCGTTTTCCCTCTGGTTTTCTACAAGAAGCATCCCAATTCGTGCCACATGTCCTGCCCATCGCAGTAGACCAAGTACTGAATGCCATATTTGGAGAAACAAGATGTTAAAATAAATTAATCCACAAAAATAATTCTAGGGTGTATTTAAACTCTCTCTTTGCAATTACAATTATTTTTAATCCTATAGGCCCTACATTACACGTATGAACATAGTGAAAAGTAGTTAGAATTATTTTAACATTAGTTTTTCCATGAAATTTGCCCGAGCACAGTATAATATACTTGTGCTTTGAATAATCAAATTATCAATTCTGTTCGTAATACACAGTTAGGAGTTTTTTATATATATTTTTAACGCCTGTCTGTCAGAATTATTTTGTACGATGAAAAAGTATGCTCCACATCATATGATGTTATGGGAGCAATCATGTACTGCACTATATATGATAGTTTGATGTAAGTGATAATAATATTGGCTTTACCTACAAGAACTTTACAAATTTCATAAACTGTGGAGCAAGACCTTATTTCACAGCACAGCTTCAAGTTTCGCAGCAGCCGTCTTCCCTACATTTAAATACTGTAATCCATTCATGAAATAAGGACTGTCCTTAGGTAGCAAAAATTAATAGGTTTCTACCTGAGAGAAAGAGTAGGTGTTGTTCTACTTATCCATGTGCTTGTCACAGATTAGGAAATCCCTGTTCTTGTTATGTAGTTTCGGACAAAAGCCTCCACTTGTTCATTTCATGTATCCTTTTTTCAATTTTTTCTTTTATCAAGTCTATTTATCTTGTTCCAGGGATTTTCGCCTGTCTACCATATTACATTGTCAAAAAATTTCAAAAGTAGTCACTCCAAAAATGTTTTTAACCAATTAGTAGAAATTTTATTAAAAAAAAATGAGAGTTGAAAAATATGAAGGAATATTACATTTTTACTGAAATATGAACATTTGGCCAAAATATTATGAAATATGAAGGTCTTATTTGATTCTACATATCATATAACGTAAAGATACTTTGCCTCAGCGCTCTCTAATAGTTTAAAACATGAAATTTCATAAAAATCCTCGCTCTAATGATGATAATGATAAGGATGATGATGATGGCCATATGATTTCGGGGAGCGTTTGGGCCTTATAGTTTTCCTGACATATGTCTTACAGGTGAGAAAAAACCCCGATAAAAACCTCACCCAGAAAAACTGCCCCGACCGGGGATGGAACCCGGGCCCGCTGCGTGACAAGGCAGCACGCTACCTCGAGACCATATAATATAATATAATATAATAATATAATATAATATAATATAATATAATATAATATAATATAATATCCATCCATAGTATCCATAGTAATTCTGCCCGAAGGCAGGTCCTTCACTGCAATCATAGCACTTTCATGCTATGCTTGCAGCTTTACAAGGGAATTGTAGGTGTGGTAGCTTCCCGTTGCTTTCCACACCGGTGAAGGATGATGATGATGATGGTGATGATGATAATGATAAGGATGATGATGATGGCCATATGATTTCGGGGACCGTTTGGGCCTTAAAGTTTTCCTGACATTTGTCTTACAGGTGAGGAAAAACCCCGATAAAAACCTCACCCAGAAAAACTGCCCCGACCGAGGATCGAACGCGGGCCCGCTGCGTGACAAGGCAGCACGCTACCTCGAGACCACAGCGGTGGACAATATAATATAATATAAATTATAATTGTTTATATTATTTAATAATAATAATAATAATAATAATAATAATAATAATAATAATAATATACGCCACCCTTTAACAACATAGTTACTAACATGAAATTTTAAGTTCCGTTAAATATTTTCCTTGCTCTAATATGTAACTGACAGCTGCCCTCACTACTACATAACAGCCTATACGTCTAATCACATGTTAATTGATATCACGTGAGCGATAAGCATGCAGAAACATTTGAATAAGACAATATATGTTGGTTAGGGGGAGGTGGTGATGGTAGTGGCAGAGCTATTTAAACGAGGGACATCCAAAACAGATGTTAGTTCCGGGAGAAGAGTATTTGGCGCTGCCTTCGTCCGTTTCACTTGATTCTGAAAGATTCTGAACAGTAGCAGCAGTAGCGAGCGAGTGAGATTACCACCATGAAGATCATTACCGTTATTCTGCTATGCTTCGTCGTCTTCAGTCAGGTGAGTTCTTCAGTGTCTTAAATTTCGCACTTCCATCTTTGTCTTTTCAAAAGAATTTTTACATACAGAATAAGTTATTATGATTATTTATGCATTTGTTTCCCATTCATGGATTGCCGAGATTGACGTATTTAAGTAATTAATTAGTTGAGAGTAGCAGGGCAGAGTTCTGCTGAGGATGGAACCGGTTCCGAAAGGCCTACAGTATTTTAAAAAAAATATCAGTTGAGGAAACAGAACCAACTAGGTACTCAATTTTATATTATAATTTTTATATTGTAATGTGATAGCTCAAAATACGTTATGTACTGGAAATGGACAGATGACGGGAATCTTGAGGAGGTGGCTGAATTTAAACACCTGGGAACAATAATTACAAATAGGAATGAGATGCACAATGAAATTAAACATAGGCTCAATTCTGGAAATGCATGCTCAGAATTTTAATTAAACCAGTTGAAATGGACAAACTTCATGACACATATCATTTCATAGAAGTTTTAAAGTGTTCTTTTTTTTATAAATTCCCTTAGAATATTTTAAGATAAGGATGGCAATAACCCAATAAACTAGCAGGTAGATGGTTTCCCCCTCAAAGTACTTCCGATAGGTAAATATTGTATTTTTCCACCTCATGCATTACGTTAAGCGAAATAGCTCTAAGCTATGTCCCATTGTATTATGCTCCGGCTCTAAGGCTTGGAGAAAAGTTTCTTTGCTTATTTCCAATACAAACATTGCTGAGTGCAAAGAGGGTAGATGGCTCAAGCTTTCTTCCTCTGTCTCGCACCTGGTGCTGAAACCGGCAATATTTTTGATGTTGGTAACACTGAATTCAGTCTGCAGTCCTCATACACAGACAGGTGCTTCAAAGACAAAATGGTGCGGCAAGTGTATGTGACTTTTTTTAAGATACCTAAAGAGCGGACAACAGTAAAATACAAACTGATACATTTCGAGAAAAATATTGGCACGGAAATATTCTCAAGTGACGTTCTGCTCTTTGTAAAGAGGCTAAACAAATTCCAAAAGCATCTCTGATATCTTCTCATGCTAGTGGTAGGATATGTTTATATTCTTAACGTAAGACTGTAAAAAGTTATGTTGTAATCCATTTTTGTAAGAGCCTATTTTGATTTTTTGTGCCTATATTAAAGATTTTTAGTGCCTTTTGCCTGATTATTTTGAATTTTTTAAGTGCCTAACACCCGGACTCTAATTATAAGTTATGTATTTTCATTTTAACGTTTTTGGAGAAATGTTGGGATGGCATCGGTCCCTGCAAAGAATAATAGCATCCGTTTCCAGAGTTGAGCCAACTCTAACTAACTAACTCACTGGCACTATCGAACCGTAGGTTCATGGCCGCGCGGACATAAGCTCTCCATACATCCCTATCCTGAGCTAATATTTTTCAATCATCCCCTGTATAATCTACTTCCTCAAATCATAGTTAATGTTATTCTCCCACCTCATTCTTTGTCTACCAACTGGGCGATTTCCCTCTGGTTTTCCTACAAGAAGCTTGCATACACTTTTTCATTCCCCATTCGTACCACATGTCCTCTCCATCGCAGTCTGAGAGACGTAACTGTTCTTATTATATCTGGTTTCCTCTAAAGACCATGTAGTTCACTGTTATGTAGTCGTCTCCATTCAAACTGTCTGTTCATCTCTCTTTGGTACAAACATTTTCCTAAGTACTTTATTCTCAAATACTTGTAATCTCCTTTCCTCCCTTAAAGTAAGAGTCCATATTTCCAATCCATATAATATAACTGGTAGAATAATAGTTTTATATATTTTCAGTTTAAAGTTTTTTGAAAGGAGTTGCGAAGTCAAGAGTCTCTAATGCATAATAACACGCATTTCCAGAATTGAACCTATGTTTAATGTTAAATGCACACTTCTTTATTGGATTCATTTTTCGTAATAATACTTGCCAAACAATGTGTAAATCTGATTTTTTTAACACATTGATGGTCTAGAACGATATTGTTCTAAGTCAATTTTTCGAATTATTTTCTTGAGGTGAATGTCCCATATAAATGGAAATTGTTACAATAAAACTGGAATTAGAAATTTCGAGTATAAATGGCGAAGTAAATACATCAAATTCCTGTTTTATCTCACAATGTCCATAGACATTGGACATTCATCTCATGACAATAAATTTAAAAATTGGACTTAGAGCAATATAATTCTAGGCCATCGACATGTTATATTTGATTTTGACATCGAAATAATTATGTATGCCTGAATAAGATTCTTGTACCCTATTTCCAAGCAAACAAATGATTTCTCCACTTGCCAGTCAGTAGTTTTCCAAAATAATCACAACTAAGTATACATTTACAATTGTATTATTTTGGTCATTTCCAAATATAACATATTCTACTGAATTACGGTTCATAATTAAAGGTCAGTATATTGTAACCGTATTAAATATATTTACTTAGAAATTTGTTAAACAAGATTTCCTGGTGATAATTTGAGTGAAATTGCTCATAACTGAGTATGTTAGCTTAACTGTAATGTATTTGTATAACTTTTAATATTTATTTGGCAGCTTCAGATAGGCCCACTGTTAAAAACAAGAAAGTAATACCGTTTATCTATAACTAACTACCTAACTCAATAGCACTATCGCACCCATAGGTTCATGGCCGAGCGGACATAAGCTCTCCACACATCTCTATCCTGAGCTAATGTTTTCCAAACATCCCTGTATAATCTACTTCCCTTAAATCCTGCTTAATGTTATTCTCCCACATCATTCTTGGTCTACAAACTGGGAGTTTTCCCTCTGCTTTTCCTGCAAGAAGCATACATGCCCCTCTATCTTTCCCCATTCGTGTCACACAACTAAAAACACATTTTTTTAGATAACATACACCATTCAGCCTGAATTAATTCCTGAAAATTACTATTCTCAGGTAATTTTTGAGGTTAGCTAACTCACTAGCACTATCGAACCCTTAGGTTCATGGCCGTGCCGACATAAGCTCTCCATACATCACTACTCTGAGCTAATGTTTTCCAAACAAATCCCGTATAATCTACTCCCCTCAAATCTTGGATAATGTTATTTTCCCACTTCATTTTGTCTACCAACTGAGTCTTTTCCCTCCGGTTCTCCTACAAGAAACTTCCACCAACCCTCTTTCATTCCCCACTCATGTCACATGTCCTGTCCAGCGCAGTTTACGAGACTTAACTGTTCTTATTATATCTGGTTTCTTATTAAAATCATATACCTTACTATTTAGTAGTCTTCTCCATTCGCCTGCTGTTCATCTCTCTTTGGTACAAATATTTCCCTAAGAACTTTATTCACAAATACCCGTTATCGTGTCTCCACCCTTAAAGTAAGATTCCATGTTTCTTATCCATATAAAGTAACGGAGAAAATAACAGTTTTATATTTTCGGTTTAATGTTTCTTGAAAGGAGTTGGAATGACAAGAGTCCTTGTAACGCATAATAGTCTTTCTTTCTGCGCCTCATTCCTGTTTGTGGAATTATTGTTCCTAGGTTTTTGAATTCAGCCACTTATTCAAATTTTCCCTCATTTGTCAATAAGTGTCCATTTCCATCATATCGTGAATTTAAATGTGTGAATATAAATTCTAATCCAAGCGCGACAGGCGTAGGAGGACCTTGGCATACCACACTCCACATGTGTTAATCACAGAGATAGACGGTCATCTAGCCAGTGACATGTTGTCAGCACATGTCGCGTCACCCATCCGTTATAGCTGGTCTTCTCAACCTGGAGTCGCTACTTATTGTAGCTACCCAAATGCCTCACGATGGTGGGTGGACACCGATCCCATACTGACCGAAATTCCATGAGAAAATTTCTTCTCCCATGGGGACCCGAACCAGCGCAAGTCTCGTAGATCTGCGCCAAGGCTTCTTGCCTTAACCACTCGGCTATATTTATTCTTTATTTCAAACCAGTTGATAGAGATCCTCCCTTCACTCACTCCACTAGCAGGTACAGACAGCTAGTAAAGGGGAAGGTACTACTTCTTCTTCTTCCTTCCAAGTATTAGGCCAAGGTCTGTTACGCTCCTGTAGAAAATTCTCCCTCCAGCATTTCATAGGACGGCCCAGTGATCTTCGTCCTCTTGGTATGTAATTATAAACAGCTTTGGGGATCCGATTTGAACTCATTCTTTCAAGATGGGGTTTTCCAATTTAGTTTGGTACTGTTTAATATATTCCAAAAATTGGCATAGTCTTCAATTCTTTTAATTGTTTTTTTTTAGATATCGGTGTTCCTTTTCCGGATCCCATCTGGTGTGTAAACCCGCTGTGTTCTGCGCTATGAATCTCATTTCACAAGCCGTTATTCTGCTTTCATGTTGTCTTTTTAGTGTCCATGCTTCACTACCATAGGTCAACACTGGTCTAGCCAAAGTGTTATATAAACGTAATCCGGTGTTTTTTTTGTACAAGGGATGGTTTCATAACTTGATTAATAATTCCTAAACTTTTATTATAACTAGTAATTTTTTCAGGGATATCTTTTTCATCCCAGATAGAGAGATAATATCGAAGATATTTAAATTGATTAGATATCTCTAAAATTTTATTCTGGAGACAGATTTTACTTTGTATGGGGTCCTTCCCATGAAATGCCATAATTTTAGTTTTGTTAATTGATATTTCCATATTAAATTTTGCACCTATTTTTTGTAAATTATAAATTGATCGTTGCAAATCATTTTCGGAAAGTGCCAGAAGAGCTAAATCGTCTGCAAAAAGAATAGCATCGAGTTTGAGGTTCCTATTGATGGGTATATATCCTCGTTGTGTTTTCCTCCATTCGTTTATTAATTTATTCATATGTGTATAATGAAAAGCACCGGTGAAAGTCCACATCCCTGTCTTACTCCAGTGCTGATCTTTTCCCAAGAAGATAATTTGCCATCTTGTGTAACAGAGATTTCATTATCTTTATAGATGTTGAGGATATTAGTAATATATTGTTGTGGAACGTTATCATCAGCTAAAATTTGTAGTAATATATTTCTGTCTACTTTGTCAAAAGCCTTTATGAAGTCAACGAAGGCGATATGAGTTTCTATATTGAATTCCTTGTGCTTTTCTAATAGTAGTTTTAGAGTGAAGAATCAATCTGTACAAGATCTACCCTTTCTGAATCCAAAGTACTACTCTCTGTTACAAATACATCAATCTTCTACATTATGTTATGAAAATAAAATTATATTGATTATATACTGAACAATTCGAAAATTTATAATAGTAATATAATATATAACAGTTATTTTTAAAACTTATACCTATATATACATTTTTTTTGTTTCTTCTTGTTTAACATCTCCTTTGTATGCATATTTAAATCCCTGCTTCTACTGTGTCTAAATTATGTCCAAATGTATACCTAAACTAATATATATATTCACTCAAACGTTTAACTGTGTTTTCCTTATATCTATCACACAATAACTAAGCACTAAGTATTACTAAAAAATAATTATTATCTAAATATTTTTTAAAAATGTATAAAAACAATCTATTAATCGCTAACTAAACATTTAATTCTACTAAATAAATTAGGTATTAACTGAATTTTCAAGACAATTCTAAAATCCACCACACTGCTAGAACTAAGAACAGTCTACTGAAAAAGGCAAATGTTTTTGTGCTGTCAATACAATGTCAGTACTGAACTACACTATTAACAATAGACGGCCCTCCACCGGTCTGCCACCCCGCAAATTATCATACTAAAACTGTGTTTTGTATTATATTAATTATAGAAATCTTAATATAAATTCAAAGTATAACAAAATAAGTCAGGAATTAAAAACTATATATCATATTTTTTACAAAAAGCCTCTGAAAAAAGGATACATTATAATATTTTACTTTCTGGTTTTCACAGCTTTGGAGGAGTTGGTTTATAACTGGTAACAGCCACATTCCTAGCTTTGGCCATAGTTATTGTATGCACCCCTACAGTATTGCGGGTAGTAAAATGACGTCCCTTCTATCAACTCCGGTGACATAGATAATAGTTTTACTGATATTTACTTCCAGTCTCAATTTCTTAGTGTTACTGAATAGAATAATATTTATTATGAGTTACTTTCTACCGCTCCTTACACCCGTATCTCCTTAAGAAAAAGAAATAGAACAATTTAATTATGTGGAAAGTTGTTCTTGGCTCCAGAAAAAATCAAATATTAAACGTGTGTATTGCTTATTTGTTACGGCATCCAAAGTTAGGTGCGGCGATGTCAAGGCAACAATATCCCACGTGTCAATAACTTACGAAATCAAATACTCGCCGTGATTAAATTTAAGATTGTTTTGGAATTACCTCATCACTCGAAATCATACAACTTACCGTAACTGGAATTCCCTACCATAAGCCACGGATCTTGTAATTAGGGTCCGGATTTTGATGACATGCTATCTTTTGTTTGAGGCAGTGCCGGCTCGTGAGTTCTAGGACAGGTGGCACCACATTAAAATTAAACTTATGTCTTATAGGGGTAAGGGGGCACGCCGTAGCGTAGTGGTTAAGGCACTGAGCTACAAGCCGGAGGGTCGAGGGTTCAAGTCCCGTTGGGGTCAGGATTTTTAAACTGACCCAAACCCTCTGGCGGCACTATGGCCCTGGGGTCGACTCAGCCTCTAACGGAAATGAGTACCAGACGCTTGTTCTGGGGGTAAAGGCGGCCGTCGCGCAGGGCTGACAACCCGGCTGACATAAAGTGTCGATTGTCTAGAAAAAGTGGGAGCCCTAACCTTCTACTACCCCAAGGGCCTCCGGGTCTGTTGTGGGATCACTTTTACTTTACTTATAGGGGTAAAGTGGGGGAATTCCGAACATGGAGGTAATACCGATCGGGATTTTATTCAGAAACCACTATTAGAGACGCGTTCTGCATATTACTGGCATCTTCTGCGAAGTGTTTCAAGCATTGTGCATAATGTCAATGTCAGCTGAGCAAGATCTTTGCAGTGTGGTGGACATTTGGTGTGGAGGCTAGGTACGTTAGGCAATAATCAATTATTTTGTATTAATTTTAAGGATTGTGATAACTAACTAACTCACTGGACTATCGAACAGGTTGATTCATGGTCGCGCGGACATAAGCTCTCCATACATCCCTATCCTCAGCTAATGTTTTCCAATCATTCCCTGTATAACCTACTTCCCTCAAGTCATGGATAATCTTATACTTGTACCTAATTCTTGGTCTACCAACTGGGTTTTTCCCTCTGGTTTTCCTAACAGAAGCTTCCATGAACTTCTTTTATCCCCCCATACGTGCCACATGTCCTGCCCATCGCAGTCTACGAGACTTGACTGTCCTTATTATATCTGGCTTCCTATACGTATCATGTCCACCGCTGTGGTCTCGAGGTAGCGTGCTGCATTGTCACGCAGCGGGCAGGGGTTCGATTCCCGGTCGGAACAGGCTCCTGGGTGAGGTTTTCTTTCGTGGTATTTCCTCACCTTTAAGAAAAATGTCAAGAAGCTTAGGGTCCAACGGTCCCCGAAAATCATCCGGCCATCATGATCATCATCATTACCATTATCATCATCATTCTTCACCGGTGTGGAAAGCAACGGGAAGCACCACACCTATAATTCCCTAGTAAAGCTGCAAAGCATAGTATGAAAATGTTATGATTGCATGAAAGACCTATCCTCGGGCTGAATTACTATGGATGGATGGATGGATGGATACATATCATGTGGTTCACTATTATGAAGTTTTCTCCATTCATTTATCTGTTCATTTCTTTTTGGCCCAAACATTTTCCTAAGAACTTTATTCTCAAATACTTTCCTCCCTTAAGTATGAGTCCATGTTTCGCACCCATACAGTATAACTGGTAGAATAGTAATTTATATATTTTCAGTTTAACGTTTTTTGAGAGGAGTTGGGACGTCAAGGGTCTCTGTAATGCATAAAAGAATTCCAGAATTGAGCCTATGTTTAATATCTTTGTGCATCTCATTTGTGATTATTGTTCCTAGGTATTTGAATTCAGCCACTTCCTCAAAATTTCCCTCAATTGTCATTAGCTGTCCATTTCCATTATACGTATAATGTAATATGTATGTGTGACCATATATTTAGTTTTACTGATATTTACATCCAGTCAAAATTTCTTATTATTACTCAATATACTATTGACCTTTAGTATCTCCTCGCCATAGCCCAATAGCATTACATCATCAGCATAAACTAACAGCTTATTAATACCAGTAAGTTGGAGGCCATCTTCAACCTCTAAAGATATGATGGCATGCTATTGTGATAACAGAGTTAATATTAATATGAAATGATTGCTTACAGTTTATATAACTCTAATATCAATTGAAGCTAAATTATTTCCAACATGGCGGTTTGGGTAATTCCAACCAATACTCATCGGAATTATTCTGAGTAGTAGAAGTGACTCCGCATTCTTCGAATATTTTTTTATCTTTATCTATCTATCTTCGCTTACAACTCAATGGTATTAATAAGCTGTTAGTTTATGCTGATGATGTAGTACTACTGACCGATAGCGAGGAGATACTAAAGGCCAACACGCACACACTATTGAGTAACACTAAGAAATTAGGACTGGAAGTAAATATCAGTAAAACTAAATATATGGTCACACGTAGAAATTCAGTATATAATGGAAATGGACAGCTAATGACAAATGAGGGAAATTTTGAGGAAGTGGCTGAATTCAAATACCTAGGAACAATAATCACAAATAGGAATGAGATGCACAAAGAAATTAAACATAGGCTCAATTGTGGAAATGCATGCTATTATGCATTGCAGAGACTTTTGATGTCCCAACACCTTTCAAAAAACGTTAAACTGAAAATATATAAAACTATTATTCTACCAGTTATATTATATGGGTGCGAAACATGGACTCTTACTTTAAGGGAGGTAAGGAGATTACGAGTATTTGAGAATAAAGTTCTTAGGTAATTTTTTGGACCAAAGAGAGATGAACAGACAGGTGAATTGAGAAGACTACATAACAATGAACTACATGGTCTTTATAGGAAGCCAGATATAATAAGAACAGTTAAGTCTCGTAGACTGCGATGGGCAGGACATGTTGCACGTATGGGGAATGAAAGACGTGCATGGAAGCTTCTTGTAGGAAAGCCAGAGAGAAAACGCCCAGTTGGTAGGCCAAGAATGAGGTGGGAGAATAACATTAACTATGATTTGAGGGAAGTAGATCATACAGGGAATGATTGGAAAGCATTAGCTCAGGATAGGGATGCATGGAGAGCTTATGTCCGCGCGGCCATGAACCTTCGGGTTCGATAGTGCCAGTGAGTAAGTAAGTAAGTATCTATCTATCTTCGGATTTTTACAGCTGCTGCCGTCTTCCCGTGTCAAACCTCCAAAGATTACGATCTGGGGCATCCTCGATGCTTAGCCCTCTAGCTTGCATTACTGTCTTCATGTTTTCCTTCCATGTTAACTTTGGTCTCCCCATTTTCTTCTTTCTGTTCGGATGCCATTAATATAGTTGCTTCGGCCATCGCTCATCTTCCATTTTTAAAACATGTCCTAACCACTTTAATTCCTTCTGCTCAATTCTTTCAATTATGCTTTCTTCTGCTTCCATTATGTTTCTAATTTCCTTGTTTGTGACATGTTCTAATTTTGACTTCCTGGCACTTCTGCGTAAATAATCCATTTCTAGAGCTATCAGTCTATTCTTGTAATTTTTATTGATTGTCCATACCTCACTTCCATACATTGCAACAGATTCCACCAATGTTTTACCAATATATTTTTTGTGTCTTTCCAAATATGCTTATCCCACCGTATGGAATTTAACGATTATATTATTTTGCTAGTCAATTCAATTCTATGTTTTATGTTCTCTTTGCCTATACCTTCAATGTTATCCATAACTATTCCCAAATATTTAGTTTGTTTCACTTGTTTATATTTTTTTAAAATTTCTGTTATTAACGTTTAAACCAATAAATTAAGCACCTGATGAAAGAAACATACCTGTTGTGAAGCAGGGCAGGCTGGGACAGCAAATTGTGGTACAGGTCCACTTCATGTTGGAAAGATTCTTGCAGAATGCAGTGGACATGACACAGCGAAGAATTACATGTGTGACTTTCGTTCGCAGAGAAAGTATCTTTTGCATTTTCATGTATTTTAGCATTTTCTTTAGCATTCAATAAGATGATCGGAATTACTCAAAGTGTCGGGAGAACTCCGATCAAACCCAGGTACTAAAGTACATTTTTTCATGTTAGTTGTTGGACTCAATAATCACAAACAGGAATGAGATGCACAAAGAAATTAAACATAGGCTCATTTCTGGAAATGCTTGCTATTATGCATTACAGATACTCTTGACGTCCCAACTCCTTTCAAAAAACGTTAAACTGAAAATTATAAAACTATTATTCTACCAGTTATATTATATGGATGCGAAACATGGACTCTTACTTTAAGGGAAGAAATGAGATTACGAGTTTTTGAGAATAAAGTTCTTAGCAAAATTTTTGGACCAAAGTGAGATGAACAGACAGGTGAATGGGGAAGATTACATAACAATTAACTACATGGTCTTTATAGGAAGCCAGATATAATAAGAACGGTTAAGTCTCGTAGACTGCGATGGGCAGGACATGTTGCGCGTATGGAGAATGGAAGACTTGCACGGAAGCTTCTTGTAGGAAAGCCAGAGGGAAAACGCCCAATTGGTAGACCAAGAATGAGGTGGGAGAACAACATTAACTATGTTTTGAGGGAAGTAGATTATACAGGGAGTGATTGGAAAGCATTAGTTCAGGATAGGGATGTATGGAGAGCTTATGTCCGCGCGGCCATGAACCTACAGGTTCGATAGTGCCAGTGAGTAAGAGTAAGTTGTTAAGTATAGGCCTATTTGGATTTTTCACTTATACCTAAGTAAGTAATAGAACGGTAACGAGCTCTCTGTTTTTTCAATTTCTTTTTACGAACCATAATACAGTTATTCGACTATACTCGGACCAACGGATCTGTGCCCCTACCGCGCTGACATCATTCATAGAAAAGTACACTTCTATACTCACGCCCCACTCCCCTCCCACTACGTCAAACAGCAGCCGCGGTAACTCATCAAGTAGGGATGTTGCCAAACTTCCCCCAGTGTCATGGCTCTTGAATATTGAATAATGCAAGATTGGAGTTGAGTTGACAACACTGGAGTGCAAGTGCAAGAGAAGGATAGACAAGAGAGAGAGAGAGAGAGAGAGAGAGGGGGGTGGGAGAGAGAGAGAGAGGAATGCAGAGAGGGAAATGATTTCAACTTTTATAGGATTCATGATGTGTTCAATTGAGGTATTATTCAAAATTAAAATATAAAATTATGGAATATTCACCTGAAAGGTCCGTCTCCTGAACTTGATTAATTATTTAACCGTAGCGCTTTCGGGACTTGTCTCATCATCGGCATGATTCAAACATGTTTTGAATCCTGCCGATGATGAGACAAGTCCCGAAAGCGCTACGGTTAAATAATTAATTAAGTTGAGGAGACGGACCTTTCAGGTGAATATTCCATAATTTTATATTTTAATTTTGGGAAATGATTTGCCGAGGCAGAAAGGAAGTAGGTTTTAATTCGCATATCTTCGGGGGCACAGATCAGTTGGACAGACAATTGCTAAAATGTTCCCTCACCTCACCCCTACAGACGGACGAAAGCCTTAGACTAAACAACAATGAGCTATATGATATTTATGGGAAGCTAGATTTTTTTGTTCAACGCCACCTATGTCATTCGACATTTCAGGTATTCTCTCCTGGCATTGACGTATTGTAACCCACTTCTAAGGTTGGGACGCCTGGAAGGCGGTGTTACGCTGCCCCAATGATATGATGGGTGATGATGTGCCAGGAGAGGCTTTAAACCTAAACTTAATCTAATGAGGTGAATATGATATTGATGATAATGATGGCCAGATGATGTTCGGGGACCGTTTGGGCCTTAAAGTATCCTTACATTTGCCTTACAGGTGAGGAAAACCCCGAAAAACCTCACCCAGGAAATTTGTCCCGACCGGGGATCGAATCCGGGCCCGCTGCGTGACAAGGCAGCACACTACCTCGAGACCACAGAGGTGGACTAGGGGAAACTAGATGTAATGAGAACAGTTAAGTCTCGTAGAGTGCGGTGAGCAGGGCATATGGCACGAATAGGAAGGAAAGAGAGGCATGGAACTTCTTGTAGGAAAACAAGAGGGAAAGCGCCCAGTAGTTTGGTCAAAATGAGATGTGAGAGTATTATTAACTACGGTTAGACGAAGGTGAATTATATAGGGAATGAGTGAAAGATATTAGCCCTGGATAGGGGCGCATGGAAAGCTTATATCCGCGTGACCATGAACCTCCGGATGAGATAGTTACTTAGTTATATATAAATGTATAGTGAAACGGAACGCGGAAGAGCTTATGCTCAATAAATTAACTAAAAACGTGTCACTTGCATGCTTTTAATAGCCATTAAATGAGTTAACTGTTGTATCGAGAACTGATGTACTGATTGTAAACCGGTTCGGTTCAGATCCATTGAACCCATACTGACGAATTCTATAATTAACATCGTTTTTAAATTTAAACACAATTACCTTGGGCCAGTTTCTGTAAACACTTGAAACATGTGCAAGTCATTTTGACCATGTCACTCAGTGAAGACCTCAATAATTTCTCCTTTTACTTGTAAATATTCTTACAATGATACGGTACTACCAACCATTACATGTCGAAATCTACCTTGACATTTCTCTCAGAGAAGCATTGTGACGTACGAAGACCGTGTCCAAAAATAATCTGTCTTTTTAACTGCAAGGCACAGAAATCAAAGCTAAAATCCAACGATGACAACCCACTGTGCAAAGCTGATGGACTTTCTGCACGAGTAAAACGGAGTGCAGCGAGGCGGGACTCGGCGCAGACGGCAGGTTGTAGGGTTATCCAATCCGCCAATTCAGGAGTTGTATTACTTCCCTTAGTTCAAATGAGTTCTCTGGGAGAAATTTCAAGGTAGGTTTTGGCATGCAATAGCTGACAGTTTCCTTGTTAGACTAATATTAGTCGGTCCAGGTGGACTAGTGGTTGCTCTGGTTCCAAGTTTCGTTGGTTCAAACCCGGCTGAGATCGACAGAATTGTAAGAACGTAACATTTCTGAGCATGTCTTCCTTCGAAAGAAATGTAAATTCGTGTTCGTAGATTTAGAGCAACAAGTAAAATAACCTCAATATATTTTTAATTTGTTGTCGAGACGTTTAACCATGATTTGAGGGAGGACGATTTATACTGGGATTGAAAACTGTTAGCTCAAGACAGAAATTTATGGAGAGCTTATGTCCACGCTGCCATGAACCTCAGGTAGTGGCAGTGAATTAGTTATTTGTTGTGCGTTATTTTTTTAGCTTCAATATGGAAATATTGATTCCAAAGTAAATACATTTCAGACGGTATGTGGAACAATACAAAGAACATTCAAGAATAAAATTACAAAGGTAACAAAAATAAAAATATATAAAGTTATGGCAATTCCCATAATATTGCATGGAAGTGAAACTTGGGCTCCAGAAAGATAGAATACAGACGGCAGAAATGAGGTTCCTCAGACAAGTTAAAGGATGTACAAAACTTGTTAGAATTAGGAATAAATATATAAGAGAAGGATTAAAAGTGCTGCCTTTATTGGATAAAGTCACGAAATATAGACAAAAGTGGATTGATCCCATGAATGGAATGAGTAAGGAGAGATATCCACTGCTAGCAAGAAATCATCAAGCAAGAGGAAGAAGTGATGTCGGAAGACCTAGAAAACGTTGGGCTTATGTATTATGAAGTCGGAACGGGCAATTGCCTAATCCTTGGAGTGGTGATGATGATTGTTATCTTTTATATTCAAGAACTTGTGTTCCTACAGTTACTGTAGACCTAATATTTGTCATGATTAATTATAGATAGCAAATTAATAATTATTTATCTTGTCCAGCCACTGTTTGATCGAGATATGAGATGAGCTAACTATGTTTTAACAACTTCCTTTATCTTGTCATTATACTAAGTTGTTTTGTAATATGTGATAATATAAACAAATATCAAGAAATACTGAAGTCATTTTATTTCATCTAATATATAGAAATAAATGTTTGCTTGTTTGTTCGTACTTTTATGGGCGGCCATACCGTTGATCCGATTGTGATGGGGCTTTTTGAAAAATGTTCAGGAGATTCCCGAGATGAACATAGGCTACAAGAGAGTTGTGATACTCAACTCCTACACCCTTAAAAATCGCCCTTTGTGGTGAAAAACGTGAAAAAATAATTTTTTTACGATTAAATGGCTTACGCTACCTGAAGCATAACAAATACACAACATTAATTTGTACAGAATTGCATATCTTAAAAAACTCTACAAAAAAGTCCACGACAGCATATGTTTATCTTTTACGGATAATTCACAATAGCCATTTTTTTTCTTTCATTTATGCCAAGAAGATCTACAAGATAAACAATTCCCGGACAAGCGTGCACTGCCATACCGTTCATCCGATTGTGATGGGGCTTTTTGCAAAATGTTCAGGATTTTCCTGGGAAGGTTATAGGCCATAAGAGAGTTTTAATGCTCAAGCCCTTCACCCCTAAAAATCGACTTTTGTAGTGAAAAAAGTAAAATAAAAGTTGTTTTTTGTACGTTTAAATGGCTTACGCTGCCTAAACCATAACAAACACATCAAATTAATGTACACAGAATTTAATATCTCAAAAAAATCTACAAAAAAGCCCACCACAGCATATGTTTATCTTTTATGGATAACTCACAATAACCATTTTTGTCTTTTTTGATGCCAAGATGATCGGGATAAGTAGATTCCCGGGCAAGGAGAGCAGCAGCACGGATAACTCGAAATAACGAATTTTGTCTTTCAGCGCATTTATGCCAAATTCATTGGGGATACGTAGATTCCTGGGCAATGCCGGTTAATCAACACGGGGTATCTAAAAATAATAACGAAATAAATCTATAATTATTTTTCCTTTTATTTATTCAACTGAACGTAAAAACACATTATCATTTATTTAGGCGTAGCAGAGCACGCCGGGTATTAGCTACCGTAGTACGAAATAAAATACTGTACCGTAGTAGCAATTCCGCTAAAAGAATCAGCAATCAATCTGGGATGCAGATCTGTCCAATTAAAATCACAGATTCATTAAAAAGAGACAAAAACATATACAAATTGGACATGTGTTTCCCCCTTGAAAAGGGCATCATCAGGGTGATCACATCAAAAGTACTCGTAGTTTTACTGTTTTTACTGTGGTAAAACATGCATGTGATTATTGTCTCTTACATTAAGGGGAAAAAAATCGAGGAAATATTTTACATGTGACGCAACAAATTTTATCTAAGTTCCAATCATACACCATGTGCATGCCAAAAGACGCGAAGCGGTTTTCACTACGGAATCACGGGATGCAGCCAACATATACACGATATTTGAACTCGCGTTGCCAACGAACCTAAAAGCTAACCTAACGCAATTAAAGTACTCCAACCTGTGAAAGACCAATTTAAAAGCTAACCTAACGCAATTTAAGTACTCTAACCTGTGAAAGACCAACCTAAATGTTAATCTAACGCAATTTAAGTGCTCTAACCAGTGAAAGAATGTAACGCCAAAAAATAAATAGTAAGTTCTGAAATTCTAAAGTAATTTGTGCACAGTTAATTAGTACAAACTCTATGTTGGCTGCACTGGGTATTCGTTAAAATCAATATGGCTGTCAAGTCTTCATGTTACGTATAGAAAAATATACTGAAATAATCGTTAGAAAAAATGTAAAAGTCATTGTAAATGGTGGGAAATAATTTAAAAAATGGAAGCCTAAAAATAAAATCTGAGAGTAGTTTATGAAGAAATATAAAAAGTAGCTTCACATCTTGTAAAGAACAGCCCGATTTTTATCCCTAGATTTTCCAACAGACACATATTAAATTGCAAATCCTTCCGCAGTAAAAAGCGTTGAGTAACCATGTTGTACTGTTGATAGCGATTTGTCCGTTGGGTAGGAACGTTAAGTCTGGCGGTCCCCTTGGTGCTTTTCGACAATAGTAGGCTTCGTGCTGGCACGGGCTTCATCTTCTCCATTCTGTTCATCATCATCATCATCATCATCCCTGTTACAACATACTTTATATTACACAAACACATAAAAATACACTCATCCTATACTCTTCTTTGTAGGCCTATAAGATACATCATCTACGTAGAGTGGTCTGCAGAAGTGGAGCATAAATATAAAATAAACAACTTTTACGCCATTTATCCGCTCAGAGCGGAACCCGAAGCACTAAATGTACAGTGGGTGGCATTGGAGCACACACAATCTTTAGTACATAGAACATGAAGTTATACCACTAACTAACTATGTATGGTTTATGGAACCCGTAGTGTCAATGCCGCATTTATTAAGGTCTTCGACTAGTCTCTGTCCACAGCCAACTTATTCCAATTCCCTATTATCCTCTCACCTACGCCTAAGCCTTTCAAACGATATTTTCCCCAAGAACGTCTAAGTAAAATTTTGAAAGCATTTCCTCTGTCAGCTATTCGAGCTACATGGCCAGTCCATTTCAATCTCTTGGGCTTAATAGGCCTGGACACATTAGGACAACGATATAAATTATGAATGTTTTTCATAAGTAATGCCACGAGTGATTTCAAATTTATCTCGAGAATTTGGAAATTAAGAGTGGCATTTGTTAGGACTATTTAACGAATAAAATTAAGCTGTTTACTCACAAATCATTATTTAAATATAGTTATTTTACAATATTTATATATTTAATGTAAACGGCGATGTTTAAAAACAAATGAGAAACGTTATGTTTCATTTGTTCATCACTGCAAACAGACCATATATATTGCCAAATAGAATCGCATTATTGTAAGAATGCACCCTAGTGTAGAAAACATGAAACACATCATTACAGGTTATTAATTAATTTTTGATGTCCAATGATGTAAATATGTCAATTATATTTTTCTGCAACGTTAATTCCTGGGAAATAATACGTTTAAGAAAGTACAAACAGTGGTTTCTTTTTTTATGGTATAATCAATTGCTACAAATGTTTTTCTATTGTACCTCGCAAGCAGAATCTGGTTACATTCGTGCACTATTTATATATATACAATCTGGGAGCCACTTAATTAAATGAAAATGTTAAAATGAAAGTTATAAAATCGAGGTGAAAAACGACTGTTATTGGTTGTAAATTAAAATTCATTGAAATGTGATTGGTCATTGACTGCCATTTGGGGCATGAGGTAAATAGTCATTGTAAAAATTCATCCACGCTAAAATTTTACAGAAGTTTCATGCAATTACTGTGATGGAAGCCATATCTGAACTTCGTGTAACTTATTAGGTTTCTCAAACTCATTACGTCATTACAAATACACGTCGGAAACTCGGAGCAGGAACATAATCTGGTTAGAGCAGAACAGGCACATGTGCATCCAAAGTTATGATGTTGACAGAAAAAAAAAAAAGATTTATATATGATTGTAATCAATACTAATAAAATTCATTATTAAAACCGTTGAGGTGGAGTCATAAAATAAAACAAATTAAAATATACCTTGTTAGGTAAGATCCGTCGTCCTCAACTTATAAAATATGTATTCTTTATGCCTGTAAGCCTTTCAGAACATCCGTTCCATCTTCAGCAGGTCTTTGTTTGCTACAATATCTAGTATGATGGTAGAAGCTGATGTTGTGTCACAACAACACTACATTACGACCAGCAGCATCTACCATCATACTAGATATTGTAGTGAACAAAGACCTGCTGAAGATGTAACGGATGTTCTGAAAGGCTTACGGGCATAAAGAATACATATTTTATAAGTTGAGGACGACGGATCTTACCTATGAAGGTATATTTTAAATTATTTTATTTTATGATTGTAATTCTTTGAAAGGGAAATATAAATTATTATATACAACTTTCCTCATTAGAGGATTGCCTCAAGGACAAAGTGATACAGACAATTATTATTTGGAATTAATGAAATACATTTTGTAAATACATTTTAAAAAATTCAAATTGTAGGCCTAATTGAAGTATACGTACTATAAAGTAGAAATTTCGTAAATATGGTTTCTTAAAATTGAAATTGATCCTCTAATGGCAGCGATGGCAATTTTAGAAAGATACACCCTGTCAAAATCTAAGGAATTCCAACATTTGGCTAAGAATCCTCGTACAGTACCTCTTGCAACCTGATATAATTTAATACTTAGTTGATCGGAAGTCTATTGGACACTTTTCTAAGCAGTAAAATGAGGCAGTAAGAAGCAAAAGGTGCCTTTATTATTTTTTTTCTCAAAAAACGATTTGGTCCATAAATACATTGGGCAGTCAAGAGAGTCAAGAGTGAGCTGCCCTGCGACCTGTTGTGGGCAGTTCTTCGGCCCATTGTGTTGTGGAGCCCCGGGTTCTTAGACATACTCCATTTGTCCCGGTTAATTTTGAATAAGCTATGTGCTTTTATTAATGTGGTGATGGCTGGTGACCAGTAACAGCAAGCGTCCGGTTCTGTTACGTGTTTGTTGAATTTTTTTAGTGTTTTTCGCGATAATATTTTTTAATTTGTGAGCAGCTGTGTTTATCAACTAGCTAAGTTAAGCTAATTTGAGTGTATATTGGCTATGGAAGGTGACCGTTCCTTCAGCCGGTAGACTTAAGCGGATAATTGTTAAAGTGTAGGCCCTATGTTTTATTATTGCTAGTGTGTTATTTCTTGAAGTATAATCTTATTACAATCTAAGTGTAGGCCCTATGTTTTATTATTGCTAGTGTGTTATTTCTTGAAGTATAATCTTATTTATTGGTCAAGGTATATAATATTGTATGAGTTATCAGTAGATAAAGAATGATTGATATCATTTTCAATTACCTGTAATTTTCAAATACAACTTCAACTTGAAGCCGGTTTTCCTCAATACTGCAAATCTTGCACTTAAACCTCTTTGCTTCTATATGTCTCAAATGTTATTTCGGATAAAAATGAACGATTTTCAGTAATATCAATTTTTTTTTTCGAATTATATAGTTTAATATTTTAAAATACATTACAAAACTCCGTTGAGGTCACTGTGTTAAAGTTTTAAGAATTGTAAAACAGTACCTGATATCTCAGTTCTCAATAATTTGCAATGTTGTTTTATAGGAGGCCTTTCGACAACTTGAGTATCATCTTCTGCTTTCATTTTGATACTGATTGTTGTTGCTAATTAATTTGTGCAGAGGGTTTATATTTATATAAAACTATTATTCTACCAGTTATATTATATGGGTGCGAAACATGGACTCTTTAAGGGATGAAAGGAGATTACGAGTATTTGAGAATAAAGTTCTTAGGAAAATTTTTGGACCAAAGAGAGATGAACAGACAGGTGAATGGAGAAGACTACATAACAATGAACTACATGGTCTTTATAGGAAGCCAGATATAATAAGAACAGTCAAGTCTCGTAGACTGCGATGGGCAGGACATGTTGCACGTATGGGGAATGAAAGACGTGCATGGAAGCTTCTTGTAGGAGGGCCAGAGGGAGGGCGCCCAGTTGGTAGACCGAGAGTGAGGTGGGAGAATAACATTAACTATGATTTGAGGGAAGTGGATTATACGGGGAATGATTGGAAAGGATTAGCTCAGGATAGGGATGTATGGAAAGCTTATGTCCGCGCGGCCATGAACCTACGGGTTCGATAGTGCCAGTGAGTATGAGTATGAGAGGGTTTATATTTATGGATATATTTTCATTCAGTAGGTGTTTAATATTTTATGGTTTTCTTGATAATTTCTAACTCTTCGAGAACGTTGATTTTCGATGTATCGTTTTCTCTATGCGGGAAAGAAGTACTAGAAACTTCACAACAAGGTTTAATGAACATTTCAGAGATTTCCTGAAGAATGAGGGTAAATACAGTTTTTCAAAACACGCAGTAGAAGCAGGACATCAATTCAACACAATAGACAATGTAGCCTGCATAGAGAAAACGATACATCGAAAATCAACGTTCTCGAAGAGTTAGAAATTATTAAGGAAACCACAAATAAACACCTGCTGAATGAGAACGTACCCAGCAATATAAACCCTCTGTACAAATTAATTACCAACAACAGTCAGTACCAAAATGAAAGCAGAAGATGATACTTGAGTTATCGAAAGAACTCTTATAAAACAACACTGTAAATTATTCAGGACGAGTGAGAGATCAGGTACTGTTTTACAATTCTTAAAACTTTAATTACATAGTTTAGCTATATGAACACGAATTTTCTTTCTTGTCTTGCTAAAATCAAACATGATTCTAATGAGGATAATGTTGGTAATTTGAGTGGTTACTTCTCAATATAACTAACTCACTGGCACTATCAACCCTGAAAGTTCATGGACGCGCGGAAATAAAATCTTCATACATCCCTGTTCTGAGCTAATGTTTTCCAATCATACCCTGTATAATTTACTTCCCTGAAATCGTGGTTAATATTATTCTTCCACCCCATTCTTGGCCAGCAGACTAGACGCTCTCCTTCTGTTTTTCCTACATGGAGTTTCCATGTCTTTCTTTCATTCCCTATTCGTATCACATGTCCTGCCCATCGCAGTTTAAGAAACTAAATTCTTCTTATTATATCTGGTTTCCCATAAAGATCTTGTAGCTCACTGTTATGCAGTCTTCTCCATTCGCCTATCTGTTCATCTCTCTTTGGTCCAATTTTTTTCTCCGATTGAGGGTCTTTCCACTTTTCAGCGGTTGCCCTTTTACCAGCCGGCTGCTGGCCCTTCACATCCACATGTGTCAATTACAGAGGTAGATGATCAACAGCCAGTGTAGGGGTGACATGTGGTTAGCATGTCGAGTCCCCCAGCCGTTATAGCTGGTTCCTCAACCTGGAGCCGCTACTTATTGTAGCTACCCAATTGCCTCACGATGCTGGGTGGGCACCGGTCCCATACTGGCCGAAATACCATGAGAAAATTTCTTCCCCCATGGAGACTCGAACCAGCGCAAGTCCCGTAGCTCTGCGCCAAGGCTTCCTACCTTAACCACTCGGCTACGGCGCGGGACCAATTTTTTTCTAAGAACTTTATTCTCGAACACTCATAATCTTATCTCCTCCCTTAAAGTAAGAATACATATTTCGCATCCATATAACCTAACTACCCACCGCTGTGGTCTCGAGGTAGCGTGCTGCCTTGTCACGCAGCGGGCCCTGGTTCGATCCACGGTCAGTCACGGGATTCTAGCGAGAAACGTAATTACTTTACAAGACAATGTCGTTAATACTTTTTTGTTAGTTATGCACCAATAACGTAGAATCCCATAGGAAATTTGAATCCATCAATTATCGTATTGTATACAATAATTTTTGTATGTTTTATGTGACTGACTGTAGCTTACCCTTAATAATTATAGGGCGCATTTTAATTATCTAGAATATTATAATACAATTATTATTAGTATTACATTTACGATCAGGAAGGACCGAAATATGGTATAACAAAAAAGTCGGGGCAGTTTTTCTGGGGGAGGTTTTTATCGGGGTTTTTCCTCACCTGTAAGACAAATGTCAGGAAAACTTTGAGGCCCAAACGGTCCCCGAAATCATATGGCCATCAACATCATCATCCTTATCATCATCATCATCATCATCACCCTTCATCGGTGTGGAAAGCAACGGGAAGCTACCATACCTACAATTTCCTAATAAAACTGCAAGCACAGCATGAAAATGCTATGAATGCAGTGAGAGACCTGCCTTCGGGCAGAAATACTATGGATGGATGGATGGATAACATAACTGGTAGAAGAACCGTTTTATACAGTTTTAAGTTTAACGTTTTTTGAAAGACGTTGGGATGACCGCCCAGAGGATTTTGAGTAGCTCTACTAGAAATAAGTAGCAGTTGCAGGTTGTGGAAAACAGCAATAACGACTGGTGAATACAACATGCTGGCCTCTAGTCAGTCCTATACTGGCTGTATGATCGTCCACCTCTCTTATTAACTCATGTGGATGTAATGCCAGCAGCCGGCTAACAGGTCAGGAACTTTCTAGACCTGTTGCGCTATGGAGTTATAATTGTTAGTAGAAAGTGAATACGAGATACAATAAGCTGTGTTATACATAGCAGCGAGTGTAGGTTCAATCACGTCATATGTGTGTCAGTGTTACCTGCCATAAATTACGTTAACGACCTTGACTTTATTACAACATTAACTACATACGATTAAATAAAGGTTACTTGAAGTATATCTAACTCGGTTTTTCATTGTCAATGCCATCTAATTACTGAGTGTGTAAGCAAGTGCAATTGAACTCTACTGCAAAACTTTGTCACAGGTTGTTCCAAGAATGAAGCAACGCTGAGTGCGACTTGTTGACCGCCAGTCTTCACACTTGTATAAGGGTCGAACTCGGAGCCCGTTAGCCCCTTTAATTAGCATAATTTTCATCAAATAAAATTATTCATTCCATTCCATTAACTTCGTTTTAATTCCTCAAATTAAATCCTGATTGAATCAAAATATATTGTAAATAATAATTATATTGTATATATACCATGGTATTTTAGATGTAAGAATAATTTATATATATTTTTTAACCTGGTTAAGTGGTAGACAAGGCCATAAGGCCTAAACTCTACCAGGTAAAATAAAACTTATTATTATTATTATTACTATTATTATTATTATTGTTTTTATTGCGGATGAGCCCATGTAGGACTACGCAAAGTACTTAGAGGCGTATCCTTTGAGCCCAAATTTCTTTCATTCTTTTGCTATGGGCTTGTTTTCTATCATCTGTCCAAGTAGTTCCAGTTTTTTTCTTCGGTTTGTCCTCTTGGTCAACTTGACACTTATTCACCTTAATTCTAAATATATATCTGTTTGGAATATCTTCTTTAGTAATTCCTGCCAATTTTAAGTCATTTTTGACTTCATCAATCCACTGCAGCTTTATTTCTGTTTTCGTAGAATTCCTATGAAACTGGATTTCGGTCCAAACGTTGTGATAACTAAGTACTACTACTACTACTACTACTACTACTACTACTACTACTACTACTACTACTACTATTATTATTATTATTATTGTTATTATTATTATTATTATTATTACTATTATTATTGATCGGCCGCGATGGACTAGTGGTTATGCTCCTTGACTCTGGTCCCTAGGGTCGTGGGTTCAAACCCGGCCGGGGTCGATTGATTTTTTAGGATGGAAAAACCCAAGGAGCAAGAAACCTCCGGGAGGGACTTAATAAGCCGTGGGTCCCGCGAGTCTGAAGATTTTCAGCGCTCGTAAAAGATCCTGTACGAGCCTGAATGACAAAGGCCTCTAAGCAAAATTTACCGAATTTTCCCGTCCTAGTACTGCCCTTGGTTTCCTAGATGTCAGTATGAGGCGGAACGCTGACCACGGAACCACTCAAATGACATCCTAGAACGAAAACAAGTGTAAACGACTTAGTATGGTTCAAATTTCTTCCCTGTAGGGGGAGAGCGTCTAAATCTCTGTTAAGGGAAACACGGGCTTTAACAAGATAGAAGGCCTATGATTATTATTATTATTATTATTATTATTATTATTTATTATTATTGTCCACCGCTGTGATCTCGAGGTGGCGTGCTGCCTTGGTCACGCAGCGTGCGTTTTTTCGAATCACCGGTCGATCCAAGAGGCTCCTGTGTGAGGTTTTTTCGTGATTGTTCCTCAACCGGTAAGACAAATGTCATGAAGCTTAAGGCCCAACTGTCCCACGAAAATCATCCGGCACTCACCATCATCCTTATCATTATTATCACCATCCTTCACCGGTGTGGAAAGCAACGGGAAGCTACCACACCTATAATTCCCTTCCCTAGTAAAGCTGGCAACCTAAGCATGAAAATTCTATGATTGTAGTGAAGCCCTGCTCTCGGACACAGCACTATAGATAGTTATTATTCTAGGTACTTTTCACATTGCCATATACCCCACCTTAACCTTTCATCTTATCTATGGTTTTTATATGCCACGTGCCACCCTCATGCCTGGCATTGGCACGACCTGTCGGAACTAGGGATCACACACATACTTTTGACGACACAACAAGAACATGGAGTGTCTCCCCGAAACAGTGATCAGCTCAATATCAGGGCCTTCTCCGAAACACAACATGAAGACGAAACACTCCATTCACACATATAGACCTATTTATACTAAACAAGGCGAATATGATAATGAAGATTATGATTTCGACCCCGACGCTATTAGGGCATCCGAGGAGTAGGTAGTCTTTCCTTTCTTCCATTTCTTCTTTCCGTTCTTTTCTTTTCTTCTCCAGAAAAGTGATACCAGAAGGCTCATCACAGGTCCTTTCCTTCCCTCTTGGCCCAGCAACCAATCGAAGGGACTCGTATTATGCTTTTCAAGTTCGTATATGAGAATTTCCCGGAATCTCTGGGCCGTCCTATGAAACGCTGGAGGGAAAATTTTCTATAGGATCGTAACAGGCCTTGGCCTAATACTTGGAAGGAAGGAAGAAGAAGAAGATTATGATGGCCTGATAATTTTCGGGGACCGTTTGGGCCTTAATGTTACCTAACACTTGCCTTATAGGTGAGGAAATTCCCTGGAAACTTGTCCCGAGCGGGAATCGTACCCGAGCCCAATGCATCTCTCTCATTACCGTATAGTTACTTGTATGTGCCCCACGTCACCCGGGCCTTGCAGGGACACGACCGTCGGAAGAGGTTTGATACTCTTGAAGACACACACAGCGTTTTGACCACACTAGGAAATGGAACACTTAATCGGTTAGGTGATCAGCAATGTCAGGGCCACCTCCGAGGCAACACGATCATTAAGACAAGACACACAATTCACTCACACATTCATACTAAACAAGTCGAATATGATATGGATGACTGTGATGACCAGATGATGTTCGGGGACTATTTGAGCCTTAAAGTTTCCTGGCAATTATCTTAAAGGTGAGGAAAAACTCGGAAAAACCTTCTTACTTACTTACTTACTGGCGTTATCGAACCCATAGTTTGATGGCCGCGCGGACATAAGCTCTCCATACATCCGTATCCTGAGCTAATGCTTTCCAATCATTCCCTGTATAATCTACTTCCCTCAAATCATAGTTAATGTTATTCTCCCACCTCATTCTTAGTCTACCAACTGGGAGTTTTCCCTCTGGCTTTCCTACAAGAAGCTTCCATGCAAGTCTTTCATTCCCCATACGTGCAACATGTCCTGCCCATCGCAGTCTACGAGACTTAACTGTTCTCATTATATCTGGCTTCCTATAAAGACCATGTAGTTCATTGTAATGTGATCTTCTCCATTCACCTGTCTGTTCATCTCTCTTTGGTTCAAAAATTTTCCTAAGTACTTTATTCTCAAATACGTACTTGTAATCTCATTTCCTCCCTTAAAGTAAGAGTCCATGTTTCGCATCCATATAATATAACTGGTAGAATAATAGTTTTATATATTTTCAGTTTAACGTTTTTGAAAGGAGTTGGGACATCAAGAGTCTCTGCAATGCATAATAGCACGCATTTCCAGAATTGAGCCTATGTTTAATTTCTTTGTGCATCTCATTCCTATTTGTGATTATTGTTCCTAGGTAACTGAATTCAGCCACTTCCTCAAAATTTCCCTCATTTGTCATTAGCTGTCCATTTCCATAATATAATATTTCTACGTGTGATCATACCTAGAACATTTGTAACGACCTGGAATCGAACCCTGGTTCGCTGCGTACGAGGCACAGCGGTCGACAAGCAGGTCTATATTCTGTAGACTAACAATATCTGATCAGAATTTTGACTTATTGCGGAATTGGCTTAGCTTATGTAGTTCCTGATTATCTAACCTACTTTTCCACCGAAATGTTTGTAAAAATGCAAGCGGATTAAGAGCATTTGTAGAGGTATTTTGCATCGGTATCAGTTAGCAAATGATAATCTAATCTCTTCCACAATGACGTTGTCTCTATCACCATTCGTTTTATCTGTCCCGTACTACATATATATTTTTTCGATAAAAAAGGGGCGTTTATAATTATTGTGCACTTTTTTATCCAACTCTTGAGAAGAGGAGAGATCATATATCAGGAGTTAGAGCAAACGAGTAGCAAGTCCAAAATTCGAAAATCCTAGTTAAATGTAAAAAGCAATTAAAATAGGCTCAATTATTTAAATGCATACATTAGATGGGCCCAACGCTGAGTGGTCTCGAGGTAGCGTGCTGGCTTTTCACGCAGCAGGCCCGGGTTCGATCACCGGTCGGGACAAATTTCCTGGGTGAGGTTTTTTCGGGGTTTTTCCTCACCTGTAAGACAAATGTCAGGAAAACTTTAAGGCCCAAACGGTCCCCGAACATCATCTGGACATCATTATCATCAATATCATATTCAGCTCATTAGATTAAGTTTAGGTTTAAGGCCTCTCCTGGCGCATCATTACCCGTCATCACCCCATCATATCATTGGGGCAGCGTAACCCCCGCTTTCCATGCGCCCCAACCTCAGAAGTGGATTACAATACGCCAATGCCAGGAGAGAATACATGAAATGTCGAATGAAAAACAGGTGGCGTTTAACAAAAAAAAACATTAGATATATTCTTGTCGTCCCAACTACTCTCTTAAAGAACGGTAAACTGAAAATTGATACAACTATTATTTTCCCAGTTATAGGCCTATTATATGAATGGGAAAAATTGACTCTTACTTTAAGGGAGGAAAAAATATTACGAGTGTTTGAGAATAAAGTTCTCAGGAAGTTTGGACCAAACAGAGTTGAACAGACAGGGGAATGGAGAAAGCTAGGTAACAGTGAGCTACGTGATTTTTATAGGAAACCAGGCAAAATAAGAACAGTTAAATCTTGTAGAATGTGGTGGGCAGGACATGTGGCACGAATGGGGAATGAGAGAGGTGCATGGGAGCTTCTTGTAGGAAGGCCAGAGAGAAAACGCCCAGTTGGTAGACCTAGAATGAGTTGGGATAATAACATTAACCATGATTTAAGGAAAGTAGATTGTACAGAGGATAATTGGAAAACATTAGAACAGGATAGGGATGTGTGGAGAGCTTATGTCCGCGCTTCCACGAAGCTACGGTTTCGACAGTGCCAAAGAGTTAGTTGTTAGTTATATGTGAATTTGGGTTCAAAATAACAATAGTTAAGTTCTTCAGAGCAATGGAGAACCAAGTATTGTATTTGTTCTTTTTTGCACGATAGTTCGTTCTGTCGTACTTGCAGCAATGGCGACCATGATTGAAATTTCAATTTCCTAAATTTCGGGGTTGCCAACCTATAAATAACTAAATAACTATACTGTAATATTACAAAGTACCTACCTAATGCGGGAAACAAAACCACTGCCGTTTATATATACTACATACAAAGGCTCTCAACAGACCGAGCACCAAAAAAGGTGCTTACAGCAAGTTTTATGGGGAATAGACGAGTTGGAAGACGGAAAAAACGATGGGAGGATGGTATTAAGGAAGATACAGGAACCCTACTTAAGTGTCGCAACTGGAGGCTTACTGCGCAAAATAGAAATGATTGGAGGCAGAAGTTAAGGGATGCCAAAGCTCGAATTTGAGCCAATCAGTCATTGGATGGATGGGCGTATAATGTATATACAAAAATATATCCATAACTAGTGTTAGTATATATTCTACGAAACAAATCATTGCACTTTAAATGAAGTGAAATTTATTTGAAACAATATAAAATAATAAATTCGTACTTGCCGCCATTTTATATCTGATTGGTGTCACGGCCTGCTTTAGTCTCAACTGATTTATTTTCGGCATTTACTGTATAAACATTGGCCAGAATGATAACATTAGTCAGTTGTTTATAATGAACGCCAATATTTCCAACAAACATGTTATTATTTTACTAACTCACTGACACTATCGAATCCGTAGGTTCATGGCCGCGCGGACGTAAGCTCTCCATACATCCCCATCCTGAGCTAATGTTTTCCAATCATTCCCTGTATAATTTACTTCCCTCAAATCATAGTTAATGTTATTCTTCCACCTCATTCTTCGTCTACTAACTGGGCGTTTACCCTCTGGTTTTCCTACAAGAAGCCTCCATGCATATATTTAATTTCCCATTCGTGCCACATGTCCTACCCTTCGCAGTCTACAAGACCTAACTGTTCTTATTACATCTGGCTTCCTATAAAGACCATGTAATTCACTGTTAATAAGTTTTCTCCATTCACCTGTCTGTTCGTCTCTCTTTGGTCCAAAAATGTTCCTAAGAACTTTATTCATATACTTGTAATCTCCTTTCCTCTATTAAAGAAAGATTCAGTGTTTCGCATCCGTATAATATAACTGGTAGAATAATTGTTTTATATATTTTGCTATTATTTATAATTTTGAAGACACCATCGTGCAAAAATAATGTAAAACGCACGCTTGTGAAGTGTTTTACAAAGTCTCGAAAATTAAAAACCTCATTATCGCTCGGTTTTTAATAATTTTCTCGCTTCTGTAAAAAACACTTGCCAACCTCGCATCGTAATGTACTTTTCACTGTAAAAAAATGTTAAATTCTTCATCTGTAATTAAATGTAGACGTATTACTTTAATTTATACCAATTTTTCCAAAAAGAGTAAAATATGGACTTGATCCACTTTTGTTCTGAACACCTCATATGTCAAAAGTTTAAATCTGTAGGTGTAAATAAATAACAAGTTTTTGAAGAGAAATGTAAATAAGTAGATAGCCTTGATAAGCAAAAAAATTGGTTGAAGAGAAGTAGGCCTAGGTCCCTCGCTACTCCAGTGCAAATAGGCCACTGGGACATTAAGTACTTAGAGCTAAATCCTCGGTACTGTAACGAGACTAATCATCCTGTTAGTATAATGTCGCTACAAGGTCGAGTTCAACGTGTCAAACGGTTCGTAATTTTATAAAATAAGACACAACGAGTGAAAAAAAGTGATCGTACAGTGAGTAATTTGATCAATTAATTAATTTTACTTCAACTGACAAAGTACACTGGTTTATACTGGTTTATTTTCTTTACCTGATGAAGTTAAGACCGCAAGGTCTTCTCTTTCACTTTACTCGGTTTAATTTACACATATATAATTATAAATTATCTACAACTTGTTTAATAATACATATTAGGCATAAAGCTGCGCAATATATAGATGTCAAGGAAAGAACAAAACATATTAAAAAACTAATAGTAGTAATAATGATAATAATAATAATAATTATAATAATAAAGTGATCCCACTGCAGGCCTCAGGAGGCCCTTGGAGTAGTAGGAGGTTAAGGAGAATTTTTTCTAGACAATCGGCACTTTATGTCAGCCCTATGTGACGGCCGCCTTTACCCACAGAAAAAGCATCTGGTACTCATTTCAGTTAGAGGCTGATTCGACCCCAGGGTCATAGTGCCGCCAGAAGGTTTGGGTCAGTTTAAAAATCCTGACCCCATCGAGACTCGAACCCTCAACCTTCCGTAATAATAAATAATATGTATTTTTTTATTAAAGGAATATTCCACAATACAGTGTTTCTCCTTCAACCCAAACTGATTTGTCGCCAGAGATTCATGTCTAAAGCATCTTCTTCCCTCAAATCTCTAGCTTCCATACTTCTCTTCACTCCATCGATCCATCGTTCTCTAGGCCTGCCTCTTCCACTTCTTCCATTAGCTTTCCAATTAAGGATCTTCTTTGGTATCCTCTCTTTGGTTTTCTTATAATAATAATAATAATAATAATAATAATAATAATAATAATAATAATAATATATAATAATAATAATAATAATAATAATAATAATAATAATAATAATAATAACAACAATAATAATAATAATAACAACAATAATAATAATAATGATAGAATGCAGGCTTATCAATAATAATAATTATTATTTCTGTTGGCACCATGGCACTGGGGTCGACTCAGCCTTTAACAGTAACTAGTTCCAGACGTTTGTTCTGGTGTAAAGTCGGCCGTCAAGCATGACTGACAAGCCGGTTGACATCAAGTGTCGATTGTCTACAAAAAGTGGGAGCCTTTAACCTCCTACTACCCCATGGGTCTCCTAAAGCCTGTAGTGGAGTCACTTTACTATAATAATAATAATAATAATAATAATAATAATAATAATAATAATATAATAATAATAATAGTAATAATAATAATAATACAAATAATTGGTCAAGACTCTGCAAATATATGGAAATGCAAGTAGAAGATAATTATTACCTCCACAATTTACTATTCGCAGATGATGAAGTAATGATTTCTCAGGATCCGGATGATGCAACTTTCATGTTAAGGAAATTAGAGGCAGAATACAAAAAATGGGGATTACAGATAAATTATAATAAAACATAATATCTTTCATTGGATACAACAGATGAGTAAAATGTAATTCAGGAAGAATACGTAATGTTAAAAGTTTAAATATTTAGGATGTTTTAGATAAAAATGAGAATCCAACTACAGAAATTGAAAAGAGACTGATGGAAGAAGAACCATTGGTATGTTGAACTCAGTGCTTTGGAATATAAATATAATACACAGAACGAAAAAAAAAACTATATTTCAAGCTCTGTTGAAAAATAATTTTATTATAACTTGGATAGTAGGTAGAAAACAAGCCAACAAGCTGTTAGCAGTAGAAATGGATTTTTGGAGGCAATCGACAAGAATTTCAAGACGGGATAAAGTCAGAAACAGCACAATTAGGGAAATTATGCAAGTTAATGAAATAGAAAAAATAAAAGAAAAACGTCTGAAATGGTATGGACACCTCATACGAATGGAAGATGATAGAATACCAAAATAATATCCTTGATTGGAAAGCTAATGGAAGAGGCAGACCTAAATGGAGTGAGGAGATGTGTGGGAACTAGAAATTTGAGGAAAGAATATGCTTTAGACAGGAATTTTGAGTTGAAGGAGAATCATTGCAGTGTGGAATATTCCTAAATATATATATATATATATATATATATATATATATATATATGAACAAATACAATTGGACATAGAGGATATTAAAATGAATATTCAATCATTAAAAAATAAAAGAGCTAGTGGTCCAGGAGGAATACCAGCAGAACTATTAAAACATGGATCCGACCATTTATTTGAACGACTGAGAAAATTATTTACAAAATTTATGAATGGTGGAAAAGTTCCTGAAGAATGGAAACTAGGATACATTTCGACAATCCATAAAAAAGGAAAAGAAGACCAATGTGAAAATTATAGAGGTATAACAGTAACAAGTACTATGAGTAGACTCTATGGACGTATACTAAAATATTATTTGAAAAAAAAAACTATAGTGATATAGAATTAGAGGAACAGTCAGGTTTTAGAGCAGGTCGTTCCACAACCGACAATTTATTTTGCATTACTCAGGTAATAGAAAAGAAAATGCAATATGGACAACCTTTGCACCTACTATTTGTAGCATACGACAATGTCCCTATAGAGAAACTATGGATTGCTTTAAGATGTATGGGAATTAAGACTATAATAATTAAAGCTATACAAAATTTATATGACAATTGCATATCTAAAATTAAAATTGGCAGTAAATTGTCACATGGTTTCACGATAAATAAAGGTCTTCGTCAAGGTTGTTGTCTATCACCAACTCTGTTTAAAATTTAGCCTATGTACATGAAATATTAAAGAATTGGAGGAGAAAATGTTCAAGCATGGGAATTCCTATTTCAAACAACAAAACTTTACACAACTTACATTTTGCAGATGATCAATTGTTAATTGCACAAGATTACGAAGATTTAGAATATATGACTAGAAAATTAATAGAAGAATATGAAAAAGGGGACTAAATTTGAACATGAAAAAATCAAAATATTTATCAATTGTTGAACCAGAACAAAATTTAATTTTGGAGACTGGAGAGAGAAACAATAAAAATCTGTAGTGAAGATTTTCAAATGAAAAAACATATTTAGGAATTAAAATAAATAAAAATGGGAGTTATGAAGAGGAAATAAGAAATATAAATAATAAAGGAAAATTTGCAATTGCTTGCCTCAATGGAATATTGTGGGAAAAAATATAAGTAATAAAAATAAAATGAATATATGTCATACAATTGTTAAAAGCATCATTACTTATGGAGCAGAACTTTGGCCATTAACAACAAAAACAAATAAGTATCTTTTGGCAACGGAAATGGATTTTATACGAAGGGCAGCAAGAATTTCAAGAAGAGAAAACATTAGGAACTCAGTTATAAGGGAGAAAATGAAGATTGAAGACACTATTTTAGATTATATTAAAACTCAGCAATTAAGATGGTACGGACATGTCCAGCGAATGGAAGAAGATCGACTACCAAAATCTGTTTTGGAATGGAAACCTGAGGGAAGACGAGGCAGAGGAATACCTAAAACCTCCTGGAGTCAGGGAATATATTTATACATGAAGGAGAAACATCTACAACCAGGAGATTGGATGGGCCGACAAAATTGGCAATTAGGAATCGGACGATGTCAAAGACATTAATCAACCGATGATCTATATATATATATATATATATATATATATATCATACAGCTGGGGTCTCCGGGTAACATCATTGCCTCGTACGCACGCAGCGGGCTCAGGTATGTTCCCCGGTCGAGACAAGTTTAAGTGAGTGAGATTTTCTTGGAGTTTTTCCATCCTGTAAGATAAATGTCGGGAAACGGTAAGTCGCAAATAGTGCTGGCAGAAATTATAGTAGCTTTCCGTACACATCTCTGTCCCGCAATACATGATTGCTTCCTATATCAAATAACATAAATATTTATAGAGTTGCATCGAGTTTTTTTGCTACCATATAATTACCATAAAGGACCCGTTATGCCAGAGCGGTCATGCATAAACTTATTCTGTGTTTACTTATATAAGAAGTGACTTAAGTAACACAACGCAGAGGCGGGTATTCTTATTTAATTTTATATATTTGGCATGATAAGAATAATAAATGCTTGAACGGGGATTTGAACTTGATACTTCAGTGTGTTATCAATTACGCTACCAAAGCAAATCTAGTACATTTTTTTTCGGGGATTTTCTTCGCCTGTAAGACAAATGTCAGGAAACTGAAGGCCCTAACGATCTCGAAACATCATCTGGCCATCATAATCATCATTATCACATTCGTCATATTTAGTATGAATGTGTGTTTAGGAATAGTATGTTTCGTCTTCATGTTGTGTTGTCTCGAAGGAGGCCGTGGCATTGAGCTGATCACTCATTTTGGGAGACACTCCATGTCCTTGTGTGGTCAAAGAATATTGTGTGTGATCCGTAGTTTAAATTCCCTCTCCCGACAGATCGTGCCACTGAAAGGCCAGGGTGGCATGTGGCAGATAAAAAGTACCAAAAGAGCGATCAGTAAAGCATTGGACAGTAGACGCGGGGTTTGTGCTGTGCCCGCCGCGAGTGTGTCAGCAGTGTACAGTGAAATTCCCGCGTCTGCTGTCCAATTCTAGACTGATCGCACTGTATAAGAAGAGAGGTTAAACTAAGTTAGTTGAATAGAAAAATATATTATTATTATTATTATTATTATTATTATTATTATTATTATTATTATTATTATTATTATTATTGTCCACCGCTGTGGTCTCGAGGTAGAGTGCTGCCTTGCCACGCAACGGGCCCGTGTTCGATTCCCGGTCGGGACAGGCTTCTGGGTGAGGTTTTTCTCGGGGTTTTTCCTCACCTGTAAGACAAACGCTAGGAAGCTTAGGGCCCAACGGTCCTCGAAAATCATCCGGCTATCATCATCATCATCATCATCCATATCACTATCATCACTATCTTTCACCGGTGTGGAAAGCAACGGGAAGCTACCATACCTATAATTCCCTAGTAAAGCTGCAAAGCATAGCATTAAAATGCTACGATTGCAGTGAAAGACCTGACCTTGAGCAGAATTACTATGGATGAATGGATTATTATTACTATATTATTTTATTTTTATTATTATTATTATTATTATTATTATTATTATTATTATTATTATTATAGCGGATTGCATATAAATATAAATGCAATGGAGCAATACGTGTTTATAGGATACAATTTATACAGTGAAAGACAAGTCTTAAAATATGATCTTCCAGGCCCTCACTTTTCACTAGCTAAACCCAACTCACACCCTCCTAAGCACGTGTCAAAAAAATGATAAAACAGAGTTGCCGTCTTTCCCAGTATACAAACGAATAGTGACAGAACCTGAGGAAATATACTTAAAAGAGAAACGCTGACAACCTCGGAAAACTTCAGTGGTTAGCACTAAGGAGGGTTTGCTGCCATGTCGCCTTTGTTGATCGATCTCTCCATTAGGACCGACTTGGGTAAATACATTTATGACAACTTGGGAGAAAATGTCTTAGACTTGTCCCAATGTTTAACAATTAGTAAACCATTAGCACTAATGATGCTTCTTGTAATAGTTTTATTACGGTACTTGCTGTACAATTAGCATCTAATGGCTCAATAAATATATTTTTGGAAATCACACTTATTATTGTAAACCTAACACAGGTTTTATTATCAGGTTTCTGGTATAGTTTCATCATCATCATCATCATAGTACATTCACGAATTTAGGCCATTTGTTGACCTGTTTCGGCCTCAAGAGAAACATCATCCAGAAGTCTTTTGAGTGGACGTCCAGGTCTTCTTCTTCCTGCAGGTTGATATCTTAACATTTGTTTGGGTATCCTGTGATATTCCATTCGATGAACATGTTGCATCAATCTTGACTTATAATCAGAAAATTTTTTTCTAAAGGTTCCATGTGTAATTCTTCTAAGATGTCTTCATTTTTTTGTGATCTAGTAGTGTGTATCCTGCAGTCCTCCGAAGGTATCTCATTTCAGCAGTTCTAAATCTCTGTATATCCTTCTGTTTCAACGTCCATACTTCGCTACCATTCAAAAGAGTTGGAAGAGCCAGTGTTTTATACACTTTTAGTCTTGAATGTTTTTGGACTAACTGTGGCTTGAAGATAGAATTTATTAACCCTAAAATTCTTAAAAAATCAGATATTTTTGATTTACATCCTTTTCTTCTTCATATGAGATATTACATCCTAGATATGTAAAATTATTCACCTGCTCCAAAATTTTATTGTTCAGTACAATTTTACTTCTGACAGGATCTACGCCTTGAATTGCCATAATTTTTGTTTTCTCTGTAGATATCTTCATTCCATATTCTTCTGTAATTTTGTTAAGTTCATACAGATCTTTCAGTAGATTATCTTTTGAATTTGCTGTTATTTGGTAATCTGCAAACAATAGGATGTTTAATTTTCTATTTTCTGATATTCTTATTCCAAATTTATATTTCTTGTTCCAGCAACATATTACTTCGTTGATATAAATCGCAAAGTGTGTTGGGGATAAGGGGCAGCCTTGTCTCACACCACGATTTATAATTCCTTCTTCAGAAAATATGTTATTTAATTTAATTCAATTTAATCTTTATGGTTGGTATAGTTTCCAATTGCTAAATGCTAAATTGCTAAGAATTCTATATATTTTGATACGTTTTAAAAATTAGGGCACTTAAATTATTTCGAGTTATATAAACATTTATTGCCACTTTTGCATCTAATTTTCAAACATTGTACTAATTACTCGTATTTAAGAATCTAACGAGTGTCGTGAAATGAAATATTACTAAAAAATTAAAGGTCATATGCGACTTTCCAGTGTTTTTCAATAAAACCTTTATTCTCTTCTTTCAGCTTCGTATCAATTTAATTTCGTGATTTTCACGGCATTCTATATTTTCTGTTACATTTTACAAAATAGTCTTCTTTGGTTTTCTCCTTATTTCCCCCCCCCCAAATTATGTCATAAAAATTGTTTTGAGGAAATTATTGTGACGGAGAGTTTGGCCAAAATGAGTAATTTTCTACCACTGAATTCGAAGATAAATTACCTATTTTCTATTTCATCCAGCACTTTTTGGTTTGTTTTCCCGTCTGCCAAATGTATCTCTGGCAATCGTCTCTATAACCACAAACACACACACACACACATATGTATATTCTTTTCATGTAATATTTGTCCTCCACTGTTAAATGTCAAAATTAAATTATAAGATCGAAATATAAAAGAGTTACTACTTTAAAGTAAACATTCTCATTACAAATTATTACTTGTTATAGAATCCATCAGTTGGCAATGCAAGCGACGTCCCGCTGCCTCTTTACGCTAGAGAATTGTATATAAGGAAAGAAGCATTGATGGTTTCACTGGGAGCCTGGATGGGGCAGTCGATAGCGTACTCCATCCATAGTAATTCTGCCCGAAAGCAGGTCCTTCACTGCAATCATAGCATTTTCATGCTATGTTTGCAGCTTTACTAGGGAATTGTTGGTGTGGTAGCTTCCCGTTGCTTTCCACACCGGTGAATGATGATGATGATGATAACGGCCATATGATTTCGGGGACCGTTTGAGCCTTAAAGTTTTCCTGACATTTGTCTTATAGGTGAGAAAAAACCCCGATAAAAACCTCACCCAGAAAAACTGCCCCGACCGGGGATCGAACCCGGTCCCGCTGCGTGACAAGGCAGCACGCTACCTCGAGACCACAGCGCTGGAATGATAGCGTACTAACGTATACAATTACCAACCCACTGTCATAATCAAACCCTGAAGTAGGGCCTATATGTCCATGTGCATTTAAGCGCTTCCCACATCCCTGTCCTAAATTACCATTTTTAAATTATTCCCTATAATTCTTCTCCTCAAGCCATTATCAGTTTTATACTTTCGCCTAATCCGTGGTTTACTCCTATTTGCTACTTTCTGACTTTCCTAGAAGACTTTTCATGTGAGTCTCCCATTCCCATTCGTGCCACATGTCCTGTCCATCGTAGTCTATGAGACGTAACTGTTCTTATTATGTCTAGTTTCTATAAAGTCCATGCAGTTCACTGAAAAAAAAGAGATAGAAACACGTATATACAATTAGAGTCCTCGTGTTTAAATTTCAGTTCAGGCGTCAATTTTTCTTTTCATGTAATATTTTAATTTACTTATTTAGCAGGTTGCACAGTGTTTTGCAACATATTCCTGCGCCCAATTAATATACTGTCATTCTCCTCCACATCTCTCTGTCATTCCAATCTCCATGGTCCAATCCTTTTCCCTCATGCTGCTCAAAACATCACCAATCCACTTATTTTTGGGCCGCCCTCTTCTCCTCCTACCAAGTGGCACCCACATATTCAGGGATCTTACAGCTATAGCCGCCTTCCCGATCCCAAACATCATCCTTCTCGGTCGAGGGCATCTTCTACTTCAAATCCCTTTGATGAAAGGACTTTTTAACCTTTTGGTACCATGATCTACTTAGTTCTCCATCCTGCACGAATAATTTTTTCAGGTGGTTTGCATTGAAAGAATTTGCTTAGGCTATTGTTGTTGCATAGCCATTAGGTGTCCAAACCATTTTAACTCTCTCTATCTATCATATTCTTTGTTTTTATCCGTCTTCTAATTCCTTCATTGTGGACTTTTTGAAATCTTGGTACCCCTTCGCTCCTTCTCAAATAATCCGTTTTTAATTGCCAAAATATTTCTTTTATATTTTTAATTCACATAGCAAACCGATTGTTGTCGCATAAAATACTTTCAACTAATGATTTTCCCAAGTTTGTATTTTGGTGCTCCTGGAAATATTATTTACCTCCCCTCGTATATCAAGAACTGCCCGACTCAAAAACAGTTAAAAAACTCATTACATATTTCCTTAGACAATATAATATATAACCGTGTTCCATGTATACTTTGATTATTCCTTTACATTTGAACTATCTTTACCAAGCAAATTACTTAATCAAACTATACATTATTATTATTTTTATTATAATTTTTCTTTCTTTCTTTCTTTCCCTTGTCAACTTTATATTGTGTAGCATGTATCTATTATATATCACCATGTAGACTATTTAACTCATGCCCCCAAATGGGAATCAATTACCAATCGCTCTTCAATAATTTTTTATTTACAACCAATTACAGTCGTGTTTCGCCTAAAATTTACCAACTAAAGTTTATCATAATAAAGAAAGCACCTCCTTTTTAACATTCTGAATAAGTCATAGCATCATTTTGCAGTGACTGACTCTCCAAGAAATACGGCTACCAGATTGTATATATAGTGCATGAATGTCAACATAAAACGCATGCGAGAGACAATATAAAAGCATTTGTAACAAATGATTATACAAAAAAAGAAAAAAAAAGAAAAGAAACCACTGTTTGCACTTTCTTAAACGAATTATTTTCCAGGAAATGACGCAGAAAAATATAATTGGCATATTTACATCATAGGACATCCGAAATTTATTAATACCTATAACGTTGGTTATAAATTTCTCCACTAGGGTGCATTCTTACAACATTGCGATCTTTTGGCAATGAATAATATTATGATCTGGTTTGCAGAGAAAAACAAAAGATGCAAATGAAGCGTACCAATCGTTTCTCATTTGTTTTCAAACATCGCCATTTACATTAAATATATAAATATTTTAAAATAACTATATTGGACCACTCAAATGACAACTATACGAAAACAAGTGTAACTAAATTACTATGATTCAAATTCTTCCCTGTAGGGGGAGAGCGCCTAAATCTCTGTAAAGGGAAAACATAGGCTTACAATACAATAAATAGTTAAATAATGATTTGTGAGTAAACAGCTTAATTTTATTCGTTAAATAGTCGTAACATATGCCACTCTTGATTTCCAAATTCTCTAGATAAATTGGAAATCACTCGTGGCATTACTTATGATAATATAATTATTATATGTATAACTTAACCCTGGTGAAATGGAAGAGAAGATCTTACGGTCTTAACTCCATCAGATAAAATAAATAAATAAATATCGAAACCCTTCTTGCCTGTACAATCCGTATTTGAGTATCTGCAGAACCAATTTCCTCTATTATATTATTGTTATATGTTATATAATCAATACATGTTCTTTAATTGCAGGGGGCAGTAAGATTGTCCGTGTACTACGAATCACTTTGTCCGGACAGCATACGTTTCATCAAGTATCAGCTGCACCCAACATATCTTTTGCTCGGGAACTACATGCATGTTGACTTTGTACCATATGGAAAAGCAAGTGTAAGTATTTAATTATTATTATTATTATTATTATTATTATTATTATTAATACGCACACACTATTGAGTAACACTAAGAACTTAGGACTGGAAGTAAATATCAATAAAACTAAATATATGGTCACACGTAGAAATACATTATATAATGGAAATGGACAGCTAATGACAAATGAGGGAAATTTTGAGGAAGTGGCTGAATTCAAATACCTAGGAACAATAATCACAAATAGGAATGAGATGCACAAAGAAATTAAACATAGGCTCAATTCTGGAAATGCGTGCTATTATGCATTGCAGGGACTCTTGATGTCCCAACTCCTTTCAAGAAACGTTAAACTGAAAATATATAAAACTATTATTCTACCAGTTATATTATATGGGTGCGAAACATGGACTCTTACTTTAAGGGAGGAAAGGAGATTACAAGTATGTGAGAATAAAGTACTTAGGAAAATTTTTGGACCAAAGAGAGATGAACAGACAGGTGAATGGAGAAGACTACATAACAATGAACTACATGATCTTTATAGGAAGCCAGATATAATAAGAACAGTTAAGTCTCGTATACTGCGATGGGCAGGACATGTTGCACGTATGGGGAATGAAAGACTTGCATGGAAGCTTCTTGTAGGAAAGCCAGAGGGAAAACGCCAGTTGGTAGACCAAGAATGAGGTGGGAGAATAACATTAACTATGATTTGAGGGAAGTAGATTTATACAGGGAATGATTGGAAAATATTAGCTCAGGATAGGGATGTATGGAGAGCATATGTCCGCGCGGCCATGAACCTACGGGTTCGATAGTGCCAGTGAGTAAGTAAGTAAGTATTATTATTATTATTATTATTATTATTATTATTATTATTATTATTATTATACTTACTTACATAAGTCATTATACTACAAAACTATGTTGTTTTCCGTCATCAACTTACACACAAAAGAGGCGTTTTATTTCCTTATATCGAATTACATATATCTAGTTCACGCCTCACTTTATCTATTTGATGGTCGAGTATTATTAAATTTCGACATATTATAACAAGTCAGTGTTGGTCCATCACACGCACGCACGGTTTGAATTTCTCTCTACAATGGCGTAACATCCCAAATTTCTGTCTTAGCCTCTTCTTTGATCCTTCCGGGAAATTTTTGTATAAGACTTGAAAGCATAATAATAGTTCCTTCGATTGGTTGCTGGCCAAAGGAAGGCAAGACCAGTGATGGGGCTGCCATCTTATTGCCTCTGGTCAGGCTTTTCTATATCTTGGATATTATCTCTCTATCTGGGATGAAAAGGATATCCCTGAAAAAATTACTAGTTATAATAAAAGTTTGGGAATTATTAATCAAGTTATGAAACCATCCCTTGTACAAAAAAAAAAAACACCAGATTACGTTTATATAACACCTTGGCTAGACCAGTGTTGACCTATGGTAGTGAAGCATGGACACTAAAAAGACAACATGAAAGCAGAATAACGGCTTGTGAAATGAGATTCATGCGCAGAACAGCGGGTTACACCAGATGGGATCGGAAAAGGAACACCGATATCTTAAAAGAATTGAAGACTACGCCAATTTTGGAGTATATTAAACAGTACCAACTAAATTGGAAACACCATCTTGAAAGAATGAGTTCAAATCGGATCCCCAAAGCAGTTTATAATTATATACCAAGAGGACGAAGATCACTGGGCCGTCCTATGAAACGCTGGAGGGAATTTTTTCTATAGGATCGTAACAGGCCTTGGCCTAATACTTGGAAGGAAGGAAGAAGAAGAAGAAGAAGCCTCTTCTTTGTTGGGAGTCACTAACTCACTGGTACTATCGAACCTGTAGTTTCATGGTCGCGCGTACATAAGCTCTCCTTACATCACTATCCTGAGCTAATATTTTCCATTCATTCCCTGTATAATCTACTTCCCTAAAATCGTGGTTAATGTTATTCACCCAGCTCATTCTTGGTCTACCAACTGGGCGTTTTCCCTCTGGTCTTTTTTTACAAGAAGCTTATATCTTCTCCTGGCCATCTAACTTCCTGCAAACTTGTAAAGCAACTGTATCCAAAGGTGATTTATCTAATTCCCGGATTAATATCTCTAGCGCCCCGCTATTATATAATGTCCTAACATCCCATGTTCCTAGGAACTTGTCCATGTGTATCAGCTTTTGGCATGGATTCCCTGAAGTAGTCGCCACCCGAAGAACAGAATGGGAGACTATTTTACCTCCGGAAAATTCTACCCCAGTGTAACACATGACGCGTTTTTTGACGGTTATATTTTTACGACCAAACTACTTTTTTCGTCTGGTTTATAGCCTTTGACCTGTCCGGTATGGTAACCCTTTCGGTACCAATGCTACCGCCGGCATAGTTCTCGGGACCATTTAAGCACGTAAGCCACTCAACCACGACAAGGTAAGGGTACCATGAATGGGTTAGGACTTAATAGACCTAATTAATTTAGTTACTCTTATTTCCCTAAAGATGTCATGAATGGTATGCGGTCAACATACCAACCCAGTGAGGCATCTAGTGAACAACTAATGTATTAATAGGATGAAGGAGGTTGGTATATTTTGCTTAGATGCCTCATTATTCAGGCTTATGGATCTTTTACGAGCCTAAAAATCGTTATAATCTGGATCCAAGGCTTAAAGTTCCTCCCGGAGGACTTGCTCCTTGGATTTTTTCATTCTAAAAAATATCCATCAACCCCAGCTGGGTTTGAACCCGCGACCGTTGGGACCAGGGGCAAGGAACATAACCACTAGCCCACAGTGGCCGACTGGTCTGTATTTAGACTGCAAATTCAGTATCTATATGTGTTTGGGAAAGGATCTGGATGACCTCATACTTGAAACAGGGAAAATAAAAAAATGTGATTTTTTAAATATCTTGGGTCAATAATTACAAGTTTAGGTACCTGTGAGAGAGATGTACAGACTAAAATTGCAATGGCAAAAAATGCAACTAAGACATTACATGGAATAATTTGGAATAAAAATATTACAAAGGAAACTAACATGAAAATTTATAAGAGCATAATACAGATTATTTTGTCATATGGACGTGAAACTTGACCTTTGACGGAATTGCAAAAGAATAAAATTAGAACAGTTGAATTTGATTATTTTAGAAGAAGCCTCCAAAAACAAGACAGGATAAAATAAGAAATGAATTCCTTTGGAGAGAAATGAATGTCACCACATATGTTGTTAAGAGAATTGAAAATCAAACGCTTAAATGGTATGGCCATGTACAAAGAATGGAAAATAAAAATAATGGCCAAAAAATATATAGCTACCAATGGTCACCCCCTGGAAGAAATAAACGTGGCAGACCAAAATGGAAATGGAAAACCTACGTCAGAACTATAATGGATGATAGGAATTTGGAAGAAGGAGATTGGAATAATAGAGATAAATGGAAACTGAAGACGGCAAACCTATAAGTGGGGGAAAGCCGAAGAAGAAGAAGAAGAAGAAGAAATTCAGTATCAGTCGACTAGCGGTTACCATATGCATCTCTGGTTCTGTGATACAGGGTCGATGATGTTTTTCTGGACATAGAAATATTGAGTATGACTTCCTTCAGAAGGAAAACTAAGCTGTGGATCCTGTCACGTAGATGTACCTCGTATATCTATCTCTATCTTAGTTTAATCTCTTCCATCTTAGATACTTTTCATGGCCCCCCCCCACGGGACATGCATTGTCAAGAGAGGATTTTTAAACTGTGGATCACATGCACACTTTTTTACCATCGAAACGTCATAAAGAACCTGCCTGAATTAGTAATCAGTTCAATCCTAATGCCACGTCCGAGACAACACGAACATACAAGACACATCAATCAAGCACATATTTGTACCTAACAAGATGAACACTGATGATGATTATGATGGCCAAAATGTGTTTGGAGTAAAGGTTTCCCGACATTTGTCTTACAAGTGAGGAAAAAAACTTACCCAAGAAACTTGACCCGACCGGGAATCAAAACGAGACCCGGTGGGTACGAGACCACATCGGTGGACGAGTCGTAAATTTACAGCAAGTTATATGAATTAGCCTCAAACTTGAGATATGAGGTCTCTGAGCTAAATTTGCATACCATTTCAATCCCAGCTTTGAATTGCGACATAACCCGTTAAAGGGCGTCGTTAAATAAAGAGAAGTAATTTACCCAGGAACTGCGAAAACCAAGCTTATTTCTCAGCATGTCGAATTTGTGGTCCGATTTTGCTCCATTACTCGTAATATTCCCCCTTCCTTAAAGTAAGAGGCCATGTTTCGCATCAATATAACTGGAAGAAAACAATTTTTATATTAATTAAATAAAAATGAAACATAGTTTTATTTGATTTTCATATTTATTATATAATTCAATGACAGCTGTTTCGGTACACTGTACCTTCTTCAGACATGTTAACAAATTATGAATTGTGTTCCAACTGATCTAAGCAACAATACAACAATATTTATTTAAATTTAAAAATTTAAATAAATATTGTTGTATTGTTGCTTAGACCAGTTGGAACACAGTTTATAATTTGATAACATGTCCGAAGAAGGTACAGTGTACCGAAACAGCTGTAACTGAATTATATAATAAATATGAAAAACAAATAAAACTATGCTTCATTTTTATTTAATTAATAAATATGGATTTTCATCAAGTAAACACAAACTCAATTGATTAAAAGTTTTATTTATTATTTATTAAGACTATTTAACTCATGCCCCAAATTGGAGTCAATGACCAATCACATTACAACGATTTTTTATTTACAACCAATCACAGTCGTGTTTCGCCTAGAATTTACCAACTAAAGTTTATCATAATAAAGAAAGCACCTCCTTTTTAACATTCTGAATAGTTCATAGCATCATTTTGCAGTGACTGACTTACTAAGAAATACGGCTACCAGATTGTATATATAGTGAATGAATGTCAACACATACCGCATGCGAGGGTTAATATAAAAACATTTGTAGCAATTGATTATACCACCAAAAAAAGAAACCACAGTTTGCACTTTCTTAAGTGTATTTTTTCCCAAAAAAATATAATTGTCATATTTACATCATAGACCATCAGAAATGAATTAATATACAGTTTGATGAGTTTAATTTTTTCTCCACTAGAGTGCATTCTTACAATATTGCGTTCCTTTGGCAATAAATAATATGATCTGGTTGCAGTGACGAACAAAAGAAGCAAATGAAGCATAGCAATCGTTTCTCATTTGTTTTCAAACATCGCCGTTTACATTAAATATATAAATGTTTTAAAATAACTATATTTAAATGATGATTTGTGAGTAAACAGCTTAATTTTATTCGTTAAATAGTCCTAACAAATACCACTCTTGATTTCCAAATCCTCTAGATAAATTTATCGACAATTTGGAAATCACTCGTGGCATTACTTATGAGAAGTTGGCTTGACACGAGACACTATAATGCATAAGCATTGCTTTCAAACTTGAGCATATATTTAACGTCTGTCTGCACCTTATGCCTGTGTTTCTAATTATTGTTCTTAACAAAGAAATTGTCGACCATTGCATGCAGAAATTTCTTCCAGATAAGCGCTGTGATATACAAAGACCGTGTCCAAAAAATATCTGCCTTTTTAACTGCAAGGCATTAAAATTCAGCGCCAAATCTCTCATTTAAACTATAAGGAAGTAATACAACTCCTGAATTAGTAGATTGGATAACCCTCCCTACCTGCTGTCCACGCCGCGTCACGCCTCAATTCACTCCGCTCTTACCCTTGCAGGGAATCCATCTGCTCCTTACAGTGGGCCGCCATTGCTGGATTCTGACTTCGATTTCTGTGCCTTGCAGTTAAAAACGGCATATATATATATTTTTTTTTTATTTGACACGACCTTGGTAAACCTCAAAGCTTCTCTGGGAGAAATTTGAAGGTAGTTTTCGGCATGCAATGGTTGACACTTAAATTTTAAGTATTTGAATTCTGCCACTTCTTCAAAATTTTCTCTCGTTTGTTGTTAAGCTACCATTTCAATTGCATCTATATTTTTAGGTTTAACCGGATATTGGCAACTATTAAAAGAAATATAAATTTATATTTGCTGTAACCTCGACTTCATCATTACCCTTTGTAAGGTATATATATTAATTGGTGTTTCTCGTATAATTTATCATATTTATATTATTATTATCATCATATCATTATTATATTAATATTATCAAAACAATTAGAGGAACACTACGAAATATGCAAATATTTTTTCATTGGATAAAAGTACAAACATGAAATTAATAAAGTACATTATTTGTGGTTATTTATTAATTTATTTATTTATTGCTCTTGTCAGTAAAAACAAATGAATAACGCTGACAATTACATTTTCAAATAATTCCGCTATGTAAGCAATTGAATCTTGTGCTCATTTTTCAAAGTTAAACACTCGTTATATAGAGTTAGTATCGTGTATGGCCTCCACGACATTCGATGACACTTTGGCACCTTCGTGGCATGCTCCCAATAAGATTCTGGATTTCCTCTTGCGGGATATTCTCCCATTCCTCCTTCAGAGCATCTCCAAGTTGCTGCAGAGTTTGTGGAGCTTGATGTCGGTTCCTGACCTTCCTGTCTAGAAGATCCCACAAGTGTTCAATAGGGTTGAGGTCTGGGCTGACCTCTGGCCACTCCATTACCTCAATTTCATTCCTCCTCAGGAAATCCCTGGTGACAGCCGCAGAATGTGCCCTGGCATTATCCTGCATAAACAGAAATCCAGGGCCTACTCCAATGGCAGCAGGTACTACATGCTCTTCCAGAACGTGCTCGATATACCGGACAGCATTCAGTCGCTGGGGAACAAGTACAAGGTCCGTACGATTGTTGTACATAACTCCGACCCACACCATTATGGAACCTCCTCCGAATCTATCAATTTCCTGTACAGCCTCTGCAGAAAATCTTTCTCCTGGCCGTCCCCACACACTCAATCGACCATCACAACGTGTAAGACGATACCTGGAATCGTCCGAGAATAGCACAGACTCCCACTGGTTCAGGTTCCAATCACCATAGTTTTCAGCATACGTACGTCTTGCTGCCTTATGCCCATTTGTTAAGCGTGGTTTTTTAACGGGCCTTTTTGGACGAATATTCTCTTTCCTTAATCTGTTCCTTATGGTTTGGTCTGAAACCCGGATTCGGAAGCCATATGAAGTCATTCTGCAGGTCTTTTGCAGTTTTTGTACGCTGTCGAAGAGCAAAAAGAACAACGTATCTGTCATCCTGGGGGGCTTGTTTTAAATTTACGACCCTGGCCACGTCTTCTACAATACTGACCTGTCTCTCTCGTGCCTGTTGCGTAACCTGGACACCACGGAAGGAGAAACCCCAAGCTCTCTAACCACTTGTCGCAGAGATTGACCTTGTCGTAAGAGATGTAGAGCATGATACATTTCAAACTCATTTAAATGCCTCATTTTGTCAGAGACTTCAATAAACAAGGCAATAATCAACATTCGTCACTATAGCAACATCAGGAAGCTTACCAATTAGAAGTGGCCAGTGCCTTCCAAAATAAAAAAAATTCTCTATATTTGTTATTTGAGGTAATTTCTCTGTATTTAGGCCATTGATCTTTAAAATTTGTATCCAATGATAAAATTAATAATTCAATTTACATATTGTCCAACTTTCAGCATCACAACTTAAAAAAACAATTACTTATTCAATTTATTACAAGTGTTCCTCTAATTGTTTTGAGCAGTGTATTATTGTCATTATATTATTATTATATTATTATTATTATACATAAAATTTGCATTGCTACATTTAATGCATCTCTAACTGTTTATAATTAGTATAGTGTATATCTATATTTGTCAAATATTTAATTGTATTTGTGCTGGTTGAGTGGAAGAGAAGGTCTTGTGGCCTTAACTCTGCCAGAATAAATAAAACATTATTATTATTATTGGGTAATCTGGTAATCTTAATTGCTCTTATTACATCTGATTTTCCAGAGAGATCACGAAACTCAATCTTATGTAGATTCCTCAGTTGACAAATACTATAGAAAAAGGGTAAATTGGTCCCTCTACGTTCCTTAAGTGGCCCTTTGGCTAGTATGAATTTAAGAGTCCCACCTTTCTAGACAGTTGGAATCAGTGTCATGTACGACTACCCCAGAATAAAAGTATCGTACTCATTTCCGTTAGAGGCTAAGTCAATACCAGAGCCATGATCCCACCAGAACTCGAACCCCTCGACTTTCTGACTTGTAGCATATTACCTTAGCTAACTACGTTATTGCGTGCAAATAATCTTGATTCTACAACAACAACAAAATTGTTTTGGACTTTTTACAGCAATCACGAAAACCAAATGGTGGCTATTCGTTCCAATGCCAGCACGGACCCAATGAATGTAAGGGCAACATGCAACAGGCCTGCGCTTTGTCGTTATTGCCACACAACGCCACAACCCAGGTGCAATTCGTCAGCTGCGTAATGAGCAGTCAATCACCACCAAACGCTGGTAGACAGGTAATGTTATTTATGTTACAAGGGTTTAATTTCAGTCGGGTTGTTAACGACCGAAGCATTGCTTATAAGTAGGCCTCAGAAGTTAAGGACTTATCAAATGACCTTCAAATAATACAAGTAAAAGTAAAGTAAAGTGATCCCACAACAGGCCCGGAGGCCCTTGGGGTAGTAGGAGGTTAAGGCTCCCACTTTTTCTAGGCAATCGGCACTTTATGTCAGCCGGGTTGTCAGCCCTGCGTGACGGCCGCCTTTACCCCCAGAACAAGCGTCTGGTACTCATTTCAGTTAGAGGCTGAGTCGACCCCAGGGTGATAGTGCCGCCAGAGGGTTTGGATCAGTTTAAAAATCCTGACCCCTAACGGAACTTGAACCCTCGACCCTCTGGCTTGTAGCTCAGTGCCTTAACCACTATGCTACGGCGTGCCCCACCTTCAAATAATACCTAAAGATATCCTAAAAATACCTAAAACTGAAAAAAATAACGTAAAAGGCTATTCAAATTGAATAATAATTTAAATTTCAACTGCATTTTTAACTAAATATAATACCCGATTCCTTGAGCAGTGCCCTTTATATCCCTCCTCATCACACTACCTATTATTCGAAATCTTTTACAATTTCTCTTGCTAGGAAATGGAATTCCCTTCCACCCTATGTCAGAAACTGCCAAACTTTACAATCTTTCAGAAACAAATTGAAAATAAAATTATTAACAGAAACAACTCACTAATATTACTTTTTAAAAATTACTAATTTGTTTTTTCATTATTTAATAAAAATAGTTTTAAGATTTGTTAATATATTTACCTAATGCCTTGTATAAAAAGATATAGATTAATTCATCATAGTTTATTACTTTCTGTGTATTTTTTCTTTTTTTTTTTCTTTTTATGTATAGTAGATTCGAGCTGTTATTCCTTTCTGTATTCATTCTATCATTAATTTAATTTCATTGTACAGGGTGGACCGCTCGAATGGACCTAATTTCAATTGCTTGTTACTGGCAAACGGTTGAAGATAGAAACTTAAAACAACGTTCATATTACAGAAAAACTCACCAAGTTTTGATATCTAGATCACCACATCTCTATATGAGCCCCAGCAGTCACTATGACGATATCAAAGCGATGAACAATTTCTTGCCAAGTACGTTGGAGTATGTCTTCTGGAATGTTCTCAATAGCCTCTATGATGCGCTCACGAAGATCACGAAGGTCTTTGACTGGGGTGGTGTAAACTTTATCTTTGACATAGCCCCAGAGAAAGAAATCCAGTGGTGTTAAATCGGGAGATCTCGGGGGCCACGCGATTGGTCCTCCCCTACCAATCCAACGGCCAGGGAAAATGTTGTCCAAGTCGTACGAACTTCATTGGACCAGTGGGGAGGAGCACCATCTTGCTGGAAAACGATGTTAGGCTGCAGTTGTTCAATTTGTGGAAAGAAGAACTGCTCCAGCATGTCAAGATATGTGGTACCACGAACAGTTTCTCGGCGAAGAAAAAACGGTGCAATGACCTTATTATGTGACAAACTGCACCAAACATTCATCTTCGGACTATCACGAACATGCTCTTGAATAGCGTGAGGATTCTCCGATCCCCAGATCCGCACATTATGCCGGTTTACCTTGCCTGACAAATGGAAAGTGGCTTCGTCCGAGAAAAAAATCTTGGTCATGAAGTCAGGATCAGCGCCGAGAACGGTCCAGCATCGTATTGGCGAATTCCACTCGTTTCGGCATGTCATTCGGCTCCAGACGTTGCACTAACTGCACTTTATATGCGTGCAGTTTGAGGCGTTTGTGGACAATCCGTTGTAATGTCGATTTTGGTATTTGAAGTTCCCGCGAAGCTCTTCTTAATGACTTCCGGGGGCTTCGCTCAAATGCGGCTTGAACATTTGCTACCATTTCATCGGATGCTCTGCGACCACCACCATGCTTCTTCAACACAGATCCTGTAGCTAATAATGTATCACGCCACTTCTTTATGCTTCTAGCAGTTGGAGCATCACGGTTAAACACACGCCGGAACTCCCTTTGAACTCTAATGATTGATTTAAACTCCGCATACCACAAAACAGCTTGCGCTTTCATCTGCGGAGTCGCCATTTTCACAAACAATTAAATCTAAGAACGAGAAACGTATCTTTGTGCCATCTACCGACAGGATTCGAAACTTGGTGAGTTTTTCTGTACTATGAACGTTGTTTTAAGTTTCTATCTTCAACCGTTTGCCAGTAACAAGCAATTGAAATTAGGTCCATTCGAGCGGTCCACCCTGTATTATTAGACATTATTTTCATTATTATTCAATCTGACAGATAATTAATTGTTTAGTATGACTTATTGTAATTTTTTTGTATTTATATGTAATATATGTTTGTCCTGGTGAGTGTAAAAGAAGGCCATATGGCCTTAACTCCACCAGGCTAAATAAATCTATTTGAATGTTTAAAAAGTACAAACTTCTAGTGATATGCAACATACACTGCAAAAAAAAAAAAAAATTGATGACTGAAATACTTCTTCTTTCATACTTTATTCTATTCTATAGTAATTCTGCCCGAGGGCAGGTCTTTCACTGCAATCATAGCATTTTCATGCTATGCTTTGCAGCTTTACTAAGGAATTATAGGTGTGGTAGCTTACTGTTGCTTTCCACACCGGTGAGTTGATAATCATAAGGCTGATGATGATCGGGTGATTTTTGGGGACCGTTGGGCCCTAAGCTTCATGACATTTGTGTTACAGGTGAGGAAAACCCCCGAAAAAACCTCACTCAGGAGCCTGTCCCGATCGGAAATCGAACCCAGTCCCGCTGCGTGACAAGGCAGTACACTACCTCGAGACCACAGTGGTGGACTCATACTGTATCTATTATTTTAATTCAACATAGTTTGAAAAAGAAATAGGCCTACTTTGTTCATTAAAAAGGCTTTTGGAGAATTTAGAATGAACAATTTTTCCCCACCTACAATGAATTCAGCAAACCTGCTATGGATATCCTGGAGAAATAAATTGAAATTCAAATTAGTTAACTAGAAACGTATTTGGTTAGAAGCATAATTAAGCTATACAAATGGTATAGATGTAATCAAAAGAAGGTAAAGTTACAAAAAAAAAAACCCTCAAGACCTAAAAATGGTTAAAAAAAGACCAATAAGCCAAAAAAAATGTTGAAAAAGAAAAGCAAAATAATACCCACCATTTTCTAGTCTACAATGACCCAAAATTTATAAGGGCCTAAATATTATGTTTGACCTAGTCTTCAGTCATAAAATAAAGAAGGATTTTTTCCTCGACTTCCGAGCCTTACTTGAATGGCTGCAAACTTCTCCATATTGTCAGGATTGTATCTGCTTCTTATTCTTCCTATTTTTTTATATTGGTGTTTGGATTTTCCATAAATTCCCACCCAGAGGAATTATCCCTTGGATTTTTGAACCTAAAAAATCCATCGACCCCTGAAGTGTTTGAATCCGCAAGCTTCGGGATCAAAGATAATATAACCCCTAGACCACCAAGGCCAATGAGATGAAACATGGAAACTAAATAGGCCTACTGTAAAACGGGGCTACTTTGACATATTTTCAAAGGTTTTTAAGGTCTAACTCGTATGATTTATGCCGAAAAAATTGAATGTATGATTTATTGTACCAAATCCCATTTGGTACTGTTCTCCTCAAATAAAAACTTAGTAGGACAAAAATGAGTCAAACCCATTATACGAGATTGTTAAAAACAAGTCAGTTGCTGCTACATACAGTTGGAGTATACACCACCATACACATCAACAATGAGTAGCAGAAGCTCAACCTGCAGAAGATGTAAGATAACTTCCGAAAGCGCTCCAGTTAATTTTATATACATATTTTAACAAAGTTGAGGACGATGGCACCTACCAACAGGTACAATGTAATTTTTAACTTTCATCATATAACTAACTTGCCCATTTTGTCACCCTAACTCACCCACCAATGTAAGTGGACACATGGGATAGAACCCCTTATATATGAGTAAACATGTTGGCAATTATCTGTAGTGGGAACATGTGTTATCACATTGACTAAAATGATGCTAACAGTCACTTGTTCTCCGATAGAATACTCACAGGTGACACTGTGTCATAGAATAGCTGAAGAATAAACAACGATATGGGATCATAACTTTCATTGTTAACTCTGCAGTGCCCAATATGTATTAAGAGAGAACATGATTAAAAATTCAGTTCCTTCTTATAATTTATTTGTTCTAATTGTATTAATTTCAGTGCGCCAACATACTTGGAATTGATTACAATGCAATTGCTTCATGTGCCAACTCTACCGAAGGACAGAATCTTTTAGCAGCTTTAGGAAATCGAACTCACAGCGTCTCTCCTAAGATCACATTTATTCCAACAATTGTATTTAATGGGGTAAGTACAATGTTATTTTTGTAAACAAAGGTAAGTAAAGTCGGTTAATGATACACAAATTAACACAGTAGAATCATTTAAATACTTAGGTACCAAAGTAAATGGACACAATACATGAGAAGAGGAAATTAAAGAAAGATTGGTAAATGGGAATAAAGCTTATTTTGCAAATAGAACTTTATTTCAAAGCAAATTAATATAAAAAACTGCAAAAATAAGGTTATAAAAAACACTCATTAGACCAGTAGTTACATATGCTTGTGAAACTTGGGTCCTAAAAGAAACAATAAAACAGAAATTACTAATTCTTGAAAGAAAAATTTTAAGAAGAATATTTGGACCAAATAGAGGAACTGATAACTGTTGGAGAATCAAAACAAATAACAAACTAAACAAATTAATAAAAAATCAGAACATAGTAAACCATATAAGATCCCTCAGAATTGGTTGGCTTGGACATTTGATAAGAATGGATGATCAGAGACTGGTCAAAAAACTCTACAAATGGAAACCTATAGGAGGCAGAGTTGTAGGAAGACTGTAAATCAGATGGGAGGATGACACAATGAACAATGTAAAAAAAATTAAAATGATTAATTTGAATATGGCAAGAGACAGATTGGCATGGAGGAGGATTGTTGAGAAGGCCAAAACTTTCACTTTTGAAGTTGTCGTGCCTTAAGATGATGATGATGAAAGTCCATTACAGTCCTTACTAAGGCCTTGGGGTGGTAGAAAATTAAGACTCTTGACTTCCTTGACATTGGCATGAGATGTCAGCCAAGTTTTCAGCTCTGCATAATGGGCATTTTATCCTCAGAATGATATCTGGTATTCATATCCATTAGCGGCTGAGTCGAACCAGGAACATGGCACTGCCAGAAGGTTTAGGCCAGTTTAAAAATCCTGACCACACTGGGAATCGAAACTGCGACCTTTCGGCTTGTAACATATTAACCAACTACGATACGGTGCGGCCTACCTCACAATGTTTTCAGTGAAACATCTGATAGTTCATATTTCATTTCTTCTAACACTTTTTTCTAAGAAATTACAGTGGATAGGTAGAGGTAGTGATTTTTTGTAAATGAAATATAAAGCAAAATGCACATAAAAGCTTGTTCCCTTGTATTTTCATTTTTCAAGATATGTAAACCATTTTCAACCCTTAAATTGGGTAAACACTAAGTCCTCATGCCAATTATTAAAATGTGTCAGACTGCAGTGAAAACAAAATCATGTATAACTGTAAGTTATTATTATACACTGTGTCTGGGACCAACACTACCAAAAAGGAATTTGTCATAAATAAAAAAACTAATCAAGTTATTGTAATGTCGTTCCATAATTAAAATTATGGAATATTCACCTGAAAGGTCCGTCTCCTCAACTTAATTAGTTATTTAACTGTAGCACTTTCAGGACTTGTCCCATCATCGGCAGGATTCGAGACCAGTTTTGAATCCTGCCTTTGAATCCTGCCGATGATGGGACAAGTCCCGAAAGCGCTACAGTTAAATAGCTAATTAAGTTGAGGAGACGGACCTTTCAGGTGAATATTCCATAATTTTATATTTTAATTTTGAATAATACCTCAACGGAACACATCATGAATCTTATAAAAGTTGATGTTATTTCCAGCAAAACATAGACAAGTCATGAAAAATAAACCAACTCTAACCGGGTTTGTATCCTTGAACCTCGAAATTGGAGGTACACGTGTGGAAATTTACTGATTACCACCAAATTCACCAGACATGAGCCCTTGTGATTGCAACTTATTCACAGAGATCAAAGAACCTATACCAGGCATTCAATTTCAATCAAGAGTTGATATCCAGAACACTTTAGATTGATCAAATGAGAGAGATATCCAGAAATGGTGCTGCTAGGATTTGGCAACGTATAATTGACTTGACAAGAGACTAGAAATAAAATTTGTAATGTCAAAAGTAGCCTAAATATTTTTTTGTGATGTCATAGCAGTGATGACATTGCTTTTCAAATGCCCTAGTAGTTGGTTCTGTGCCATGTCGAGTAATCTAAAAGTGTCATGCAACGGCACAGAACTGTAGGATATGTGCTGTTTTGAGTCTCCATGGGGGAAGATTTTTTCTCATGGAATTTCACTCAGTATGGAACCGGTATCCATCCAGAATTGTGAGAATTTAGTTCCAGATTTAAATATATATATACAATGTGATTCAGAAATATGGCTATACGTTTGATCACATTTTGTGACGAAAATATTATTATTAAAGGAAATATGATGCTATCATTGGAAAGGGAATCCTTCAAATTACAACAATAGAACAAAACAAAACAAATATGAGTTCACGTGCAGCTTGGCGGGTTGATTTTTGTGGGCTAGTGTCGAATGCCTCCACAATTCTATTCGTTGTTTCAGCATCTGTGCTAATGCGAGGCCTTCCAGGTGGTTTGATTTTCTGCATCGTTCCCATTTCTAGCAGTCGTTTTCTCCACTTCCCCACAGTCGACGGCTGCAATGCTACATTAAACTCACGTCTTGCCCATCTTGCGGCCTCACGATCATTAGCATACATTATTGCCTGTGCAGCAATTGTAATTTGCTGTTGCATATTCAATGCCATTTTGACTAATGGCGTAAGTTCTACAGTTTTGTTTTATTCCATTGTTGTAATTTGAATAATTGCCTTTCCAACAGTAATTTCATATTTCCTGTAATGGTAATATTTTCATCATACAATGTGATCAAACGTATAGCCATATTTATGATTCACCCAGTATATATAATGGCTGGGGGACCAGATACGCTGACTACAGGTCATCTCTGTACTGGCTGAATTATCGTCCACCTATGTAAATGGCATGTGTGAATGTGAGGCTAGCAGCTGGTTGGTAGACCAAAGGTCTTCCAGGCCTGTGGTACCATGGAGTTTTATTTTAGTATTCGCAGATGGAAGTTTTTAATTCTCAAATAAAGGTTTAACAAGATATATACTCAGTTTTGTACTAATAGGTTTCTGAGCAACAGAAAAGAAACTTTTATTTGTCTCAGAAAGAAAAATATGTGATTCTGATAGTATTTTTTCTCCTAAATTCAGATATGATATTGGTTTTTCTCCATCATGCAAGGTTTCCAAGAGACAGGAATTTATAATTTCAAACACTTATTATTTTCTACATTCGTAACTACAAAATATTCGAACATTCGGACTTACCTAGAAAGTAAGAAATGACGATTTTCTGCTATATTTTGCCTGTGGAGCATCCTTCTTGATGGTCCAACAATAATCGGCCAGCATATTAGGATTCCATTTGCCTTGATATCTCTTTTCCATAGCTGAAATCTCCTGAGTTAGCTCATTTGGTTTTATTTTACAATGGACAAATGGACGAAAAAAGTTTATTAAAAATAATTATTTAAATCCATTAATTGAAATTGAAATAAAAAACTGTGGGTGATGGAGAAATTCCGAATACATATTTGAAAACAAGATAAAAAAACTGCATTAAGTACAACTATTGGTACTCATGAGACAAAAATCATGTTGACCAGTGTAATTAAGGACTTCAAAAAGTTTTGGGGGTTTTTGTGGGATCCTAAATTGAGGTTTTGTCATTTATAATTTTATTTTCACGTTTTGGGTTCTTAGGGGTCAAAATAACAATTTAAAAAATATATTAATTTTTAGGGGGCATTTAGGATTTTTTTTTAAGATATCATATATGATACCCTCGGTCTCAATCAAGTTTTTGTCCTTTAATTGATGCTGCCATCTAAAGCCTGCAGTTGGAAATAAGAATATAAGGTTGAAGCTATGAAGGCATCAAAATTTCAAAATGCTGTCATTCTCTCTGATTCTAAGGCAGCAATATATGCAATAAATTCACACAAAATTAAGTCAATACAAATTAAAGAGTGCTACAAAATGATTCAACAACTCCAAAAACTACAGAAAAGAACTCAGTTGCAATGGATACCTGCACATTGTGGAATTGCTGGAAATGAGACTGCTGATTTTCTTGCCAAAAAAGGCTCCAATCTAATTCAGAATACTACTAAAAGCTTACCTTTCACATCCATAAAAAGAATAATTAAAAACAAATATAAAATCAAACAAAACCAAGACCTATGTAATAAAGCCAAAGACAAAAAATGGAATATTTTAGTAAAGAAGCCAGATATTATTCCAGAATTTCCACGCAAAACTACATAAGCAAAATTTAGACTGCTTACAGAACATGAATCTTTGGTCAAACATTTATATAAAATAGGAATCTACACGAATCCAAATTGTCCTCTATGCAGCAAAGACAAAGAAATGAACGAAGAACATCTACAAACCTGTGAAGTATTACCTGTTGGATCCACCATAGAGAAATATTGGAGAGCAAGAACGCTAATGGCTTCGTTGCCAAACAACAACAACATAAGATATCACCGGTCAGAGCGAGCTGGAGTTATACCCAAAGTGGGGAAAAAATTAAATCACTAAAGTATCACATATAATTCATAGTTAAATATGGGAAATAACATTATGAGGTTGTTAATTCGTAAATTAATGAGTCATTTTTTAACATCTTACCTCATAATAATTAAATTAATGTTTTTATTACCTCACCTCATATCCTTTTTCTTCTATACTGCAGTTTCGGAGCTTATCTCCATCGTCAGTAGCCTCTGGTCGACCGGTGTTATGTCGTTTCTTGGCGGTTTCCTTCTTACTTCTATCGGTGTACCGATGAACCTCTGGATCAGGTCAAAATTTGCGGGAGTTTCAAAATTCATGAGTTTGTCTTTTTTGTTTTTTTGGATATGGATTTTTTCCCAGACTGTGAGTTCCTTTAGTTTATCTGTTTGTTTGATTAGGCTAGCTTCTGTATCAATTAAATGTTTTTCAGACCAAGGATGGGCTGCTACTGCTGACTTGTCCACTTCACCCTTTTTACATTTCTAAGGTGTTCCTTCAATCTAGTTTTTAAATTTCTTTTTGTTTTTCCTATATAGATTTTGTCGCAATCTTGACATTTGATCTGATATATTCCTGATTTATATTCTTCTCCAATTTTTTCATTTTTGTTGGTTTTAATTATCTTGTTTAGGCTGTATTCATTCTTTGGGGCCAATCGAATGTTAAACTTATTGAAAATTTTCTGGAACTTGTGGTGTTTTACAGGATGGTAAGTGAATTTTTTGAATCTTATGTTCTCTTCTGTTTGTTTCTTAAGTGTGCTTTCATTAATTAGTTTTTGCCTTTTCCCTGTGAAAGTTAAATAAATCTTACCTCATATTTTATGTTTCTTCAAACACATATGAGATGTTAAAAACTGACTCATTAATTTACGAATCACATATAATACCTAGGGACTGATGAAGTTAAGTTTTGTTGGTATTGTTTAGAATCATCCTCTATATACATTTTCTCTCTCCAGTTGTACTTTCTTGTACACCCAGCAGGACGGGCAATTCTAATGTTTTATGTTTCTTTCAGGTGTACACTCAGACGGATCAAGATGATTCAATGGACAATTTATTAAGAGTTGTTTGCAGACACATTGTTGGAACTAAACCTGCAGCATGTAACAGTTGAATAACATAAATATGATCATCGTCTAACTATTGTTTTTATTGGCACCACAACTCCAAACATGTCTTCCCTTCTCATACAATGTCCTTCAATACCTCTGCAAGATTTATATTTCCTTCCTATCATTTTTTAAAAAAGTATCAGGAAGAAGTAAGGACAAAAGAAAGATTGTACAGTAAAACCTGTCTGTGAAGGAAAATGATGGTTCATTAAATATATTTCCATCTTGGCAGTTTTCCTTCTTATAAAGGTTCCCAAATTACAAGCTTGAATTTTCTCAAGCAGTGTAAGGGTTTTACATGCATGCTTTAAAGACATAACGTATTGAACTGAAATACAGACAAAATAGTGTATGTAATGCAGCCCGGTTTGCACAGAAATACAAAAAACTTTATTACAAAAAAGCGAGAAGGAACTCAACTACAGGAAGACTGAAGTTACCCAACTCCCTTGCATGTAATGTAAGCAGGCAAGGAAAAGCGAGGGATTCCCCGCTGTCACACATAAGCAAGGATATCCCAGCAATACAATGGTATCACAAGAAGGTAAAACAATATAATGCAGAAAGCGTCATATGCAGAATTTTTACATGTGGTCATTAATATTGTAATTAGAACATGCTTAAGAATAATTTTCCGTCTTTCCGAGGTAAAACATTAGCTATTGGTACTTTAAAAACCATTCCGTTTCCACGTTATGAAGGTTTCCAGCTGACACAGGACAATTTTAAATATAAAATCGCACCGTTCTGGAGATCTTCTGTCTCTACAGGTTTCCTTCTTATAAAGGTTCCAGCTAAGACAGGTTTACTGTACTATCACATAACAAACTAGCTTGTTGGCTTTTTAATTTTGCATTCTGCTCTACCTATAATTCATAGTTACCTTTGCACATTCCATACTGTTAATATTGCATCTTTCAGATTATCCCAAATCTTTATATTTAATAAATACTAGTTTAAAAAACTAAAACAACACACATTATTAGAAAACCGAACTAAAAAAATGAAAAATAATTTTAATTTCCAACACGCTTGGGATAAAATTAAAGTGGCCAACAAAAAAATCATCTCCAACACATATAGAATAAAACTAGAGTTATCAACAAAAAGAAAATAATTTTACCATCAAAAGCATGGGGTGCTCTATATCAAATAATATATTTGATAATAAACAGATATTGGTAAAAGTAAAGTCTCTAAGAAGAAAATGTAATAATCATAAAAAGTACCCCACGCTTTTGATGGTAAAATGATTTTCCAGAAATTCCACGTAAAACTACAGTAGCAAAATTTAGACTGCTTACAGAACATGACTATTTGGCCAAACATTTACATATAAAATAGGAATCTACACAAATCCAAATTGTCCTCTATGCAACAAAGACGAAGAAATGAACGAAGAACATCTACAAACCTGTGAAGTATTACCTGTTGGATCCACCATAGAGAAATATTGGAGAGCAAGAACGCTAATGGCTTCATTGCCAAGGCCCAGCATTTGAAAACAACAACAACAACATGATTTTTTGTTTTGTTGATAACTCTAGTTTTATTCTGTATGTGTTGGAGATGATTTATTTGTTGGCCAGTTTAATTTTATCCCAAGCGTGTTGGAAATTAAAATTATTTTTCATTTTTTTAGTTCGGTTTTCTAATAAAGCATGTTGTTTTAGTTTTTAAAACTATTACTTATTTTTTATTTTTTTGTTTTAATATTTTACAGAATAAGATAAAAATGTAAATATCTTTAAATTCGATACTATTGTAGTATGAGCTAAAAGTAATACTCTTCTAAAAAAAAATCCTCCCAGCCAGATTTGAACCAGCGACCTATGGATTACTGAAATTATATACCACTAGAGTTCACCGCTCTACAAACTGAGCTCTTACAACGATTGACTAAAAAGTCGACAAGTCCGCAACCTATTTTACCAGTTTTAATGTTTTTGATTTTCTGATGATTCTGGCCAGGATTTTAGAAACAAAATATAAAATTATTGTATTGTCACGGGTCCTTTACAAGTATACAAAGTTTGAAGTAGATCCAATGTTTCTAAGTGGGCAAAAATCGCATTGAAAGATTCTGTTACATAGATAGATAGATAAATAGATAGATAGATACAGGTCAAGATAATATAAAGCATGTAAAAATGGGTGTGAATCTGCCTGTCTGTCCTTTATGGACTCAAAAAATACTTGACAAATTTGAATGGGGTCTTCACCATCATTTAGAAATTTTTTTTCTGGTACAATCAAAACATTTGACATATTACTGTATGTACTATAGGGCCAGAGCTAAAAAAAAAAATTGCATCAAGTGCACAAAAAAAGTCTTTTTTTTATGATTAAATACCTTATACTGCTTAAACCATAACAAATACAGAAAATTAATGTATGCACAGAATGGAACATCTAAAAAAATTTTTAAAAAAATGTCTGCAACAGCATATGTCAATCTTTTACGGAAAAATTACAATAACCATTTTTGTCTTTCGACTCATTGATGGCAAGAAAATCGGGATAAGTAGATTCCTGGGAAAGTTGGATTCTATATCATAAGAGGTGGCAGGACGTCACTTGCAATGTCATAGTCTATTAGTGGCCCCAAGTTTTTTTTGTTGAAATCAAACTTGGCATATAGTAATTAAATAAAAACTTTGGGATAAATAGATTCCAGGGCAACGCCCGGTAATCAGCTAGTTTAACATAATTTTATTCACTATTTCTAATACTATATTCAAACCAACAATCATATATATGATTCTTGTTTATAGTTGGTCTTCTAGGCTAAATAGCCATAGTCCTGTTTTGTTGAAACTCTTAAGTTTCATCTACTACTGTGATAAACATCCTCAGGGGATTCTGCATGCCCTCTCTGAACTCTTGATGATGTCTACCACAGCAGCCAACAGTTAAGGATATCACAGAGAGCATGCAGAAACTCCTGAGGATGTCTACCGCAGTAGTAGACGAAACTTCGAGTTTAACAAAACTGCACCACAGCCATTTAAAAGTCTCAAATACCATCAGAATGGCTTAAACAAATTGCAAAGAAAGAGTAAAACATAATAATAATAATAATAATAATAATAATAATAATGAGCAGGAAAACAGCCATTCATGATATATTTACCTTGTCGTGATGGAGTGGCTTGCATGGTTAAATGATCCAGAGAGCTATGCTGGTGGTAGCACTGTTGTTAAAAGGGTTACCCATGGCGATCAATTAGAAGACAATAAGTCAAATAAAATAGTGGGCACAAGATATACTTATGTGGGAATTAGATAAATCACCCTTGGATATAGTCACTTTACAGGAAGTTAGATGGCCAGGAAAAAGTAGTCAGGAATCAGGAAGCTTTGTATTATATTATGGGGTGCAGCAAGACTTGAATTAAGAATGGGTTTTTTATTCCAAAGTAGGATCCTCTCCACTATCTGAGATGTTAAGTTAATCAGCGATAGGATATCATACGTAATTCTAAAGGGTAAACGACGTGATTTTGCAATTGTAAATGTACATGGTCTCACAGAAGATAAGTATGACAAGATCAAGGATGAGTTCTATGAAGAATTAAAATGTATATTCTATAGTATTTTACAAAATCTTGTGAAATTCATCTTAGGATATTTTAATGCAAAAGTGGGATGCTCAGGTCATATTAGTACAGAGAAACATCTGCAAATAAATCAGAAGGAGATAGCTCTGATGGAAGAGCACTGGTGTACAGAACCAGAGACGTTGGGTTCAAATCCTGTTTTAGGCATATATTTTTATATTTAAAATTGAGTTGGATAAAATGTTTTCACATCTCACCTCATAAAGTCCTGTGTTTCCATGATACCAGTTTCAAAGACCTTTGCCTTCATCATCAGTCTAACTCCAACTCCACATCCAACTTGAGTTGGAGTTTGACTGATGATGAAGGCAAAGGCCTTTGAAACTGGTATCATGAAAACATAGAATTTTATGAGGCAAGATGTATAGGTATTTTATATACTGAACGTTTATTGGAAAAATCACTGAGTTTTAATTTAAGATTTAAATTAAAAATTCTATGAGAATAAAGTTCTTAGGAAAATTTTTGGACCAAAGAGAGATGAACAGACAGGTGAATGGAGAAGACTGCATAACAGTGAATTACATGGTATTTGTAGGAAGCCATATATAATAACAGTTAAGTCTCCTAGACTGTGATTGCAGGATATGTGGCATGAATGAGGAATGAAAGACGTGCATGGAAGCTTCTTGTAGGAAAACCAGAGGGAAAACGCCCAGTTGGTAGACCAAGAATGAGGTGGGAGAATAACATTAACTATGGTAAAGGTAAAATATTCCCACTACAGGCCTCAGGAGGCCCTTGGGATAGTAGGAAGTTAAGGTTCCCACTTTTTCTGGACAATCGGCACTTGATGTCAGCCCTGCATGACGGCCGCCTTTACCCCAGAACAAGCGTCTGGTACTCATTTCCATTAGAGGCTGAGTCGACACCAGGGCCATTGTGCCACCAGAAGGTTTGGGTCAGTTTAAAAATCCTGATCCCACTGGGACTTGAACCCTCGACCTTCCGGCTTGTAGCACAGTGCCTTAACCACTATGCTACAGTGTGCCCCCTATTAACTATGATTTGAGGGTAGTAGATGATTGGAAAACATTAGCTCAGGATAGGGATGTATAGAGAGCTTATGTTCTCGAGGCCGTGAACCTATGGGTTCGATAGTGCCAGTGAGTTGGTTAGTTAGTTAATTAAGATTCTTTATATATCATCTCATATCCAGTCATCTAATTAAAGATATCGCGAAGAGATGGAGTAAGAAGCAGTTCTCCTGAACGACATAACATTGGTTGAGATATTACTGAAGATGAAACCACCTAGGTTTTGAAACCGATTTCATTAGAAGACTGGATATGAGGTTAGGTATACAGGATTTTTTTTTAAATCTTACATTTTATAAATTAAAATAAGTTAAAATATACCTTCTTAGATAAGATCCGTTGTCCACAACTTATAAAATATGTATTCTTTATGCCTGTAGACCTTTCAGAACATCTGTTCCATATTCAGCAGGTCCCTCTTCTCTACAACATCCAGTATGATGTTTGATGCTGCTGGTCCTAATGTGGTGATGTCTTGACTAAAGCTTCTTCCTGACGATATCGTATAGTGGGTTGTTTAGTCTGGGAGTGCTTTCATTTATTAAAAGCTTGTTGTCTATTTCCTTGATAATTTCCAGGTTTCCAATATGTTGATTTTAGTTGGATTTCCCTCTTTGTGTGTCAGGAAGAAGCTTTAGTCACGTCAACACCACAGTAGGACCAGCAGCATCAACCATCATAATGGATGTTGTAGTGAAGAGGGACCTGCTGAAGATGGAACGAATGTTCTGAAAGTCCTATAGGCATAAAGAATGCATATTTTATATGTTGAGGATGACGGACATTACCTAAGAAGGTATATTTTAACTTATTTTATTTTATGACTCTCCACCTCAATGGTTTTAACAATTAATTTTATTAGTATTGATCTTACATTTTATCCAATTTATTTATAAATTGAAAACTACCTCATAGTGTTAATTCCCACTGTAATTTTCCATCCATCCATAGTAATTCTGCCCAAAGGCAGATTCATAGCATTTTTATGCTATGCTTGCAGTTTTATTAGGGAATTGTAGGTGTGGTAGCTTCCCGTTGCTTTCCACACTGGTGAAGGATGATGATGATGATGATGATAATGATAAGGATGATGATGATGGCCATATGATTTTGGGGACCGTTTGGGCCTTAAAGTTTTCCTGACATTTGTCTTACAGGTGAGGAAAAACCCCAATAAAAACCTCACCCAGAAAAACTGCCCCGGCCAGGGATCGAACCCGGGCCTGCTGCTTGACAAGGCAGCATGCTACCTCGAGACCACAGCGGTGGATTACTGTACTTTTATTAATTAAATAAAAATAAAACTTGGTTTTATTTGATTTTCATATTTATTAAGATATAATTCAGTGACAGCTGTTTCGGTACACTGTACCTTCTTCAGACATGTTAAATTATAATTTTCCAATTCTGTTATTTTGTCCCGCGCCGTAGCCGAGCGGTTAATTTAGGAAGCCTTGGTGCAGAGCTACGGGACTTGCGCTTGTTCGAGTCTCCATGGGGGAAGAAATTTTCTCATGGTATTTTGGCCAGTATGGGACCGGTGCTCACCCAGCATCATGAGGCAATTGGGTAGCTACAATAGGTAGCGGCTCCAGGTTGAGGAACCAGCTATAACGGCTGGGGGACTCGACATGCTAACCACATGTCACCCCTACACTGGCTGTTGATCATCTACCTCTGTGATTGACACATGTGGATGTGAAGGGCCAGCAGCCAGCTGGTAAAAGGGAAACCACTGAAAAGTGGAAAGATCCTCAATCGGAAATTCTGTTATTTTAACACAGTTCCAATAATGGATCATATTATAATGATATTGTGAAAAGAACAATTAATGTGTGAACCAGGAATCAAACTGTGGAACTCTAGTTCTCCAGACTAGTGTACAGCCCTCAAAGTGTTAAATAACATTGTTTACTACTTATAAAAGTGGTGGTGTAAAATTCTCAAATATAGATACTTCTAAACGAAGCCGGCCGTTGGCGATGGCAGTGTCATCTACCTGACAGCAGACAAAACGAGAATTATAGATTTGTATATGTGGAAAGAATTGTTAGTGTTTGTGCCAGGTGTGGAATGGTGTAGTGGGCTGCACACTAGTCTGGAGAACTAGAGGTCCACGGTTCGATTCCTGGTTCACACATTAATTTTTCTTTTCACAATATCATTGTAATATTTAATTATAATTTGTTAACATGTCTGAAGAAGGAACAGTGTACCGAAACAGCTGTCACTGAATTATATCTTAATAAATATGAAAATAAAATAAAACTAAGTTTTATTTTTATTTAATTAATAAATATGGATTTTCATCAAGTGAACACCAACACAATTGATTACTGTAATTTTGATTCAAGTATATTTTTCTCTCTAAATTTAATACCTCATAGTTCAACTTCATATCGTTTGAGAATATCTTTTACTGTTGAATGAAATGGGTAGAAAATATGGACCAGAGAAAATTGTCTCTAAAGCCAAAAGAGGCCAATAGAGGAATTTACTGAAAAGTCTTCTTATTTTACACTTCAAATATACATTCAGTTAGCAAATAACGTTTCAGTTTCAGAGACTGTCTCTTCAGATATGGTGTGACCTGTTGGACAGTGACTAAGAAATTGACTTTACAGCTTCTATAATATTGAAGCACCACATATTAAGGTTCTCACAAGTAAAAATGTGTGAAAGTGAAACATTTTGCTTCTGGTTCTTCTTCAAAGTACAAGGTGATTCTGCAAAGGCAGGAATGGCCCCCGAGTGTCACACTCTATGTGCTCCTTGCAACAATACATTATGTAACTCTGCAGTGAAAAAAAAAAATTGGTGAGATGTATCTGAAATTTACAGCAAATGCTTTCCACCTACTTTAACACATGCCTGGTACTTTCTGATAACAATCTGCAACACATATAGGAACTCCTTTCTTGAAACGTCTAGGATATTGTTCATAAGTTGAACTTAAAAAAAAAATGATACCTGCTTGCTGTGCTAACGGAAACATGGGCATGCGAGGACTAGATCTGGCTCCAATATCCTAAAGGCCTGATTTTATCAACAATTTTTTAAAATACAGTAACATGATATTTCTTAAGAATAAGACTATGAATGAATTTTATACATAAGTAAATGTTATACACAATATTGACACCTGAATGAGCAAGTGCTTGTGCTCGGGTGCAGTTTAGTTACAGAAACAATACATATAGAATATATACATTACAAAGTTTTAATTAAATAAAGAAGGAAAATAAAATATATAATGATAGGAGAAAATTTAAAGACATAAAATGTATTCAGGCACATAAAAAAATAATAAAAGGGGAAATATAATAAACAAAGCAATATAGAACTGATTAATATCAGACTGAAGAAATAAATTATTAGTCACAGAAATTGACTTTTTTAGAAGATCAGCAAGAATATAAAAATTAGATAAAATAAAAAATAATACAATAAGAAAAATAATGAATGTAGAAAATGATATTGTACAAGAGATTGAAGAAATCCTACTGAGATGGTATGGACATATAATGAGAACAAGGGACACAGAAACAAACAAAGAAGCATTGAAAATGGATACTGGAAAAGGGAAATGTGATAGAACAAAGCCGATGTGGATAAAGGGAATTCAAGGCAACATGAAGAGAGAAATATGACAGAAGCAGACACGCAAGACCAGGAAGTGTGGAAGGAAAAAAATTGTATATTTTGATTGAGGATACCTATATAAATAGCAGAAACAATCCTGAATCCATCCATCCATCCATAGTAATTCTGCCCGAGAGCATGTCTATCACTGCAATCATAACATTTTCATGCTATGCTTTGCAGCTTTACTAGGGAATTATAGGTGTGGTAGCTTCCCGTTGCTTTCCACACCAGTGAAGGATGATGATAATGATAAGGATGATGATGATGATGGCTGGATGATTTTCGGGGACCGTTGGACCCTAAGCTTCCTGACATTTGTCTTACAGGTGAGCAAAAACCCCAAAAAAACCTTACCCAGGAGCCTGTCCCCCCAGGCCCGCTGTGTGACAAGACAGCATGCTGCCTCGAGACCACAGCGGTAGATAATCCTGAATAAAAAATAAAAAGAAGATAATTAAAGACATTAGGAAGTAATGTAAAACAAAACAAATTTAGGAGAAAATTTCACAATATAAAACTCACTCTGACGTACACAATGAATTAATGCAGTGGAGGATGATGTAAACAAACTAGTTTATAACAGTTTAATACCAAACTGATGAAAGTATTCTATTATACAATATGCAAATTTTTAACAAAATGTTATAATATTTACACTTTGCCAAATATTTTGTGTTAACATATTAAAAGGTGAAATTATATCACTATTTGCCTTAAGAGGTCCTTGGGGTAGTAGGAGGTTAATGCTGCCACCATTTTAGACAATCGGCATGAGATGTCAACCAGACTGCTAGCCTTGCATGACTGTCGCCTTTATCCCCAGAACTTCTGGTACTTATTTCTGTAAGAGGCTGAGTTTACCTTGTTGCTAAGGTGTTGCCAGAAGGTTTAGACCAACTTAAGAAACATGATCCCACTGGGGCTCGAATCCCTGACCTTCTAACTTGTACTGAATTGTGTTAACCAACTACACAATGGCGTGCCCCTGCGCTGAATTAAGTGAAAAGTGATTTTTAAAAATTGAGAATTTGAACACACCTTGATGTGTTTTTGTTTGAACAATATGACAGAATGGTTTAAATCAAAAAGGAAAAAAGAACTAATTTTTCAGCATTTGAAGAAAAAAAAATTAAATTGGTGATGATCTGATGAAATACGTAGAAATTATTTGAAAATATAGAGTTTCATATCATCTCATGAAGAAACCATCAACCATTGTATGTGAAACCTATCTTAAAATTTCTCCCAGTGAAGCATTTTGGTGTACCAAGGGCGTGTCCAAAAAAATCTGCTGTTTTTTACTGCAAGACACAAATATAAAAGTCAAAATCCTACAATGGCAACCCACTCTACAAACCAGATGGACTCCCTGCTTGAGTAAGAGTGGAGTGAGGTGGGAGATGGCATGGACGGCAAGGTAGTGAGGGTTATCCAATCTACCTATTCAGGAGTTGTATTACTTCCCTATAGTTTAAATGAGAAATTTAGCACTGGATTTTAGTGCCTTGTAATTGAAAAGGCAGATAATTTTTTTTTGGATATGGCCTTGGTACATAACAACGCTTCTCTCGAAGAAATTTCAAGGTAGGTGTTAGCATGTGATGGTTGACAGATTCCTTATCAGTATGATTATGACTTGAAGAAGAGGGCTTAGAGAAAGAATACTTAATGGTTTATTTTAGAAAGTTATATTTTGTGTTTTTTTTAACCTTTTGTACGCCATGTCGGCATGGGCCGGTAAAGTGTGTATACAGTGGCACGCCATGCCCGGCAAGCTCCAGTTCTCAATCTTATTATTTCAAATATTTTCTTCCCGAAGTTTTCACTTCAATTTACTAAAATTATTTTTCGTTCTGTGTTTGTACATCCTTTCTTAGCAATACTTTGCACATCCCTTACAGAATAATGGTACAGGCTGGTGGTAAAAGTGTTTTCTAAAGGAGGGTGTATATTCATGTTTCAAGGTCTTTTTTTGGCTATGGAATGTTGCAATTTCATGATTTTCTCTTTTTTATTTTATTTTTAGTTGAAAAGATACCTGACCAAGGGGTAGGTCGTGCGGTGAAACATGGTGATTCATGTCTCGAAGAAGACAAAAGTACAATACATGAGTTTGTTGTGTCAGTTTTATCAGAAGATGAAAGTAATAGTAACAGTTCATCAAATGATTATTTGTTTGACGAATGTGATAGTAGTCCTGTTTCTAAGAGAATATTACTACAACCCAAGCCTGTAAATAGTAAAGCAAGTGATGTAGACCTAAATGAACAGGGTGTAAGTGACTGTGGTGGGCGTGGTGCACCAGACGAAACATGTGGCAAAGAACAACTGTTTGATTGGAATTGATTCGAACCCAAGACCCTAAAAAAATGTTCAAAAATAGTTAATATGATAAATGTTTAGTGATAATGCCATCAAAATTATTTAATAGGACTATTTAACTCATGCCCCAAATGGGAGTCAATGACCAATCACGTTTCAATGATTTCTGTTTTACAACCAATCAGAGTCGTGTTTCACCAAATATTTATCAGTGTTATAATTACCATATTAAAGAAAGCTCCTCCTTACAATATTGCGTTCCTTTGGCAATAAACAGTATGATCTGGTTGCAGTGATAAACAAATGAAGCAGTAGAAGCGTACCTATCGTTTCTCATTTGTTTTCAAACATCGCTGTTTACATTAAATATATAAATATTTTAAAATAACTATATTTAAATAATGATTTGTGAGTAAACAGCTTAATTTTATTCGTTAAATAGTCCTAACAAATGCCACTCTTGATTTCCAAATTCTCTAGATAAATTCACTCTTCACTTCGTGAGTCGTGAATTTATCGATAATTTGGAAATCACTCGTGGCATTACTTATGATAAATTTTTTAATGATAGTGATAACAAATTTCAATGAAGACACCGTGCTGAATTCCCAACCTGGGATCTTTACAAGTGGAAGCAACACCGTCTAACGTTCAAATAAATGTATAATAGTGAGTTTCAATTCAATTTAGCATGGCATGTAGACAGTAAATTATACTTTATATAGATTTATATTATATAGTATGGCGTAGTACTTTACATTTAAAAAACCTGGCACCCACAGCCCAGCTGGCAAAAGGGAAACTTGGCAGGTTAATCAAGTTTTATTTTAATCTGGAATCAACTTACCTCAATTTAATGTTGATTTGTTCTCAAACATGTTTCGATATATCTTCTATATCATCCTCAGCATTTGGCCAGATCTTCTATATCATAACATGTTCGAGAACAAATCAATATTAAATTGAGGTAAGATGATTCCAGGTTTAAAAAAAAATTAAACAATACTTAATTGATATAGGCTATATTTTAACCATTCTTCGATTTCACTGTCAGTCTTATGCAAAACTAATTTCGACATTTTGTTACATTAAAAAAATTGTTCTTTTCCCAAATTTTAAATGCCATTTCTTTTTACAACTCTTCTGTGGTTAGGTACAGCATGTAAATGATCAAAATAGAGCATTTCTGCATTGGAATATCATTTATCCCGTCTACATAAAAAAGTTGTACTTCAATGGATTCCGGCCCATTGTGGAGTGGCAGGCAATGAAATAGCCGATTTTCTAGCCAAGAAGGGTAGCAAAATTGTTTCAAACCCAACTTCTGCTCCAGTTTCCTTTCACTCTATCAAAAGAATTATCTCAAATAAATACATCAATAAACTTAGAGGAGAATACACCACCAAAACATCTGGAAAGGAATGGGAAAATCTACAAGCTTATGACATTACTACATTACAAAGAAAATCTGCAGTAGCAACATTCAGACTGCTAACGGGACATGACTGCTTGAATAAACACCTACACAGAATTGGCATAACAGATTCACCTAAATGCCCTTTTTGCAATTTAAATGAAGATATGGAAAGAAACCATCTCCTCCGTTGTCCAGCTTTTGTAGAAGAGACCAGCCTTTCTGCTAAATATTGGAGTGCAAGAGAGCGAATGATTTCATTATCAAGTGCTCGACATTAGATACCAACCAACCATATTTTGTTTACAGAAGTCATTTTCTAATAATATGTTAAATGTTTAACGCAAGGGAAAGAGGATGTTAATTTTGCATGCAATATAACACAATGTTAATAATAACACATGTTGATGAAACAGAATTTTTGTTAAATTACATGATAAAACAACATAACAATTCAAATTTAAAGAGAAAATGTATGCCTAAATCTGCATTTGAACCTAATATTTCTGGTTCTGTTCACCAGCGCTTTAACATTAAAGTACTGGTGTACAGAACCAGCAAATCCCAATTTAGGCATGTATTTTCATTATGTTATGTAGGTAGGAAATAACACTATGAGGTTTATTTTAATTTACTTGAGTTGTTTCTTGACTCGCCTCACACTTCTTAACTCCCTCGCAGTTAAGAAGTATGAGGTGAGTCAAGAAACAATTCAACTAAAAGTATTTTCATCTTCAAATTTAATTTGACATTTGGTGAGAAGTGATAAATTTAATATTAAACATAGAATAAACCAATTTGTTAAATCTAAACAATTTTTGGTGAAACGTGGCCTCAGTCTTACTTTGGTTAGCACAAATTTTTCCTTTCTCAGTTTCATGTCTAAAATTGAACCAGTTGGACAAAATTTTGCCAGTATTCTATAAATTGAACTTTTGCCAGGAGATGACAAATCTATAAGTCGTCTACAGAATATTTTGTTTGACAGTTATACCATGAAGATGGGTCAATATATATTTCACAGATGAATATACATTGGAAGGTATGTATTTCATAACTGCACTGCACTGTTATATGATAAAAAAAGAACTCATATCAAAATTGAAGCAACACATGTCCAAGTTTCAAGGTTAAGCAAGCAAGCAGTTGCTGTGAGAAAATGTAATATGTAATCATTGGGCAGTGACAGCTTTTTTTGTGGAGATCCAATTGTCATGGCTCTCATCCTGCACTCACTAAAACACCTTGTACTTACTGCAAATGTAAGCCTGAACTTATTTTGTCACACAGCTATCGTGAAGTTCTTGTGGGAATATTCCTTATCCCCACACAAGTGATGACTCTTCTCACAAGGTTTTGACGATCTCTTTAGTCGGCGTATTGTGTCCATATCGCACTCAGCCTCGCTCAACTCGTGAGTGTCGGAGAAACCAGTCGGAGGATCGAGGCAAGTAGTAAATGAGATGCTAGAATCCTGACGCCTACAATTAACACACAACATTCATCAGATCATTATTCATAATATTGCATTAATGGTTTAGTAGATTTTTTGACTATTTAACTCATGCCCCAAATGGGAGTCAATGACCAATAACGTTTCAATGATTTTTTATTTACAACCAATCACAGTCGTGTTTTGCCTAGAATTTACCAACTAAAGTTTATCATAATAAAGAAAGCACCTCTTTTTAACATTCTGAATAGGTCATAGCATTATTTTACAGTGACTGACTCACTAAGAAATACGGCTACCAGATTGTATATATAGTGCATGAATATCAACACATAGCGCATGCCGGAGTTAAAATAAAAACATTTGTAGCAATTGATTATACCACCAAAAAAAGAAACCACTGTTTGCACTTTCTTAAATGTATTTTTTCCCAGAAAAATATAATTGTCATATTTACACCATAGGACATCAGAAATGAATTAATATACAGTTTGATGTGTTTCATTTTTTCTCCACTAGAGTGCATTCTTACAATAATGCGTTCCTTTGGCAATAAATAATATGATCTGGTTGTAGTGACAAACAAAAGAAGCAAATGAAGCGTATTAATCGTTTCTCATTTGTTTTCAAACATCGCCGTTTACATTAAATATATAAATATTTTAAAATAACTATATTTAAATAATGATTTGTGAGTAAACAGCTTAATTTTATTCGTTAAATAGTCCTAAAAAATGCCACTCTTGATTTCCAAATTCTCTAAATAAATTCACTCCTCACTTTATGAGTCGTGAATTTATCAATAATTTGGAAATCACTCGTGGCATTACTTATGATAAATTTACAACCTGTGATGCTTTTTTAATTCCTTCATAAATTCCTGTCAAATTTTATTCTTATGGTTTCATTTTTCAAATTATTTCCCACCATGTACAATGATTTTAAAATATTTTCAAATGATTTCTCCAAGTGCAAAAGGCCTAGGAGGTCCTTGGCCTACCAACCGGCTGCTGGCCTCACATCCACATGTGTTAATCACAGATGTAGATGATCATCTACCCAGTGTAAGAGTTACATGTGGTCAGCATGTCAGGTCACCCAGCCATTGTAGCTAGTTTTCACAACCTGGAGTTGCTACTTATTGTAGCTACCCAAATGCCTCACGATACTGGGTGGGCACTGGTTCCATACTGGCCGAAATTACATGAGAAAATTTCTTCCCCCATGGAGATCCGAACCAGTGCAAGTCTCATAGCTCTGCATCAAGGCTTCTTGCCTTAACCACTCGGCTACAGTGTGGGACTTTCTAATTATTATTTCAATATTTTTTTATGATATTTAACTACATACGTAGCATGAAGACATGGTAACCATATTGATTTTAATGAATATTCTATGCAACAAAAATGTGTGTCCCAGTGTAGCCAATGTAGAGTATGTACTAATTAACTGTACACATATACTTCAGAATTTCACAACTTACTATTTATTTTTGGGCATTGTATTCTTTCACAGATTAGAGTGCTTAAATTGCGTTAAGTTAGCTTTTCAGGTTGGTCTTTCACAGGTTAGAGTACTTAATTTGTATTATGTTAGCTTTTAGGTTAGTTAAATATCATGTTTATATTGGCTGCATCCTGTGATTCCATAGTGTAAACAACTTCATGATTTTGGCGGATGTACATGGTGTATGATTGGAAGTTAGAAAAATTTTTCACATCACATGTTGTAAAGTATTTCCGATTTTTTTATATTCAATGTGCCAGCTTGTCATTTCAACATTTCTGGTGTTCTCTCCTGGCATTGGCATATTGTAACCCATTTCTGAGGTTGGAGCACCTGGACAAGTTTTCTGGGTGAGGTTTTTTCAGGGTTTTTCCTCATCTTTAATACAAATGTCAGAAAACTTTAAGGCCCAAATGGTTCCCGAACATCATAATCATCATTCATATTCACCTTAGATTAAGTTTAGGATTAAGGACTCTCCTGGTGTACTACTATCATCATCATCATCATCACCAATCATATCATTGGGGTGTCACCCCTACACTGGCTAGATGATCTGTGATTGACACATGTGGATGTGAGAACAGCAGCCGGATGGTAGGCTAAGGGCCTTCTAGGCCTGTCGCGCCATGGAATTAATTAACTACTTGTACAGGTCTATTTAGTAACTAGAGGTTTGTTCCAAGATTCACAGACTGGTATCTGACGTAAAATAGCAGATATTTATTTCCAACCCCAGTTTTTTAAGTGTTGTTTGATAGAAAATGTGCATCAGCTCACTATTATCTAATACACTACATCATCAAAACTACAAAAATAAAATGACTATTTAACTCATGCCCCAAATGGAAGTCAATGACCAATAACTTTTCAATGAATTTTGTTTAACAAACAATGACAGTAATGTTTCACTTTGCTTTTTATTGAATTCTCTTTACCAGCTCCTGCTTTTGTTATAAAGAAAACTCCTCCTTTTTAGTATTCTGAACAGGTCAGAGTATTATTTTACAGTGACTGACTCTCCAACAAATACATTGAATATAGCAAATAAAGAACAGATTCCTTCGAACTACACATCTGATAACTTTGTGTTCAATATTAGTGTTTTTAAATAATGATTATACTGAGTTGTTTACTAAAAAAATTAATTAATAACCTATAATGTTGGTTATAAATACAGGTTGATATGTTTCATTTTTTCTCCACTAGGGTGCATTCTTACAATATTGCTATCCTATTTGGCAATAAATATTATGATCAAGTTGCAGTGAATAAGCAATTGAAACATAACCACATATTTCTGATTTGACTTCAAACATAACCATTTACATTAAATATATAAATATTTTTAAATACAGGTAACTATTTAACTTTTACAGGAATTAATCACTATGAGGTTTAATTTATGGTGAAATTAAATGTTTCTTACCTCTCCTCTTATAAATCTTCTAAGTAGATCGCGATTTCGAGATCATAACGGACTCATCTTCAGTACTATTTTGGTGACAGATGTTATGTCGATTGGAAGAAACTCTTCTTCTTCCCTCTGTTGGTGGACCAATGAACCTCTGGATCAGGTCAAAATTTGCGGGAATTTCAAAGTTCATAAGTTTTTCTTTGTTTTTCTGAATGTGGATCTTTTCCCAAACTGTGAGTTCCTATTTGTTTAATTAGACTGGCTTTTGATTCAATTAAATGTTTTTCGGACCAAGCATGAGCAACTACTGCTGACTTTTCCACTTCTCCATTTTTGATGTTTCTAAGATGTTCTCTCATCCTTGTTTTCAAATTTCTTTTCGTTTTTCCAATATAAATTTTGTCACAATCCCTGCATTTGATCTGATAAATTCCTGATTTGTTTTCATCTTCAATTCTTTCATTTTTATTGGTTTTAATTATCCTATTAAGGCTGTATTCGTTCTTTGGTGCTAATCTTATATTAAATTTTTTGAAAATATTTTGAAATTTATGGTGTTTCAATCGATGGTAAGTGTATTTCTTGAATTTTATTTTTTCTGTTTCTTTTATCAGTGTGCTTTCATTAATTAATTTTTGTCTTTTAAATTTATTTATTTTCTTGTGTACCATATTTTCTTCATAATTAGAAGATTTATGTGAGGAGAGGTAAGAAACATTTCATTTTACCGGTAACTATATTTAAATAATGAATTTTTGAGTAAATAGCTTAATTTTATTCATTAAATAGTCCTAATAAATGCCACTCTCGATTTCCAAATCTTCTAGATAAATTCACTCATCACTTTGTGACTCGTGAATTTATTGAAGATTTGTAAATCACTCGTGACATTACTTATGATAATTATTAAGCATTGGTGTGATATTGGAACTGAAAATAAGTCTCGTACTTGAAAAACAAAAACATAACTTCTGTCTGGAAGATGATGTTGAGCTTACTTTTTACCTGACGTTGTGCCGGTGTCGACGAGTTGGATTTCTCCTATCAGGAACTGGTGACTGCTCTGGTGACGTACTAGACTCTGGCCCTCCACCTGGACCTTCCCCAGCCCCTGAACCGATCCCTGGTCCAGGGTATAAAAGTGCTGCGAATCCAGATATTCATTCATTTACTTTTCAAGAAATTAATGCATGGAAGAGAAGATTTATGTTATGGTAGATGCTATAATTACAGTACCGGTAACTGGATAATTTCAAGGCAGATTTTTCACTGCCAATCATAAATGTTTGCACTATCTCCAGCTGCTCTCTACTCCAACAGTTTAACATTTAAACTTATCCGTAGTGATATGCAGACTTAATCTAAACCATCTCATGAGTATACTGTCTGTAACAGCTCTTATGCACAGGATATTGCTTTGGCAGAAATCACAAAATCCATAATTGAATTTTTGAGGTGTAAAGATCTTTGTGTTAAATTGTATTCTAAAATTATACAATACTCACACATTCTTGAATGTTATGACACTTTTAATTTCTTTTACCAGAAAAACTGCAGAGTTTCTTCCACATGTGTTAACAGTGTTCTTGAAAATATGAGCATATATACATATACATGTAATAAAATTTGTGATTTCTGCCAGAACAATGATCATTATTTTATACTTGTTAAGTGGAAGGGAAGGTCTTATGGTCTTTATTCTATCAAAATAAATAAAGCATTATTATTATTATTATTATTATTATTATTATTATTATTATTATTATTATTAATATTTTACTTGGGGCAGACCAAAACTAGCACTGCTGCCTTATAGGGAGATATTGGATTATCAAAGGCTAGAGGAAGAAAACCTTGAAAAAAAAAATCTGGCCCTTCAGATTGGGAGTAGAAGTAACAGGCCAGCTCCTCATTCTTTGTAAAAATATACAAGTGTTAAAGAACTAAACACTAAGCCTCAGAAATTGGAAGGTACTAAATGATGACAAAAGCTATAGAAAACTACAGATTTACACAGTGGAATTATACACGTGGTTCAGAAACTTGGCAAAACCTTACTAGAGAGAAAAAAAAAAGATAATATTATGTACACAAATGGATGACTTGAGAAGATCAGCTGGAAAATCTCGAAAGGAAATAATAAGAAATAGGGAGATAAAGAAAGTGATGGGAATGCAAGATGAATCAGATATAACAGATGTTATATAAAAGAAAAAAACTACAATGGTATGGCCATATTAAGAGAATGGCAAAAGAGAGATTCCAAAAATTATTATGGAATGAATACCAACAGAGAGAAGAAGAAAGGGACAACCGAGGAATACTTGAATGGAGGGAGTACAAGTAGCTATGAATACTCGAGGATTGGAACTAAACAAGTGGATGGACAGAGAGGAATGTCATTTGGTTTCCGAAAGATGGCAACAGCTATTATGACACCAGATTTGGTTATTATTATTATTTATTTATTGACTTCCTCAATATTTAAGGTTATCATTACAAAAAAAATTTAAACAGGCACAAGAAAATAATAATATATATCAGATATAAAAATTTATAATATAATAAGAAATATAAAATATGAATGGAGTGAGAAAATACATAAAAAATATAGTATAATTTATCCTGAGCACCACTGTGATCTCATGGTAGCATGCTGTCTTGTCACGCAGCGGGCCCGGGTTCGATCCCCGGTCAGGGCAGTTTTTCTGGTTGAGGTTTTTATCGGGGTTTTTCCTCACCTGTAAGACAAATGTCAGGCCCAAACGGTCCCCAAAATCATATGGCCATCATCATCATCCTTATCATTATCATCATCATCATCATCATCCTTCACTGGTGTGGAAAGCAACGGGAAGCTACCACACCTACAATTCCCTAGTAAAGCTGCAAGCATAGCATGAAAATGCTACAATTGAAGTGAAGGATCTGCCCTCGGGCAGAATTACTATGGATGGATCCTAATGAATGCTCTATCTATGCAAATGATTTCTTAATATCAATATGTAACCCCTGAATGAGGCTATAGTTAAGTCTGATAACTGGTGTTTTGGAAAACCAGCTGCATACCAGAACTATGACAGGAATTTTAGTTTAGTTCCTCTAGTCCCTATCATTAGCAATGTGAAATCAATATTCTGTAGTTTATATTTGTTTTGTTGGTTCTTATATTGCCCTTTTTTTGGAGTCCACTTCTTGAGGTTGATTGACACAGATTCAAAACACATGGTTGGATAAAGTATCAGTTCATTGTTACTGCTGGGTATATAAGCCAGCATAACTATCTGCTGAGTACTGCTGTTTTCAGATAACCTGTAATTCTCTTGAATCACATAGCCATCATCTTTCAGGGAGGTGGCAATCGTATTTCTAATTTTGTAATGATTCGAGTTTTGTAGCATCTTACCAAATGAACAGACTTCCAGGACATAGGCAAGAGATTTGTGTTTTCTGGTGCAGTGCCATCAGAGAGTGTTGCCCTGGGATCTACCCACAACAGAACAAACTGCTGTAACATTGGAGGTCATCTTCAAGGCATCAATCCATTCAGAACATGTTAATTCCCTGTGATTTTATATCCATTTATTTGCAGATGGATATTCCTTATATAGGATAACTCCTTTTCTTTATGTGGAAGCATATTGCAGTTGGTGAAAGGTCATTCTGTATATTCCTGTCAAACTTCCTGGCATCTGATAGCGAGGTTCATTTATCAAGAAGCTTAGCTTCTGGTTCAATTTAAAGATGTTGGAGACATAAGTTGATTTCTGTTCGATGTTTTTATTATTCATTTCATACATCTCAATGATGGATGAATCACATTTGACTGGGGCTTGAACCCAGGACCTTTGGCTTTCTAGGCTAATACTCTACCAACTGAGCTACCTGAGCAAACTGAAATCTAAATGCATATTTTTCTCTTATGTATGCTGTTAATTCCCGCATGCCAAATGCTATGAAACTTTTGCTTCTATCTTGCAAATGATGGCTTCTTTACTAAGAAGATACATTACATTATAAAGCCAGTATGGCTTCTTTCGATGTATTATTATTCATTTCAAACATCTCAATGATAGATAAATCATATTTGAAGAGAAAAATTATACGCTCAGACTGGGGCTTGAACCCAGGACCTTTGGCTTTCAAGGCCAATATAGCATTTGGTGCATGGGAATTAATAGCATATATAAGAGAAAAATTTGTGTTTAGATTGGAACTTACTCAGGTAGCTCAGTCGGTAGAGTATTGGCCTAGAAAAACAAAGGTCCTGGGTTCAAGCCCCAGTCTGAGTGCATAATTTTTCTCTTCAAATTTGATTTCAGTTCCTAATTCCCATGTATCATTTGACTAACTGTAAAAACTATTTAGATATCACTTTATTATAAATTATACAATGCATAAAATCCTTCTCTCCATTCTATGATATTAGATTCCTTACCCTTGTTCAAATGAAACCATACAAATGATCCTTAAAACCACAGATCAGAATTAAAATAATTTTTAAGTCCAATATAAATCCACTATGTTAACAAAGGCATGTTAACCAACCAAACCTAAAAAACCACTGAAAAGAAACCCTACTTATAACAGGAATTAAGGTTAAAAGTATTTTTTGAACAGTTTTTAGTTCCTTAAGGAATGTAACTAACTAACTAACTAACTCACTGGCATTATCGAACCCGTAGGTTCATGGCCGCGCGGACATAAGCTCTCCATATATCCCTATCCTGAGCCAATGTTTTCCAATCATCCCCTGTATAATCTACTTCCCTCAAATCATAGTTAATATTATTCTCCCACCTCATTCTTGGTCTACCAACTGGGCGTTTTCCCTCTGGTTTTCCTATAAGAAGCTTCCATGCATGTCTTTCATTCCCCATTTGTGCCACATGTCCTGCCCATCGCAGTCTGCAAGACTTAACTGTTCTCATTATATCTGACTTCCTATAAAGACCATGTAATTCACTGTTATGCAGTCTTCTTCATTCACCTGTCTGTTCATTTCTCTTTGGTCCAAAAAATTTCCTAAGAACTTTATTCTCAAATACTCGTAATCTCCTTTCCTCCCTTAAAGTAAGAGTCCGGAATGTTCCTGTTTTTAAATAAGAGGTGAATGGAGTGTACTTCATGTAGTAAATAAATTTATGTGTAAATTTGTAACTTACTTTGCAGTGATATGCGTTCCCCTCTCGAGGGTCTAGAAACAGGCCCCAAGTCAGATTTACAATCTGTGGAGCTTGAATAATCCGATCTCTCAGATCGCAGACGTTTACTCTTTTGGTTGGCTCGTAATTTTGTATAATCATCATGCATATTAGCCTGAAAATAAAAATAATTTGTCAGTATTCATTTATTGTTTCTACAAAATGTTACCTATGGGTAAAAGATGGAATATCTGGAAATAATGATTATTGAAACAGTAATAAATACCTAACTGTTAACCAGTACTTTTATTTAACATTGCTCTTATCAATTCAGGTCATTGTTGCATTTCTAATCAGGGCATGAGAAAGGTGATAGATTTTACTCACAAGGAACTGTCAACCATTCCATGCCGAAATCTATCTTGAAATTTCTCCCAGAGAAGCGTTGTTGTGATGTACCAAGTCCATGTCCAAAGAAAATATCTGCCACTTTTAACTGCAAGGCACTAAAATCCAGTGCCAAATCTCTCATTTAAACTACAGGGAAGCAATAGAATTCCTCATTTGATGGATTGAATTATTCTCACTACCTGCTGTCTGCACTGCACCCACCTCACTCAAGTCCACTTTAGAGCCGCATGCAAATACATTAGTCTCTACTCAAATTACTTCCAATCACCAGTGAGCTGACTCACCGTGAGCAAGTGCAAAGATCGAATTAGCTACCCACTAACTGGTCATGCATGAAAGTCGTCATTTTCATAATATTGGCAAGAAATTACCCTGAATTCTCAGCGATAAAACCACTTCCGTTATTTTCATCTGCTAGAGGAATGCATTTACGCTTGCGTCCCGCAAATAATACCGTATATGACGACTTCTGCATCGTACAATATTATGCCGATTCTCCTGTTCTTCCAGTTGAATTCATTGGTAGACTCTATCAAATTCCTCTTCTCCACGTATACCGAAAACATGATCGAAGTCTTCAAGGTCCAACGTCTTGGATAAAGCGGCAAGGTTTCAAACTACATCGGTTACCATCGGTTCCCTTCGGGATTCTCACGATAAGTTTCTATCTTGAGCTATGATCTTAAGTTACCTCGTCAGGTAGCTTACAATTATTATCGCATGAATAGATTTCTGAGTAAGCAAAATGTATTAGGATAAAACTTTCTCAGCAGAGAACACCTTTTATGGTCTAATGCATTTATAAATTCGACCCCTAGTTTTTGGGATTGCTAAGCTCATTGGTGACAGTCCCAATGTAATTAAACTCTACATTAACCATAGCACTCATAAGAGGAGCGCGAATAGGGGAAAATTAATTATCAAAATTAAGATTAATGTGAAATCTATGGTTTTCAGGGGCGCTAAGCTTATTTGTGTCACTTTCAATATCATTCAAGCCCAGGTTTAATCCCTGCACCTCATAAACAAGAGAGGGAGTGAAAAAGTGTCAAAATTACAGATTATTGTGGAATCCAAATTTTTCAGGGTCACTAAGCTCATTGGTGATAATCCCAATGTAATTTAAGCACAAGTTTGACCCTACCACGCCTAGGGGAAGTGAGAAGGATTTAAAAATAAAATGTCAAAAGTGGCAGAGATTATTGTTGAACCTGTAGTTTTTGGGGTCACTAATCTGATTGGTATCAAGATGATCAGGATAAATGAATACCAGGGCAACACTAAGGGTTGTAACTATGAATGCATTAGATCATAAATGTTGTTCTCTGCTGAGAAAGTTGCATCCAAAGAAGTTTTTGCGTACTCAAAAATCTGTTCATGCGATAATAATTGTCGAAATTCCTAAGCTACCTGGCGAGGTGACTTTGCAGAGAACGAATCGTGAGCAACCTGATGGGAACCGATGTAGTTTGAAACCTTGCCGAGTACCTTGCTGCTTTATCCAAGATGTTGGACCTTGAAGACTTCGACCATGTTTTTGGTATACGCGTAGAAGAGGAATTTGATAGAGTCTACCAAAGAATTCAACTGGAAGAACAGGAGAATCGGCATAATATCGCACGATGCGGATGTTGTCGTATACGGTTTTATTTGTGGGATGCAAGCGTAAATGCATTCCTCTAGCAGACAAAAATAACAGAAGTGGTTTTATCGCTGAGAATTCTGGGTAATTTCTTGCCAATATTATGAAAAAACTACTTTCATGCATGACCAGTCAGTGACTCGCTAATTCGAACTTTGCACGTTCTCACGGAAAACTCAACTCACCAGAGACTAATGTATTTGCATGCGACCGTAAGTGATCAGATATTTTACAATATGATAATAAACATTATGGAATTTCATTTTGTATCAATAATGTAAAAGGTACCTTAAACACACATATCCTATCATACAGAATACACAAAGATAAGGTATTGGGGACACATAACCTCTGAAGGGTACAGAAACTTACACTTTTTAGCTGCATTGTTTCCATTGCAGCAAGTCTATGGTCATGATACACAAATGTCTGCATGTGACCAGGTGAAGATGGCGTTTGTTGACCTTGTCCCTGTGCCTGTACATGAAATGTAGCATATGGAGAAATGTCTTCAGCATATTCTGAAATAAACCAAATTAATATACGATTTGAGGTAGGAATCCTGAATACAGTATTTACACATGTATAGGTATCTTGTAAAAAATCTAACTTTCTCTGTATGATCTACTAAATGTGTCCACATTGGAAACTATTTTGTAACTTAACAGTACTTGAAGAGCTTGAAGGGCGTGATAATGCTGCAAATCATTTCCTGGTTGACAGGGTTAATGGCATGCTATTATGCACTATAAAGACACCTGTCTTCCCAACTTCTCTTAAAAAATGTTATACTGAAAATATGCATCATCCATAGTAATTCTGCCCGAGGGCAGGTCTTTCACTGCAATCATAGCATTTTCATGCTATGCTTTGCAGCTTTACTAGAGAATTATAGGTGTGGTAGCTTCCTGTTGCTTTCCACACTGGTGAAGGATAATGATGATGATGATGATGGCCGGACGATTTTCGGAGACTGTTGGGCCCTAAGCTTCCTGACATTTGTCTTACAGGTGAGGAAAAACCCTGAAAAATACCTCACCCAGGAGCCTGTCCCAACCGAGAATCAAACCTGGCCTGCTGTGTGACAAGGCAGCACGCTACCTCAAGACCACAGTGGTGGACTATAAAACTGTTATTCTCCCAGTTACATTATATGGGTGTGAAATATGGATTCTTACTTTAAGGGAGCAGAAAAGATTACAAGTATTTGAGAATAAAATTCTTAGGAAAATTTTTGAACTAAACAGGGATGAACAGACAGGTGAATGGTGAAAACTTATATAACTGTAAGCTACATGATCTTTATAGATAACCAGACATAATAAGAAGAGTTAAGTCTCAACTGCAATGGGCAGGACATGTGGCATGAATGGGGAATGAAAGAGGGTATGGAAGCTTCTTGTAGGAAAACCCGAGGGGAAATGCCCAGTTGGTACGCCAAAAATGAGGTGGAAGAATAACACTAACCATGATTTGTGGGTAGTAGATTATACTGGGGTTGATTGGAAAACATTAGCTCAGGATGGGTATGTATGGAGAGCTTGTGTCTGGGCGGCCATGAACCTATGGGTTCAATAGTGCCAGTGAGTAAGTAAGTAGCTGCTAATTATTATAGCTGCCCAAATTCCTCATGATGGGCACCAGTCCTGTATGGGCCAAAATTTTATGGGAAAATCTTTTCCCCCTTGGGGACTTGAACTAGCACATGACCCATAGCTGTATATCAAAGCATGATTACTTATATCGCTCAGCTTAGGTGTATGAGAGAGGATACATAATCTACCAATTAAACATTTACATCACTATTTCCAACCACACCAGGAATTGAACTCAGATCTACTAGTCAGAAGGCAAACATGCTACCACATGAGCTGACAGACTGAAAGAATTTCTACTGTCACCCATTCAAGATTTACAATTCATTCATAGTGTTCTGCTCAAGAGCAGGTCTTTCACAGCAAACTCAGCATTATCCACTCTTTCCTTAACTCAGCTTTTCTTTTTGTATCCAAATACAAACCATTTATTTTAATATTGTCTTCACCTGTCTTTTTCTGCCTCTAACTTACTTTCCGTTGACCATTCCTTCTAGGGCATCCTTCAGCAGGCAGTTTCTTCTTAGCCAGTGGCCAATTTCTTTTCCTCTTCTTTATGAGTTCCAGCATTATATTTCTTTCACCCACTCTGTCTAGCACATCTTTATTTCTTACTTTGTCTGTCCATTTGATACGTTCCATTCTTCTCCATATCCACATCTCAAAAGCTTCCAGTTGCTTTTCCTCATTCCGTTGTAATGTCCAAGTCTCTGCACCATACAATGCTACACTCCACACAAAGCACTTCACTAGCCTCTTCTGTAATTCTTTTGCCTAAGGTCCACAGAAAATGTTTCTCTTTTTGTTAAAAGCTTCTTTTGCCATTGCTATCCTCTGCTTTACTTCTTGACTGCAGTTCATGTTACTACTGATAGTACAAACCAAGTATTTGAAGTTCTCCACTTGCTCAATGGCCTCATCTTTAATCCCTCATGTTTAGCTTTCTTGGTTTCTTTCCTATAATCATGGTCTGCGTCTTATTTATATTTATCTTCTTCCCATAATAATCACACTTATCATTTAGCTCCATCAGCATGTTCCTCAGCGTCATTGCATCTTCTGCTAGCAAAGCCATATCATCAGAAAATCTTATGCACTTTAATCTTCTTCCTCCCTAGTTTTAATAGAATAATAAATTACAATAGGAAGTACCATTATGTAAAAAAGTTAAACTATCCCACTACAGGCCATAGGAGACCCTCATGGTAGTGGGAGATATCAACCAGGTTGTCAGCCCTGTGTGATGGTCGACCCTAAAATAAGTGTCTGGTATTCATTTCCGTTAGAGGCTGAGTCTACCCCAGAGAATTGGTGGCACCAGAAGGCTTGGGTCGGTTTAAAAATCCTGACCCCACCAGGACTGGAACCCTCGACCTTCTGGTTTGTAGCATATTGAAGTAACATTATGAGGTTATTCTTAATAAGTGAAGTGAATTCAGAATCATCCTACCTCATAAATTGTTGTGTTCTTTTAGAACATGTTTTGGTATTCAAGGGATGTCTAAACATGTTTGGATAGAACACAATAATTTATGAGTTAAAAAAAAAAAATAAAAAAAAAAAAAATATATATATATATCATACAATTGTTAAAAGCATCATTACTTATGGAGCAGAACTTTGGCCATTTAACAACAAAAACAAATAAGTATCTTTTGGCAATGGAAATGGATTTTATACGAAGGGCAGCAAGAATTTCAAGAAGAGAAAAAATTAGGAACTCAGTTATAAGGAAGAAAATGAAGATTGAAGACACTATTTTAGATTATATTAAAACTCAGCAATTAAGATGGTATGGACATGCCCAGTGAATGGAAGAGGATCGACTATCAAAATCTGTTTTGGAATGGAAACCTGAGGGAAGACGAGGCAGAGGAAGACCTAAAACCTCCTGGAGTCAGGGAATATGTTTGTACATGAAGGAGAAACATCTACAACCAGGAGATTGGATGGACCGACAAAATTGGCTGTTAGGAATCGGATGATGTCAAGGACATTAATCAACCAATGATCTATCTATAAGATGATTCCAGATTCACCTCATTTATTTTTTATAATAGAGTAGTTTTAAACTATTGAACTTACCTGGTACTCGCTCCATTGTATGTGTGCTTATACCTTTCTGAACGGCTGCATAATACTGTTCCCTTTGAGCAAGATTATGCTTGTTATCCAATGCCCACCATGGCCTGTGCATCGTGCGTGGAATCACCTGCACCTTGACTCAAATTTCCATCTATTTCATGATCCATACCTTCATCACCTGGCTCTGGAATCACCAAGAAAATAACTAAATGCTTTTATGTGAATAACTCTATGGCCTGGACATGAAAATAATAACTACTTACTTATTTTAGGAATTCACACTATGAGGTATTTTCATGAAGGTAAAATTTAATCACTCATCTCTTAAATTTATATAATGAATTTGGAAATTTTTAACATTATGAGGTTTTATTAAAAAGAATTAAATGAATCGTGAATTCTTCTTACCTCATACTTCTATGTTTGTTTTTAAACACAGTACTGCAGTATCAGCAACCATCATCACCATCCTCAGCTGTTTTCACGACTGTCAATTTTTTCTTTTGCCGGTAATTTTTGAAAAAAAAAAACTATACTAGAACCATGAACTTAGAGATTCCAGACGAACCGAGCTTGATTACAAAGTTCTTCAAAATACAACAGAAGCCAGTTCAGAAATTGATTCAATTCTGTGTTTTTCAGACCATGCATCGTCAGAAAAAACACAGAATTGAAACTAAGGCAAAATTACTAAAACAGTTAGAAAAATCTAAGGAACTCACAATTTGGGAGAAAATTTACATCTGCAAGAATAAAAAGAAAACCATGAACTTTGAAATTCCCAGTGAAAGAGAAAAAAATTTAATTTGGAAGTTCATTGGTCAGCCAACAGAGGGTGCAGAAATCAATTTGCAGGAGGGACAACTGCAAGACAACAGTTGTAAAGAATTGAGAATGTCACACAGTTAGCGACAAAACTAGTCTGCGTAAAAATCAAGAAATATGAGGTGAGTCAAAATATACAACTCAAAATTATTAAAATAAACCTCATAGTGTTATGTTGTTGTTTTCTAATGGCGAGATTTGACGCTTAAGTCATTTTCTCTCTGGCTTCCCAGTACAAGCGAACAAGGTCCTTAGAGTGTTGTGCAGTTGGATTTAAAGCTGGACACACTAGAAGGTGGTGTTTGTCCATGATCAGGTCCGGGTCTTTGCATATGACACATCTGTCGGATTGGAAAACGTGTATTCTGTGGAGGTGGTGAGCCAGGCAGTCGTGTCCTGACATCAGTCTGAATTTTGCTACTGCTTCCTTGCGGCCTTTATATTTTATTTCTGTGTATAGCTCATCAATTTTTTCCCATGATTTCCCTCTAGCTGTTGCAATGTTTTCTATCAGGTTTTCCATTTGGAATGCTTTCTTAATTTCTTCAATATTTCTGTGGAGGTTCGATTTGGGGTGGGTTGTTATCTGTATTTTGGTACCCTTTTTGGCAAGTCCATCAGCTATTTCATTGCCAACTATTCTGATATGTGAGGGTATCCACTGGAAAGATATTAATTTGTTCTGGTTGTTGACCTCATAGTGTTATTTCCTATACATATTCAATAAATTAAATAACTTACTTCTTCTTAGGCATATGAACACTCCGACAGACAAGGCTATGAGAGTCAGAAGAGAGATAGCTATCGGTAGCACCACTCCTATGTCTAAGTAAGCTGGCACAGCCTGTTCTGACTCCACTTGTACCGAGTCTGGACCCAAAGTTCCTGCAAACAATAATCTTAGTTTTACTACTTCATTATAGTACTGGACAAAAAATTATATCTAATAATGACAGGACAAAACTATTGAGTGCAACATTCTTGAGCCAATGGGAAATAGTTATTTGTAGAAAGTAGTCATCAGCAAATACCAGGAATGTAGCTATTGAGGTTGTTTGAGATTCTTCTCATGAAAAGAATTTAACACTTTAGGTGTCATGAGCCAATTAGATCGGCTCTGGTGCTCCTGTCCATTACCTGCCAGACAATATACTTAACACTACTTGCAAAGCCGATCACATGGGCAGGTGCAATTTAAATCTCTGACACAAGAGATTTTACCAGTGACATGCAGAGGGTTAAACAAATTTTTTACAAATCTTCATCAACTCTACTTACTAGGCACTGAAAATGACCATCACTATATAGGGTGATTCAAAAGGTTGCCAACACATTTCAGGAGCTTATAGAGGGGTCGAAATTCAACAACTTTTGATTAGTAACTTATGGTCTGGAAAGTAATCCTGGGTCAGTACAAGCATGGGAAAGTCAGGAACTTCAATGCTTACTTTTCAGAGAGGCAACTGGGTTCGATACACTAATTTATGAAGACTCTCCACCTGTTGTCATACCGTTTAGTGCAGTACAGTACTTGTGTACTCTTGTGTTCACATTTGATAGTCATTCGTGTGCTCTATAGGTTGTTTTCATTCCAGTACGGTATCTGCAGTGTATTGTCAAATTCCACTACAGCTTTACTTTGAAGGTAGCTGCATTTGTGATTTTTGTGAAATGGAATACATGTTGTCAGAACTTCGAGACATGCATTTCATGTATGGTAAAGCAAATGGTTCTGCACATGAATCTCAAGGTCTGTATAGAGCACAATATCTGAACAGATGTCAATCACGTCCTCAAACATTTCCAAACGTTCACACCGACTCAGGAGACAGGTTCCTTGCATTCATGGCATCATGTAGGCTGGTCACATATGAATCGAACAGTAGCTATGGAAGAGGAAGTTCTTGCTCACGTGGAAGAACAAGCCTATATTCAGTGTGGTGGTAGGCATTTTGAACACCTAGTATGGTAAAACCAAATTGGTGAATAAATTTACATTTGCTTAAGTGTGTGCACAAAATAATTTCTCGTCCATCCAGAATTGCAGGGCTTGTACTGACCCAGGATTACTTTCTGGACAATAAGTTACTAATCAAAAAAGTTGTTGTATTTTGACCCCTCTATAAGCTCCTGAAATTTGTGCACAACCTCTTGAATCACCCTGTATATATATATATATATATATATATATATATATATATATATATATATATTTATATATATATATTCCATTCTATTCTATAGTAATTCTGCCCAAGGGCAGGTCTTTCACTGCAATCATAGCATTTTCATGCTATGCTTTGCAGCTTTATTAGGGATTTATAGGTGTTGTAGCTTCCTGTTCCTTTCCACACCGGAGAAGGATGATGAGGATGATAATGATGGCCGGATGATTTTCGGGGACCTTTGTGCCCTAAGCTTCCTGACATTTGTCTTACAGGTGAGGAAAAACCCAAAAAAAACTTCACCCAGGAGTCTGTCCCGACCAGGAATCAAACTCGGGCCTGCTGCGTGACAAGGCAGCACGCTACCTCGAGACCACAGCGGTGGACATATATATATATGTCTATGATAAAGAAAAATTGGATACCGGTACTACATTCTAACATCAAATAAAAATTGCAAGCAACACATGAGATTTTTTTCTCCACTTCTAGGTTTGACAAAAATGGACAAGCAAAGAAACACAGATATACATGTTAAATTAAAAGTTCAAAATGTTGTTGAAGAAATTCAGAATTATCAAAGCAATTGGTTAGAACACATCCAAAGAACGGACCCATCTCGCTTTCTTAAATTAGCAATGCAGTATCAACCTAAAGGACAACAAGATGAAGGAAGACCAGAATTAAGATGGACTGACCAACCACTTCTTGGGATCTCATAGGAACAGTCTCAAACGACCTAAACTAAATAACTTCATGATGATGATGAATATATATATATATATATATATATATATATATATATATATATATACATATTGTGACACATTGTTGATTCTTTGCTCAAATGACTGCTTTTTGAATTTTGTGGGTGGCAAAATATATAACTTACAGGCACTATTGAACCCAGAGTTTCATGGGCATGGAAGAAATATAAGTTCTCAATACATCCATCTCCTGAGCTAATATTTGCTAATCATTCCCTGTATAATTCACTTCCCTCAAATCTTGGTTAATGATATTCTCTCACCTCATTTTATCTCCGATTTTTTTTTTTCAGTGGAAACCATGTCTGTATTTATTGATGGTTGTATGTATATATATATATATATATATATATATATATATATACATGAAAAGAAAAATTAATGCCTGTACTGGGGTTTAAACCTGGGACCTCTAACTCTATACATTAGTCTGATACTGTATTTGCTATCCAGGCTTCCAGAGTAAGCATTTTTCTTTCCTTATATATAATTCTCTATCATAAGAGACAACAGGACATCACTTGCAGTGCTATTTTATGGCTTCTATAACAAAGAAGCTTTTTTAATGAGAATATTTTACTTTATAGCAGTACTGTTTTTTTTTATTTTAATGTAATAATTAAATCTAATAAAATTATAACATAACTTTAATTTAATTATAACATCAAAATAAATAAAGTATTACTGCTTTAAAATAAAACATTCTCATTAAAAATGCTTTCTTGTTATAGAAGCTATAAGATGGCACAGCGAGCAATGTCCCGATACCGCTTATGATAGAGAATTATATATAAAGAAAGGAAAATTCATGTTTACACTGGGAGCCTGGATAGCAATGATGGTATCACACTAACGTATAGAGTTAGAGGTCCCAGGTTCAAATCCATGTTCAGGCTTTAATTTTTCTATGTTAATATTATTCGTTTTTAAACACCTTAATGATGGACAAATTATATTTGAAAAGAAAAATATACGCCTAGACTGAAAGAAGCACTACTGGCTTTATAAGTAATGTTTAAATTCCCAATAAAAAGTCTTCTTAACAAAGAAGCCGCCATTTGCAAAAATCGTAGCAACGGCTCGTAGCATTTGGGGTTAGGGAATTAACTATGTGTAAATACGCGTTTAGATTGGAGGCCTAGGTGGCTCAGATGGAAGAGCATTGACGTAGAAAGTCAAAGGTCCTGGGTTCAAACCCCAGTCTAGGCGTATATTTTTCTTTTCAAATATAATTTAATTTTTCTTTTCATGTCATATTTGGCTTTCATTGCTAAATTTCAAAATTTAATTATAACATCGAAATATATATACATTAGAGTTATAACTTTTTGGACTCTTGTAAAATAAAATATTTCTTGTGCAATGAATGGATGAACTTTTACTTAAAACCATTGAAAAAGGTCTTCATTTTTCTGAGCTTCAAGAAAAGGTCACCCCCAAATATGTTTATATATCAATATTTAATATTAATTTGGGGGTGACCTTTTCTTGAAGCTCAGTGAAATTGAGGCCTTTTTCTATGATTTTAAGTAAAAGTTCACCCATTCATTCCACAGGAAATATTTTATACCCATTCATTGCACAGAAATATTTTATTTCAGAAAAGTCCAAAAAATTATAACCCTAGTGGGTTATAATTATTTGGACTGTTTGTTGAAATAAAATATTTCCTGTGTAATGAATGGGTGAACTTTTACTTCAAACCATTGGAAAAAGCCTTCATTTCACTGAGCTTCAAGAAGAGGTCACCCCAAATCAATATAAAATCTTGATATATAAATATATTTGGGGTGACCTTATCTTCAAGCTCAGTAAAATGAAGGTCTTTTTCAATTGTTTTAAGTAAAAGTTCATCCACCCATTGCACAGGAAATATTTTATTTCACAAAAGTCCAAAAGTTATAATCCTAATATATATACAGGGTGTATAAAAAAGGATGGCGCAAACTTACATGGTTGAAAGTATACGATAATAGAAGCAACAATGTCCCAGTAAACATAGGTCTGCAAACGAGCCGTTTGCGAGATAATTACGAATGTATGGTTACAAGCTGCCACTGACTTCATTGTAAATACCATCCTAGTTAGTACAAATTAATTTGAATTTAAACTTTACTATTAATTTTTCATCTCATTTAGTTCACATTTCACAGTTCACTTCACTTATGGGTTACCTGTTAAAGGAGGTGTTCGAAGTGTCTTCCTTGTGTCTGGATGCAATACTGTGCTCGTCTGTGCAATGAATGTCAAATTCTTTCGAAAACCCCTGGATCATTTTTGAATTCTTGACAAGCATGTACAACTCTCTGCTCCAGTTCTTGAACCGTGTTAATGGGTGTGCTGTACACTTCGCTTTTGAGGTGACCCCAGACATAAAAATCCAAAGGATTTAGGTCAGGTGATCTTGGAGGCCAAGGTACAGATCCGCCTCGACCTATCCATCTTTGGCCGTATCTGCACGTTAGTTGCCATCTCACAGCAGCAGCAAAATGTGCCGGAGCTCCATCATGCATGTACCACAAACTCCGACGTTGCTGAAGGAAAACATCCTCAAGCAATCCTGAAAGATGACGCCGCAGAAACCTAAGATACCTCCATCCATTAAGTTTTCGTGGAAGAATGTGTGGCCCAATGAGATAATCACCTAGTACGATGTTACAAACAATGAAGTCAGTGGCGGCTTGTAACCATACATTCGTAATTATCTCGCAAATGGCTCGTTTGTGGACCCATGTTTACTGGGACATTGTTGCTTCCATTATCGTGTACTTTCAACCATGTAAGTTTTTTGATACACCCTGTATATATATCCACATGGCAATGAAACTATGGGTTTCATAGTGCCAATGAGTTAGTTATACATATATTCTTGTGATAGTCATTTTCGATGTCTAGTAAGTAGGGTTGACGAAGATTTAAAAAAAAAAATTCAAAATTATTTTCCTTCAGAATTTGCCAACGTAACTGAAAAGTTTGAAAAAAATGTAAACAATTTATATAGAAACATGCATTTGTAAGGGAATCCGAGGTATGTTACAGTTATTACCTCCAGATAATGTAGACACAACATACTCTGCCACTGTAGTGCCAGCACTGTTAGTGGCAGCAACTCTAATAACATATCTCATTCCTGGCCACAAGCCAGATATTGTAAATACATCTCTTTTTTGAATATTATTTCCAGCTGTAAAAACAAATGTCACATTTAATTAACCACATTTACAGCTACACACAATTTATAACAAATTACCTAACAATCACTATTCGAGGATATTTGTAAAATACAAGTTTTTAAAAGTCTTCAGTTTTATATGGATCACTAGAGAGCAGAATTCATTCCATAATGCTGATGACTTACTTGTACTGGTTTTGACTGTATTAGAGTGATTGGGAGGGGTGTATCACATGTCTGTATACCTATTGGGCGACTTTCTGCAATATAAACATTAGGCAGCAATATAAAGTGCATAATACAATAAAATATACTTAAGTTATGTATTGTTTACAAGTAATGAAATGTTTTAAGACAAAAATTGCCCTATCACATGCACATTTGTTTTTGATTTTTGTGGCATTTCACTATATGTACGATCAAGAATATGCAATATCAACTACCAACATATCTACAATAACTCCATTTCTTTACTAAATGAAATGTTATTTACTGCATTTGTCTTTCTACAACACAGAGCTCTATTCATAGCCAATAGGTGTGCAGCTATGTGATACACCTCATCCCACCCCTCATGTACATTCTCATATAGTCTATACCAGTACAAGTAAGCCTTTAACATTGTAAAACACATTCCGCTCTCTGTGGATCACTCTGTATTATTTACTTCAATAAGCTAATTACTTATATATAAACACTTAAAAATATAAAATAAAATAAAAAATAAAATTCTGGCTATTTTTTATGAAAGTTTAACCATTAAAGGAACAATGCATGTAGTTCACAGTGGATCACTCTGTATTATTTACTTCAATAAGCTAATTACTTATATATAAACACTTAAAAATATAAAAGAAAATAAAAAGTAAAATTCTGGCTATTTTTTATGAAAGTTTAACCATTAAAGGAACAATGCATGTACTTTACAGTGGATCACTCTGTATTATATACTTCAATAAGCTAATTTTTATTGTAAGCCCATGTTTTCCCTTAACAGAGAATTAGGCGCTCTCCCCCTATAGGGAAGAATTTGAACCATCAATAAGCTAATTACTTATATATAAACACTTAAAAATATAAAATAAAATAAAAAATAAAATTCTGGTTATTTTTTATGAAAGTTTAATCATTATGAGGAACAATGCAGGTACCAGACTCATAAAATCACTATAAAAATAGCTACAGTTACCACATTTAACACCACCAGTAAAAAAGTAAAGTGATCCTTCTACAGGTCTTTAGGAGGCCCTTAGGGTAGTAGAAGATTAAGGCTCCCTCCACTTTCTAGACAATTGGAAAGAGATGTAAGACAGGTTGTCATCCTGCATGATGGCCACATACATTTACACCCACAACAAACATTGACACTCATTTCCATTAGAGGCTGAGACGACCCCAGAGCCATGCTGCTGCCTGGAGTTTTAGGACACATAAAATTCCTGACCTCTTTGGGCCTCGAACATCGATCTTCTGACTGCCTTAATAAATGACACTACAGTATGCCCCACCTAACATAGTACTGCTTCCTAAATCAAGCCAGTAATTTTGGTCAAGCTGAAGATGGTATAGAAGATTATATCAAAACATGTTCGAGAACAAATCAACATTAAATTGAGGTAAGATGATTAAAGACTCAAAAAAAACTTGATTTTTAGGTTGTAAAAAGTATAGAAGAGTCATTATGATTAAAACCACAATTTGTAGAGTTTTATATCTGACAAAAAATTAAAAATTGTGAGAAAATAATTTTTAAGTCACATTTTCCCTGTGTATAATTGGCTGTGGTGGACTAGTGGTTATGCTCCTTGCCTCTAGTCCTGAGGGTCGTGGGTTCAAACCCGGCCGAGGTCGATGGATTTTTTAGGATGGAAAAATCCAAGGAGCAAGTCCTCTGGGAGGGACTTTAAGCCGTGGGTCCCGGAAGATTTTCAGGCTCGTAAAAGATCCTTAAGCCTGAATGAAAGACCTCTAAGCAAATTTTACCGAATTTTTCCGTCCTAGTACTACCTTGGTTTACTAGATGTCAGTATCAGGCGGAACGCTGACCACGGATCACTCAAATAACATCTATACAAAAACAAGTGTAACTAAATTAGTATGGTTCAAATTCTTCCTTGTAGGGAGAGAGCGCCTAAATCTCTGTTAAGGGAAACATGGGCTTACAAGATACAAGAAGATTATTTATATATCGATAGTTGTTTGAAAACAATTTCTCCAAACTAAAACCATAATTCTAATATCTCCTAACATAGCATCAGGGATGAAAAATAATAAGTTACATCAGAATAATTTCCTTGAAATTTGTTATATATTATCATCTGAGTGCAACCAGATTTCACTTTTAACGACCTGAGGTAAGTCATTAATATAAATGAGAGAAAGATCTACACATTCGTGCAAGAGTAGTTACAGTGTTTGGCAATCGAAGATGAGTTGCTAGAAAATATTCTTCATGGAAAAAAGTAGTAGAAAAACATAATAATGTTAAGAATTAAATTAATATTTTTATTATATTTGAAAAGAAAAATATACGCCTAGACCGGGATTTGAAACCAGGACCTTTTGACTCTCTATGGCAATGCTCTTCCATCTGAGCTACATAGGCCTCCAATCTAAACGCGTATTTTTCTCTTACACGTAGTTAATTCCCTAACCCCAAATGCTACGAGCCATCAAAATTAATCGATAGGATACATGTTTTGGTGATAGTGATAACAAATTTCAGTGAAGACACCGTGCTGAATTCAAACCTGGGATCTTTACAATTGGAAGCAACACCATCTAACCTTCAAATAAATGTATAATAGTGAGTTTAGTACGGCATGTAGACAGTTAATTATACTTTATATAGGTTTATATTATATAGTATGGCGTAGTACTTTACATTTAAAATACCTGGCACCCACAGCCCAGTTGACAAAAGGGAAACTCGGCGGTCAAAATGTTTATTTAGAAAGCTAATGGAAGAATTGGAAGAGGCAGACCTAGAGAACATTGGATAGTGAGGAGAAGTATGGAAGCTAGAAGTTTGAGGGAAGAAGATGCTGTTAGACAGAAATCTCTGGCTACAAATCACTTTGGGTTGAAGGAGAACCACTGTAGTGTCTAATATACCTATTAAAAAAATTATCAATTTAAATTTTCAACCCTGCTGGGTATAGAACCCAGACCCACTAGTCAGGAAGCATGCCAGCACAGCAGACTACAATGCCAAGTGAATAGTAAAATTATTATAATAAAAAGTATGGTGAAATACTTACCTGTAAGCCAGCCACCTTCAAATATTTCCCTGATTTCTCTATACTCTATACTAAATGCAGTGATAGGACATCCATTTTCCGACCAGGCTTTCAGATGCAAAGTGACATTACTTGGATTAGATTCAATGAATTCTCCATGTGCGGGTTTAAGTGGCAGACCTCCGTCAGTCCGTGAAACAAGCGTGAGGCTCGGTGCTCCACTACCAACTGAGTTGAATGCCATTAACTGTAGCTGGTATTCTGTTCCACAAGACAAACCATGCAGGCGATAAAATGTGGCATCTCTTGATAGAGAACGTTCTTCCCATTCACCTCCTTCTTCCTGTCGAAAATTAAGAATGAAACCGCGCACTGCACTGCCACCATTTTCAACAGCGCTCCACTGAATCTGTAACCATGTTGATCCTCGTGCGGCAATTCGAAGAAGTGGAGCAGATGGAAGCACTGCAGGAATTTCAAAATATAGTAATAATAATAATAATAATAATAATAATAATAATAATGTTTTATTTATTCTGGCAGAGTTAAGGCCATAAGGCCTTCTCTTCCACTCAACGAGCACAAATACAAATACATATTTGACAAATATAGATATACACTATACTAATTATAAACAGTTAAAGATACATTAAACGTAGAAATGTAAATTGCATGTATACAAACAACATTTTATAAGATAATAACAATAATAATACTTATGATGATGATGATGATGATAATAATAATAATAATAATAATAATAATAATAATATTAATTATAATAATAATAATAATAATAATAATAATAATAATAATAATAATAATAGTATAAATATGATGAATTATACGAAAAACACCAATTAATATATATACCTCACACTGGGTAATGATGAAGTCGAGGTTAGAGCAAATATAAATTTAGATTTCTTTTAAAAGATGCCAATGTCCAGCAGCCCCTTATTTCTTGTGGTAGGGAATTCCAGTTGCGACAAGTGAAGATAGTATATGACATGGATTGATGTGAAGTCCTATGTTGCGGTATATTAAGCAAAAGACTATGTTGTGATCTTTTGCTTAAGTTATGGTTTGAGGATAGATACTGGAAACGAGATGATAAATAATTGGGAATTGAGGTATGTAGGATCTTAAATAAGAGAATTAGACAGTGCGATTTTCTTCTCTCTTTTAGATGTAGCCATGACAATTCGTGGAATAATGGAGAAAAGTGATCGTATTTTCGAACATTAAATATGAATCTGATATACATATTATGGATACGCTGCAGTTTGTCCGACAATCCGTCACTTATGTCAGTTAGAAGAACATCACAATAGTCAAAATGTGGCATCACTAAGGTTTGAATTAAAATTCTTTTAAGAGTTGTAGGAAGAAAATTTTTGAGATGCTTTAGGGAATGCATTATGGAGAAGATCCTTTTAGATATTTGTTTTACTTGCACATGCCAAATTAAATTAGAATCTAAGTAAAGTCCCAAGTTTTTAACGATGTCGGTATAAGGAATTTGTTTGTTATCTAATATGTTGCCATTGTTTATGGAGTGTAATAGTCTTGGATGTCCGATAATTATTGCTTGCGTTTTGTTTACATATCAAACATTTTACAGAAGAAGATTCAAAATTTAAAGTTTACTTTGTTCATTTGTATTCAAATCAAGAGATTGAACTGAAAATATACACCTCACCTTATATTAACTTTGTCCCACCCTGTAGCCCAGGGGTTTAATGCATCTATCTTGGTGCAGAGCTATAGGACTTGCATTGGTGAGAGTCCCCATTGGGGAAGATATTTTCTCATGGACTTATAGCCAGGACAGTACATGTGCCCACCCAATGTCATGAGGAATTTGGTAGCTGTTATAAGTAGTGGCTTAAGGTTGAGAAAATCATCTATAAAGGCAGCAGGACCTGACACGCTGATCACATGTCACCCTTATACTGTATGGAGATCGTCCATCTTTGTTTACCCACCAAGTGAGGGAATGAATCCACATTACTTTGCATGGCCAGCATAAAAATTGGAATCTAGTAGAGAATGGAGACAATGGTCCCCGAAAATTTTATTATGAGGCGAGTTGTATATTTCCATTTCAATCTCCTGATATATTTGGTCCTATAAATGAAAACAGAAACTTGCTTTTATATATATATGAATGATGGTATATCTGAGATTAATAGACTTCGACACCGTTTAACCGATTACAATGAAAGTTGGCACATATGTATTTTTTCAATGAGAGGAATTTATGCTATCTATTATGTTCTAAGGCTCCTCAGGGGTCCCCATCTAGGGGATATGTGGATGGGGACCACAAGGTGACCAAGCTGAGCAAAACATTGCTTCCATTTACTTGTGTTTTGTTCCTTACTTTTATCTTTAACCGATCTGGCATTTCTTCCTTTCCTAGTACCAGATCCCTCTTTTTACTTTCCTATCCAGTCTCCCTTGCTTGACCTCTTGTTTTCTTCAACCCTGATGGTATTAGAGTATTCGAGGCCGAAGGTTCATTTCTGTCTTTCCTAGACCCTAATGCTAACCAACTAGAAGGCAGATACAATTTATGAAGTAACGGACCATGCAGAGAACACGTCACGGATAAATGTATAAATAAGGCAGGTAAAAAGTAAAGTAAAGTGATCCCACAACAGGCCTCAGGAGGCCCTTGGGGTAGTGGGAGGTTAAGGCTCCCACTTTTTCTAGACAATCGGCACTTTATGTCAGCCGGGTTGTCAGCCTTGCGTGACGGCCGCCTTTACCCACAGAACAAGCATCTGGTACTCATTTCCGTTAGAGGCTGAGTCGACCCCAGGGCCATAGTGCCTCCAGAAGGTTTGGGTCAGTTTAAAAATCCTGACCCCAATGGGACTTGAACCCTTGACCCTCCTGCTTGTAGCTCAGTGCCTTAACCACTACGCTACGGCATGCCCCAAATAGGGCAGGTAGTCGACAAAATTGCCAGTCTCAAGACAACCCTTGAGGATGCCAGATGCAGTCTCTGGCAAAACGTCGGGGAACTACTAGCCTCAAGACCACGGCCAACAGCATGGAAATCTTGTACAAGATCATCATAATAACTCCGGCCGTGAAAGCCTAAGTCAATATATAAAAAAATATAATTTGCAGAAATGAATTTCATGAGACATGTAGCTGGATATACTTCATAAGATAAAAATATAGCAAAGATATTAGGAATTAGCTTAACATATTCAGCTTAACAGACAGAATCAAAGAGTACAACAAAATTGGTTCGACCACATTCAAAGAAAGGATCAACAATGTATAACAAAACAGTTATTCACATATGAGCCAGAGGAGTATAGATGTGTGGGACGGCCAAGAGCACGATGGAGAGACCAATTTTCCACATGAGACCGGAATGAGCCTTTCACAGTTCAATCCGTGAAGATGACAATTATATATATATTTTTTAATTTAGTGGAGTTGTTTCTTGACTCACCTCATACTTCTTAACTCCCTCGCGATCTGGATTTCGTCACTCTATTTGTGACATTCTTTATGCTGTTCACGTTCACAACTGACGACCATTGGACGTCAGTTGTGAACGTGAACAGCATTGAGAATGTCACAAATAGAGTGACAAAATCCAGATCGCGAGGGAGTTAAGAAGTGTGAGGTGACTTCAAGAAACAACTCAACTAAATTAAAATAAACCTCATAGTGTTATTTCTTACCTACATAATTTAATGATGATTATATATTTGAAATTTATTTGGTTACTTGTTACTTAAAGATATTTTTTGAATATTGGTATAAGGAAATAGAATGCTTACCAAGAACACGGAGGAAGTAGATAATTTCATCAGTGCCATGAGCATTATTTACGGAACATGTATAGTTGCCTTGATGTTGGCGTTGAATATCAGAAATATACAGAGTGCCATTAGACTGTATGTTGAAAGGATTGCCAATTATACTTTTTCTTTCTGTGTCAAACCATGTACGTTCTGGAGGAGGAATTCCAACCGCTAGACATGGCATGTGTACAGATCCTCTCCTTCTAACAGAAATTGCTTCACCAAATGATATAATTGCTGCTGGAACTGCAATCATAAAATGCAAATAAATATTCAGTATTATATTTGGAAAGAGAAATATACACCTAGACTGGGGTTTGAACAAGTCTAGGTGTATATTTTTATTTTCAAATATAATTTTGTCCATCATTAAGATGTTTAAAAACGAATAATATGAACATATTTCAGTAATATATTTAAACTATGATAGTCATAACAAAAATTTAAAATTACAATTTCTGTATTTTTGCATCAAACTAAACCCTTGAAAAGTTCTCTTAAGATTTGTCTTAACTTATAGTTGCAATTGTTGGACTCAGAATTTTTTAAAGGAAAGTTTTAAGAAATATTTTTGGCCCGGTAAATCAAAATGACATATCCATCCATAGTAATTCTGCCCGAGGTCTTTCACTGCAATTGTAGCATTTTCATACTATGCTTTGCAGCTTTACTAGGGATTTCTAGGTGTGGTAGCTTCCTGTTGCTTTCCACACCGGTGAAGGATGATGATGATGATGATAATGATAAGGATGATGATGATGATGATGGACATATGATTTCGGGGACCGTTTGGGCCTTAAAGTTTTCTTGACATTTGTCTTACAGGTGAGGAAAAACCCAGATAAAAACCTCACCCAGAAAAACTGTCCCGACTGGGGATCGAACCCAGGCCCACTGCGTGACAAGGCAGCATGCTATCTCGAGACCACAGCACTGGACAAATGACATGTAAGGTACACTAATTATATTCATTATTCTCTGAAATATTATTCATTGTATCATCATGAAACATTAAACTTGTATTGGATATTGTAATGTACAACAAGGGAAAAGTTAGAATGAAATCAGGAATTTGGCAAAAAACCGAGTCCGATGGCATGTTTTCACAAAGGCCCTATGCTTCCAAGAGGAGTGACAGGAACTGCTATTACAATATTGTTGGCAATCAAAACCTCATAACTCCATTCAAGAGTAAAATCTGGATTTCTGCATTATTCGATAAGCAAAGGCATCATCTGTATGCTGTTAAAATCTTGTAACTCCAAAATGATTATGCTGCCATCTATTAATGATTACAAAAACCATGCATTTCCTCAGTTATTAACATCAGGCCCAAAATCTTGCATCTCTGGTGGGGAGGGATAGCAAGTTTTCATCTGGTCTAATCTCAGATGCAAGAACTTGCATCTCCGGAACAACACTTTTCAGAAACTAATTTAAAAATATAACAGATTTTGACTTGTAAATCTTGAAAATAAATCAATTATAAGGTTTCTTCTGTCTTCTGAAATTTTTTCGGTATTATGGACTTCCGATCTTTGACTGTTGGCCAATGATATATATATAAATGTTCTAGTAGGAGAATGGAAGTAGAAACATCATAATAGCATTCACATAAACAGAAATTTGAATATAGACATATTATTATTTGCAGATGACATAGTATTTCTAGGAAACATAGAAGGTGGTTTACAACAATCTATCTATCAATTTCAACTCTTGACAGAATGGTATGATATGAACATTTCTACAAATCAAACAAAAGTTATTTATTATATTTGAAAAGAAAAATATACGCCTAGACTGGGGTTTGAACCCAGGACCTTTGACTCTCTTTGTCAATGCTCTTCCATCTAAGCTACCTAGACCTCCAATCTAAACATGTATTTTTCTCTTATACATAGTTAATTCCCTAACCCCAAATGCTACGAGCCGTTGCTGCAATTTTTGCAAAAATTAAGTTGTCGTTGCCATAAGATGATGATGAGATGAGACTTGTTCTGTTTTTGCATTAAACACTAAAAGTATACATAAGAGTCAGACTAAACTGAAGACTACATATTTCGGAACTAGGTCAAAGCAAACAGCATTGCTGATGCATGAACCATCTCCTCCTGTTTATATTCTTAAGATGTTTTAATTTCACCCAGAGCAAGAGTATGTCACATTCAGTACCAGTCACTGAACAGGGCATTTAAACCCACAGGACAGCCATTTAAAAACCCCAGCTACCCTTTTCGTGGCACTTCAGAAAATGGACCATTATTCACAAACTATTAGTCCTAGAAAATTCAAATTTTGTACATACCTAAAGGAGATATCCTAGTAGGATTTGATGGTGAAATAACTTGGGTGATTGACATCACATGGTATCGGCGTATTAATATCAGGAAGTAGAAGTTCATCTTCACTTTCACTTTGTGAATCTTCTAATTCAGGAATCAGTTCGTTACCTGAATCATCATTATACAAAATATTCACTAATTCTTCTTCAGTGAGATATTTTTCTTTCGCCATGGTTTCATTCAAGCACAAACAACAGCGCGATAATGAGAAAGATATATGACTGCATTGGAGCCTGGAGGCAAGTTTGGGTGAACGAATTCCATGTGTTGTTTGTTTTAAAAATAAAAGGGGATTCACCAAGGTTAAACGTGTCAAACGGGAATAGAAAATGTACATTTACATGCCATCTATGATCTTCAAGACATACTAAACCAACACAAAATTTAGGCGCCGAATATAAACGCAGTTTATTCGCACCCGCTCTAACATGAGTTAACTGACCGACGGCCGCATACACGATAGTCTCTTTAAACACCTTAACTGGTTTACGGTACTGAATGTGTTAAAATAACCTTGAATTAACATTTGTAAGTGTATAATTTTTTTTGTTTCTAAAATAAATGCAGTAAGGCATAAGACCTATGGTACATTTTGATAGATTTTAATGTCCCCCATTGTACAAAAAACAGCGAAGTAAAAATTACATCATTAGTCCACAATATAATTCCATTTTAAAGTTGAATCAGATTCTATCTTACCTCGATTAGAGATTGTAGCATAAACTACAGGTGTACTTTGTCCTTCACCCACTCTTGTAGATGCTGTCACCCAGAATTCATAAGCTTCGCCTTTATGAAGATCAAGAACTTCATAATGTGTGTTTTTTGGTGGTAGATGTCTCTTCATAAGATCTCTCTCTTGGCCTGCCTTGAGTACGCGCCAATAAACTCCATAACTTGTGAGGTGGCCATTTGTGCGCAGTGGTTTCATCCAGCTCACCATAAGGGATGTTGGAGAACTTGCAATGACCTTCAGTCTTCTTGGTGGCTCTGGAGCTAAACAACATCAAGTATAAAATAGGTACACAGGATGTAACAGAACTCTATTCACAAATTTTTACACGTTGTTCTGGGATGCTTCCTCAGTATATTGATATAAGTAACACACATTCTCCATTAACTTCAGATTCTGGATTTTTTTATAATATTATCCTGAAAATATTGTGATGTATTGTTGGGTGAGCTTTTGAATTTTACATGCTGCAATAAGACACTAGCATTCCGTGTTCCTAGGAACATGTCCCTCTGTATGAGCCTTTTTGCATGGATTCCTGGAAAGAGTCCCTGCCTGGAGAACTGAATGGAGGACTATTTTACCTCCAGAAAATTTTACCCCAGTGGAACCCATTTCTGTGATTCTTGATGGTTGTATTTTTACAATGAAAGATCATCATTCTTTCAACAAAGGTACTTTTTTCATCTGTCTTATCACCTTCGATTTGTCCCCTCAAATCATGATTTGAGGAAAGTACATTATAAAGGGGATAATTGGAAATCATTAGCTCAGGATAGGAATGTATGGAGAGTTTATGTCCACGTGGCTATAAACCTAGGGATGTAATATCAAAATAGTAGATGGACTTCAACTTGTTTCAAAATATTAATTTAGCACAAGCTGCACATTTAAATTATGTCATCTAGTTTTTATACAACTCTTACAGGATATTTATCCATACGTTTAGTATTAAATTTAGTTTTAATCTGATAAAGAATTTGTGCATTTAAGAAAAATTATATCACCTCATCTCATATCCTTCTTCTTATTAGACCAGTTTCAGGACTTTATTAAGTTCTCAGTAATTTTATTGAGTTGTTTCTTGACTCCCCTCATACTTCTTAACTCCCTCACAGATCCGTGTTTCGTCATTGTACTTGTGACATTCTCAATGCTGTTCATGTTCACAACTGACGTACAATGGTCTCCTCTCCTGCAGACTAACCTCAGTCTGCAGGAGAGGAGACCATTGGATGTCTGTTGTGAACGTGAACAGCATTGAAAATTTCAAAAATACAGTGACGAAATCTAGATCTGCGAGGGAGTTAAGAAGTATGAGGTGAGTCAAGAAACAACTCAACAAAATTAAAATAATCCTCATAGTGTTATTTCCTACCTACATAACTTAATAAAGTTCTCAGCACTTTCAGGACCATTGTTATGTCATATTGAAGAATTGCTTCCTGCTCCATCTTGCTAGTTTAACATAAAACTGCTAGGAGAAGGAACTCACCTGCTTCGTCAGTAAGACAGAAGACTGGAATACTCTTGACGCCATCACCCACGTGTGTATAAGCCCACACCTGTACACTGTAGTTAGCATTCTTCTGCAGACTGTGCAGTTCCGTGCTCGTCTCAGATGTTACTTTGGTCTCAGCTTCAATGTGACCTGTGGTAAGTAAAATTTGTTTAGTCTCATTTCAGCACTTGACAAAAGTCTATCATGCAAGAAGGAAACTAACAATGGAACTGTCAACCATTGCACGCTGAAACCTATCTTGAAATTTCTCCCAGAGAAGCGTCGTGAGGTACCAAGGCCGTGTATAAAAAATTATCTGCTGTTTTAAAGTGCAAGGTACAGAAATGGCAACCCACTGTACAGAGCAGATGTACATCCCTGCATGAGTTAAGCACAGAGTGGGGTGAGGCAGGACACGGTGCAGACAGTGGGTAGTGAGGATTATCCAGTCTGCCAATACAGGAATTTTATTACTACCCTATAGTTTAGATGAGAGATTTGAACTTGATTTTAGTGCCTTGCAGTTAAAAACAGCAGATAATTTTTTGGACATGGCCTTGCTACATCACAGCACTTCTCTGGATGAAATTTCAAGGTACCTGCCGTCCACACTGCACCTACCTCACTTACCTCAACTCTAAGTCATGCAGGGAGTCCATCTGCTATACACAGCAGATTGCCATTTATGGATTCTGGTTTGATTTCTGTGCCTTGCAGTTAAAAAGGGAGATCATTTTTTGGACATGGCCTTGGTACATCACAACGCTTCTATGGGAGAAATTACAAGGTAGCTTTCAGCATGAAATGATTGACCAGTTTTCATGTGAGTTTGTACTATTGAAATGAACTGTGGTAGGTTTTATAAAAAATTCAGTAAAATTTGACCATTAGAAATGAGGGTTTACCTGAAATCCAAAATTATGAACTTACTCTAGCAACTGCTATGTTAGTCTATTTTATGTTCAGATGCACAGGGTGTCTAAAAATAATTACAATATAAATTGATGATTATTTTCTTTTTACTTATTAAGCTAAAACTAAAAACACATTTAATTTATTTAGCCACAGCAGTACATGCTGAATATTAGTTAGATTATATATATATATATATATATATATATATAAGTCCACCGCTGTGGTTTCGAGGTAGCATGTTGCCTTGTCACGCAGCAGGCCCAGGTTCGATCCCCGGTCGGGGCAGTTTTTCTGGGTTTTTTGAGGTTTTTATCGGGATTTTTCCTCACCTGTAAGACAAATGTCAGAACAACTTTTAAGGCCCAAACTGTCAACCGAAATCATATGGCCATCATCATCCTTATCATCATCATCCTCATTATCCTTCACCGGTGTGGAAAGCAACGGGAAGCTACCACACCTACATTTAACTAGTAAAGCTGCAAGCATAGCATGAAAATGCAATGATTGCAGTGAAGGACCTGCCTTCGGGCAGAATTACTATGGATGGATATATATATATATATATATATGTCTTCTTCTTCCTTCCCAGTATTAGGCCAAGGCCTGTTATGATCCTATAGAAAATTTTCCCTCCAGCATTTCATAGGATGGCCCAGAGATCCTCGTCTCTCTGGTATATAATTATAAACAGCTTTGTGGATCCGATTTGAACTCATTCTTTCAAGATGGTGTTTCTAATTTAGCTGGTACTGTTTAATATATTGCAAAATTGGCATAGTCTTCAATTCTTTTAAGATATCGGTGTTCCTTTTCCAATCCCATCTGGTGTAACCCACTGTTCTGTGCATGAATCTCATTTCACAAGCTGTTATTCTGCTTTCATGTTGTCTTTTTAGTATTCTGCTTTCATGTTGTCTTTTTAGTATCCATGCTTCACTACCATAGGTCAACACTGGTCTAGCCAACGTGTTCTATAAACGTAATATGGTGTTTTTTTTGTACAAGGGATGGTTTCATAACTTGATTAATAATTCCCAAACCTTTATTGTAACTAGTAATTTTTTTCAGGGATATCCTTTTCATCCCAGATAGAGAGATAATATCTAAGATATTTAAATAGATTAGATCTCTCTAAAATTTTATTCTGGAGACAGATTTTACTGTGTATGGGGTCCTTTCCATGAAATGCCATAATTTTAGTTTTGTTAATTGATATTTCCATACTAAATTTGGCAGCTATTTTTTGTAAATTATAAATTGATTGTTGCTAATCATTTTTGGAAAGTGCCAAAGAGCTGAATCGTCTGCAAACAGAATAGCTCGATGCTATATATATATATATATATATATGTACACACACACATAAATTTTTGTCATGGTCATTTCAAGTGTATATGAAATTGGATCAGTGAAAATTAATAGAAAATTTTCAGAAATATTTCATGAAAACAATATTAATAGCTTCATTTCTTCAGAATTTGCTAATAAAGAAATAATTTCTGAACTCAATTTCTTTAATTTTCAATTCATGTAGTTACCTAGCACAACAGTGAGTCCCTATTGTTTATTACCTGGTGGCCATTCATCCACATTTTCATAATATACTTTGTAGCCTTGGATTCGACCATTCTGGAAAAGTTGTGGAGGTGGCTGCCAACTTAGAGCTATGCTCTGAGCACTCCGAGATTCACACTTGATATCTAGTGGGGGCGCTGTTGGTACTGTAACATTTATAAAATACAGAGTGAATTTTTAAAACATCATTAGAGTCTGTAATAGCTGAAGGTCAACATATATTCAATGAAAACAACCATAAGAGGTAAGAATATACAGACCAAAGAATTCAATTATCGTCAGTGTTGTTCTTTGTGTCATACAATCTGTCCCGGGGCAGCTCTTCATTAAAAGCCATTGGGGATCAGCCCCGGTTACCATTTTTTAGAAAATAAATTTTTTAATAAGTATGGTGATCATGAATATGACATTAATTGAACAATTAAATAAAGGAAGCCAGCAAATCTCGATTAAACAGCATTTTATGGGATACATTTTTCACAATTAAAAAAAAATATATATAGTTAGTCAAAATTACATTTATAATGTAACTATCAAAATACAATAACATGGATCAGAGGCATTTAAATACACGAACAATAGACAAATTACATTCAACAGAAATGTACTTCTGGTGATGATCAACTACTCCATGGCATGACTGAACTAGAAAGCTCTTGGCCTACCAGCCGGCTGCTGGCCTTACATTCACATTTGTTAATCACAGAGATAGGTGATCATAAAGCCAGTGTAGGGGTGATATATGACCAGCATATCGGGTTCCCAGTCGTTATAGCTGGTTTTCTCAACCTGGAGCTGATACTTATTGTAGCTACCCAAATTCCTCATGATGCTGGGTGGGCACTGGTCCCATACTGGACAAAATTCTATTATAAAATTTCTTCCCCCATGGAGACCCGAACCAGTGCAAGTTCCGTAGCTCTTACACCAAGACATCTTACCTTAACCACTCGGCTACGGCAAGGGGAAGCAAGGAGTTCAAGGAGAGAGAAAATTAGAAACAATGTTATAATATAATGCATGAATGTGCAAGGATCCCTAGAAGAAGCTATCAAAACAACACAATTAAGATAATTTTGTTTAGTTGTTTCTTGACTCACCTCATACTTCTTAATTCCCTTGCATATCCAGATTTCGTCACTGTATTTGTGACATTCTCAATGCTGTTCACATTTACAAGTTGTGAACGTGAACAGCATTGAGAATGTCACAAATACAGTGATGAAACCTAGATCTTGTGAACGTGAACAGCATTGAGAATGTCACAAATACAGTGACGAAATCTAGATATGCAAGGGAGTTAAGAAGTATGAGGTGAGTCAAGAAACAACTAAACAAAATTAAAACAAACCTCATAGTGTTATTTCCTACCTACATAACTTAACAATTACGATAGTTTGGACATTTGAGAAGGTTGATGTAAGAATGATTAACAAAGATTTATGAATGGAATCCAACAGGAAGAAGAATGAGGGAAGACCAAAAGAAAGAGGTTTAGAGGAAGGGATGTGGAGAAATAGGATAAGGGATTGTCTATAGAATCTTGAAATGGACACAGGAAGACGTCAAATATATTGTAAAACCTAAGAATTAAAAAAAATGAACCCACAAACTTTATCAGTTAATTAAAAGATAGGATACAGTACAATTTGTGAAGAGCAACTTGATTGCCTGGATGGGACATTTAACGAGATAGAGAAGAGAAAATTTCTAAAATAGTTTTTTTTTTGTGTAAACCTGATGGAAGATGATTGAAGGAAAAACCAAGGACCAGATTGGATTGATGAAGTGGAGGACAAATTGAGGATTCTGAAATTAAAAGACTGGAGAAGGAAAAAAGCAAATATGGCAAACTTGAGGATTTTTTGTTAAACAGAATAAATCTCACTCTGGGTTATGATGCCAATTGAAAAGAAGAAGAAATTACAATATAATGCTGTATATTTAATATTAGTCCCGCACTGTAGCTGAGTGGTTAAGGCAGGAAGCCTTGGTGCAGAGCTACGGGACATACACTGGTTCGAGTCTCATGGGGGAAGAAATTTTCTCATGGTATTTCGGTCAGTATGGGACTGGTGCCCACCCAGCATCGTGAGGCATTTGGGTAGCTACAATAAGGTGTGGCTCCAGGTTGAGAAAATCAGCTATAATGGCTGGGGGACTCGACATGCTGACTACATGTCACCCCTACACTGGCTGATGATCTCAAACTCTGTGATTGACACATGTGGATGTGAGGCCAGCAGCCTGTTGGTAGGTTAAGGGTCCTTCTAGGCCTGTTGCACCAGGAGTTTATATTTAATATTAAGGCCATCTCTCTTCATGGACTTCCAATACAAAAAATTATAAATGTATATTACGCATTGATGGAAATCTGCAGGAGAATAGCAATGACCAATTCAATTTATGAAGAACAGAAAAAATTTCTGAAAATTCTTTTTATGAGAAAAGCCTCAATTCCTTTGTAATTTTCTAACAGCGCAAAATGGTTCCTGGCACTATAAGTTTTTTTTTATAGAAAGTAAAATTTACTTTTAACTTTTTAGGAATCATCACTGTGAGGTAATCTTCTTTTTCTTTTTCTTAGACTAGTTTTGGGATCTTCTTCAGTTCCATCCTCAGTATTTTCACAACAGTTGTTCTGTCGTCTTGAAGAGCTGCTTCTTGCTCACTCTGTTGGTAGACTGAAGAACCTCAAAATCAAATCATTTTCCCCGGGAATTTCAGAGTTCATTAATTTCTCCTTTCCATTTTTCTTAATGTAGATTTTTCTCCAAACCATGATTTGTTTCTAACGATGTGATGTTTTATTGACCATGCATGGGCTGCTACTGAAGATTTTCCCCATTCTTGACATTCCTGAGATGTTCTTTCACTCTCAGGAATGTCAAGAATGGGGAAATAGAAAAATCTGCAGTAGCAGCCCTTGCATGGTCAGAATGACATAAATCGAAAGAAGGGCTAAATTAATAAAACAAATAGAAAAACTAAAGAATTCACGATTTGGCAAAAAAAAAAAAAAAAATATATATATATATATATATATATAAAAAAGGAAAGGATAAATTAATGAACTTTGAAAATTTATAAGAGCATAATACAGAATATTTTGTCATATGGAAGTGAATCTTAGGGTCGTATGTTAGAACATTACTCTCTACTCAAATTACTTCCAATCACTAGTGAGCTGATTCACCGTGAGCAATTGCTGAGAATGAATTAACGGCCGACTTATCGGTCATGCATGAGAGTCGACGTTTTCGTAATATTGGCAACAAATTACCCAGAATTCTCAGCGATAAAACCACTTCCGTTATTTTCGTCTGCTATAGAGGAATGTATTTATGCTTGCATCCTGCAAATAATACCGTATACAAACATGTCTGCGACACGCAATATTACGCCGATTCTCCTGTTCTTCCAGTTGAATTCTTTGGTAGACTCTATCAAATTCCTCTTCTCCGTGTATACCGAAAACATGATCAAAGTCTTCAAGGTCCGACATCTTGGATAAATGTTGGATAAAGCAGCAAAGTACATCGATTACCATCGGTTCCCGTTGGTTCCCTTCGGGATTTTAATTTGAGTTGCTCATTTAAGCTACCTCCGCAGGTAGCTTACAAATTTAACCAATTATTATCGCATGAACAGATTTCTGAGTAAGCAAAATCGTATTAGCATACAACTTGCTCAGCAGAGAAGGCATTTTACTGTCTAATGCGTCCAAACATGCGACCCTTAGTCTTCGACGGAATTACAAAAGAATAAAATAAGAATAGTTGAATTTGATTATTTTAGAAGAAGCCTCCAAAAAACAAGACAGGATAAAATAAGAAATGAATTCCTTTGGAGAGAAATGAATGTCACCACATGTGTTGTTAAGAGGATTGAAAATCAAACACTTAAATGGTATGGCCATGTACAAAGAATGGAAAATGAAGATGGCCAAAAAATATATATCTATGGTCACCCCCTCGAAGAAATAAACATGGCAGACCAAGATGGAAATGGAAAACCTATGTCAGAACCATCATGGATGATAGGAATTTGGAAGAGGGAGATTGGAATGACAGAGATAAATGGAAACTGAAGAAGGCAAACCTATAAGTGGGGGAAAGCCGAAGAAGAAGAGAAGAAGAAGAAGTTTCCGTGGAAAATTATTTGATTTTGATGTTCTTCAGTCTACCAACAGAGGGAGCAGGGGGCAGTTCTTCAAGACAAAATAACAACTGTCATGAAATTACAGAGGATGGAATCGAAGAAGGCCCCAAAACTAGTCCAAGAAGAAGAATATGAGGTAAAGTGATAGATTTTACTTAAATAATTAGATTTACTTACTTATTTTGTAGGAGCCCTATAGTTGTTACTTGAAATGTCTATGCCCATTTCTTTTGAATAAATGGAGTAACACTTTATTACTAGAAACATCTGTTGGTGACTCACCATCCTCTAGTGTTTGAGCCACAATTTCAGCAGACATGGGTCCTGGTCCCTTTTCATTAAAAGCTTGTATTACTACTCCATATTTGCGGTACTTTTTGAGGTCAGTCAATACAGCTACACCTGCACCATTAGCATGAGCTTTCACAGTTGTAAAATTGTAACCACTCGGACGACCAGATCTGCAATATATAAGACAATCTTATGTAACATGGGTTAACCTGTAACATAGAACACACACTTAGGCTCGAATCTATGAATGCATTAGACCATAAAAGTCGTTCTCTGCCTGTACTCTGCTGAGAAAGTTGAATCCAAATACATTTTTGAGTACTCAAAAATCTGTTCATGCGATAATAATTGTTGAAATTCCTAAGCTATGTGGCGAGGTGACTTAGGAGAGAAACAAATCGTGAGCTACCCGATGGGAACCAATGTAGTTTGAAACCTTGCCACGTACCTTGCTGCTTTATCCAAGATGTTGGACCTTGAAGACTTCGATCATGTTTTTGGTATACGTGGAGAAGAGGAATTTGATAGAGTCTACCAAAGAATTCAACTGGAAGAACAGGATAATCGGCATAATATTGCTCGATGCAGACATTATCGTATACGGTATTATTTGTAGGACACAAGCGTAAATGCGTTCCTCTAGCAGACAAAAATAACGGAAGTGGTTTTATCGCTGAGAATTCTGGGTAATTTCTTGCTAATATTACAAAAATGACGACTTTCATGCATGACCAGTTAGTGGGTAGCTAATTCAATCTTTGCACTTGCTCATGGAAACTCAGCTCACCAGTGATTGGAAGTAATTTGAGTAGAGACTAATGTATTTGCATGCAGCCCTTACATACATTCCCTACAAGGGAACTGTCAACCATTGCATGCCAAAACCTACCATGAAATTCCTCCCAGAGAAGCATAGTGATATACCAAGGCCATGTCAAAAAAATTATTGGCTTTTTAACTGCAAGGCACTAAAATTGAGCACCAAATCTCTCATTTAACCCATTGAAGACACGTTTAAAGTGCCAGGTAAGTTCACTGGAAACCCATTTAAATCTCCCCAGCGCTACTCCGGCTGCATTGGATTTTAAATCAGAATACCCGGACCATGCATACTGCGTTCTATCACAAATGGATTTCAGATAGTTTGTTTACCCCTGTATTTCTTGTAGTATTTTGTATGTTTATGAATAGGAAAGGAATGTGGCCTGGGTACAACCCTCTTTTTGTGCAATTTAACCAACCGTTATCTATTGTTAGTTTTGAAGGCTGTGAAAGTTGACTATTATTTCAAAAATTATCTTTTACTAACATTTCTCGGTCATTATATTTAAAGTAAACACGAATCACATGTTCTAACAGGAACGGTAAAAAATAACAAAAATATATAATACTGCATATTATAAAAATAAATTAATCTAAACATATAAAAGCATAGGCATATACATTATCAAATCATAGAAAGTTCTTGCTATATATCTTCTCAAATTATTGATAATGTAAAAAGCAATTTTTGTATAGCACTTTACAAATCTCATCATTACTGGAAAACAAATCCACAACCTTGTCATGTCGATCTTCTCCTCCCAAACCTTTATTGTATTCTTGAATACATTTAGCCTTTATGATTTTTTCTTCTTGTTCTCCAACTTTATTCTTCCATAGCTTCTTACTGGTGTCAGTCATGTCGGCATTTTCGTGTGTGGATGATAATAAATAAATGTCTTATCTACCTTTCCACTTCTATGCTAGAAGTCTCCGACTAGATTATGTTGTTAGCTCTCCTTTTTCTTTTTCTTTCCAATTTGATGTTCACTAAATCCATAGGCATATTTCTTCTGTTAGATTTTACTGTCCCTAATATGTCTCTCGTATACTCAGCTCTAAAAATAAATTAGGAGAACACAATTATAATGTATAATCTTTCTCTACGGACGGGTTTGCTAATTCTATGTGCATCTTATCCAGTGTTTATTTGAATCATATCCTGAAGAGTATAATTTCTAACATGTTATTCCAAATTGCGTGGTTTTATTCCGCTAAAAAAGTTACATTTACAACCATGATATTCGAAAAAAAAACATTGAAAGTACATACATATTTTACCGTAATAAATAACTAAAATATATTATTGTATAAATTATATCTATAATAAACTACACAATATACTAGGACTACATATACGCTTTATATAAACCAGCAACAAATTTTACAGATGGCGAACATAAATTTTTAATCCTAAAGATAGAGCCAACTTCTTATAGTGGAGGGATTTAACACAACGAGTGTAGGTCGTGCTTGAGCTGTTTGGACTTTCTACCTGTTCACGAGGGAGACTCGTTAAAAGTCTCCAATGGGATAAAGTACAGGGATGTAATACACCTTGTCGTTGATGAATTGGAAAACCCTCACTAGCTGCCATCCATGCTACACCTGCCTCACTCAACTTGACTCTAATTCAAGCAGGAAGTGCATTAGCTACACACAGCAGGTTGCTATTGCTGGATTTTGGCTTCGATTTCTGAGCCTTGCAGTTAAAAATGACAGATTTGTACATCACAATGCTTCTCTGGTAGAAACTTCAAGGTAGGTTCCTGTATGCAATGATTAACAGTTTCCTTGTTGGTCTTGTTGTCCAATCTGTTTGAACACTTGTGTAGGGAATCTCCCCAGGATTGTTAGGGAAATTATGGTATACCATAATTTAAAAATAAAAATACCTAAAAACGGACAAATTACTGTTGCAGAATGTAATTAGGAACCTGAAGTATGTGTACAGGGTATCCCAGCCAGAATGTAATCGATAAAATTGAAGGGGTTGTAGAGTGGACCAAACATTCTTAGATTTGCAACTTATGGTTTACAGATTCAAAATACAACACAATATCATAAAATGCGTTAAGGATGAGCAATGCCACTGACTGATAAAACAATGTCAAATGACTAGGCATTGGGAGATAAATACTAAAAATTTATGTTTTATCAGCTTGGAAAAGACACTAAGGGCCGCATACAAATACATTAGTCTCTGGCGAGCTGAGTTTTCCATGAGAATGTGCAAAGTTGAAATTATCGAGTCGCTGACTGGTCATGCATGAAAGTAGTTTTTTTCGTAATATTGGCAAGAAATACCCTGAATTCTCAGCGATAAAACCACTTCTGTTATTTTGTCTGCTAGAGGAACGCATTTATGCTTGCGTCCCGCAAATAAAACTGTATACAACGATGTCTGCATCGCGCGATATTATGCCAATTCTCCTGTTCTTCCAGTTGAATTCTTTGGTAGACTCTATCAAATTCCTCTTTTCTGCGTATACCAAAAACATGATCGAAGTCTTCAAGTTCCGACATCTTGGATAAAGCAGCAAGGTTTCAAAGTACATCGGTTACCATCAGTTCCCATCAGTTCCCATCAGGTTGCTCACGATTCGTTCTCTGCAAAGTCACCTCGCCAGGTAGCTTAGGAATTTTGACAATTATTATCGCATGAATAGATTTTTGAGTACGCAAAAAGTCTTTGGATGCAACTTTCTCAGCAGAGTACAAGCTGAGAACGACTTTTACGGTCTAATGCGTTCATAGATACGACCCTAAATGTTACTCCAACTGTATTTTTATTAGAAAAAGAAAACTACAGGATGGGGAACTTATGTCGTTGCAGCCATGAACCTCTGGGTTTGATAATGCCAATGAATTGGTTAGTTATATTGTGACTACTATCTCAAAAGAATTTTGCCGTGAAATGTATTAATATAGTTCTCAGCGAGAAAAAAGTATAGGGAAAAAATGAATTAGTATTTGAAATAAAAATAATATAAAAAGTTGTGATATAAATAATACAGGTTGATTCACAATAAGTATTACAGAATTTTAGGGGTTGTAGAGGGGACTTAATAGATAAAGTTTTGATAAGGAACTCATGTCCGGAAATGTGCCATATTGATGCAAAATAAGTTTGAAGATCGAAACACAATGGGCTGATATCGTGTGTCTTGTGTTTCAGAATAAGTATCACACACTTCTAGGGGTTGTACTACACCTATCGATCTTCTTGCATGAATTCTGGTGGCAGCAGAAATTATTGAGCACACACACACCAGGTCTTGTGGGCCGTGTGTATGAAAACATGCATTGCAGGTACACTTTGTGCAACGAACAACAGGGTTGCCACATGGAACCACACTTGTAATACAACCCCTAAAAGTCTGTAATACTTATTCTGAAACACAAGACACGCGATATCAGCCCATTGTGTTCTGATCTTCAAACCTACTTTATATCGAAATGGTACATTTCTAGACATGGGTTCCTCATCAAACCTTTATCTACTAAGTCCCCTCTACAACCCCTAGAAGCCTGTAACACATACTGTGAATCACCCTGTATAGAATTCAATTTATTCATGCATGTCAATAAATAGATGAATCATGGGAAGAGAATGTTCATTTATAGTCTCATTGCATCACTCATCATCAGTGTCTCCAATTCCATCGAGATTGAGCATTGCAATGCCCTGCAACATCCGAAAGAATACATTATATATTTGTAATGTATACGAAATATAGCTTTGGCATGGATTCCCGAAGTAATCCCCACCCAGAAAACTGAATGGGGACTATTTTACCTCTGGAAAATTTTACCCAGTGGAACTCATGTCTGCATTTCTGGACAGTTGTATTTTTAGAATGAAAGATCATCACTTTTGTCTGGCTTATTGCCTTTAACCTGTCTGACATGGGTAACCCTTTTGGGAGGCTCTCAGGCTTCATAGGAAGCCAGATATAACAAGAGAAGTTAAGACTGGTAGACTGTGATGGACAGGACATGTGGCAAGAATGGGGAACGAAAAAGGGGCAAGGAAGCTTCTTGTAGGAAAACCAGAGGGAAAATGCCCAGTTGGTAGACCAAGATTTAGATGGGATAATAACATTAACCATGATTTGAGGAAGTAGATAATACAGGAAATGATTGGAAACATTAGCTCAGGATAGGGATGTGTGGAGAGCTGCTGATGTCCGCATGGCCATGAAGCTATGGGCTCAATAATGACTATGAGTTGGGTTTTATTCTTTTAGTTTAACTAAATATAGCTAACCTAACTGTTCTAACCTAACCTACCCAAATGTATCAAAATGTAAGGAAATGTCACAATTTAAGGTATTTACACTTGTAGAATACAGCAGGAAGAATATCATACAGGGGATGATTGGAAAACAATAGCTCAGAATAGGGATGTATGGAGAGCTTATGTCCATGTGGCCATGAACCTATGGGTTTGATAGAGCCAGTGAGCTAGTTAGTTAGATAGAAAACAGCTTTATCATAAGTAATGCCATGAGTGATTTCCAATTTAACTAGAGGATTTGGAAATCAAGAGTGGCATTTGTTAAGACTATTTAACGAATAAAATTAAGCTGTTTATTCACAAATCATTATTTAAGTGTAGTTATTTTTTAAAATATTTATATATTTAATGTAAACGACAATGTTTGAAAACAAATGAGAAATGGTTATGTTTCATTTGTTCCTCCACTGCAAATTGTTAGATAGATAGAAGACAGCTTTATCATAAGTAATACCATGAGTGATTTCCAATTTATCTAGAGGGTTTGGAAATCAAGAGTGGCATTTGTTAGGACTATTTATTGAATACAATTAAGCTGTTTACTCACAAATAATTATTTAAATACAGTTATTTTAAAAAATATTTATATATTTAATGTAAATGGCAATGTTTGAAAACAAATGAGAAATGTTTGGATAAGTTTCATTTGTTCATCCACTGCAAATTGATCATATAATTTTTTGCCAAATAGGATCACAATATTGTAAGAATGCATGCTAGCGGAGAAAACATAAAACATTTCAATCTGTATATTATAACCATCATTATAGGTTATTACTTAATTTTTAGTAAACAACTCAGTGAAATCATAATTTAAAAACACAACTATTGAACACACAATTATCAAATGTGTAGTTCGAAGGAATTTATTCATTATTTGCTATATTTAACATATTTGCTGGAGAGTCAGTCACTGCAAAACAATGCTCTGACCTGTTCAGAGTATTAAAAAGGAGGAGCTTTGTTTATGACAAAAGCAGGAGCTAGTAAAGAGAAATCAATAAAGAGCGAGGTGAAACATGACTGTGATTGGTAGTAAAACAAAATTTATTGAAACATGATTGGTCATTGACTACCATTTGGGGCATGAGTTAAATAGTCATGTGAAACGATCCCATGGTCAAGTTAATAATGTAATGCTGATGACTGCTTGTCATAATAGAAAACATACTAGTAGGGTAAGGACGGTGTCCTAATTCTGTGATAGTTTCTTTACTTTTTTGTGCAAATGTAACATTTTAGATAATGGTGACAAAATATGAGTACGGGAATATAGTATGAACCTTCCACAAGATTATTTATCAAATTCACTCCAAACTGAAGTATAGTTGTCCCCAAATTTTCATTCTTTTCTCCAAGATAAGGATTCCAAAATATGTGATATGGCTCTAAAAATCTATAGATTTGTGACCCAAATTGTGCAAGATATTTTTATTTTATTCACCACAAAGAGTTCATACTTAAAATTTGCATACATATATTACTTCTGTCCATCGCTGTGGCTTGTCATGCAGCAGGCTTGGGTTCGATTCCCGGTCGGGACAGGCTCCTGGGTGAGGTTTTTTCGGAGTTTTTCCTCACCTGTAAGACAAATGTTAGGAAGCTTAGGGCCCAACAGTCCCCAAAAATCATCCGGCCATCATCATCATCTTTATCATTATCATCATCTTCCTTCACCAGTGTGGAAAGCAATGGGAAGCTACCACACCTATAATTCCATAGTAAAGCTGCAAAGCATATATCTGAGCCACCGATTCTCTGGCTCTGATGTTTAGATTGTACGAGGGATCAAGGGAGAACTCGCCCTGTACTGCCAATAAGAAAATGGTTGCAGTGGGAGTGAATGTTTGCCACAACCAATTACTGCTCTTGACACAGCTATAGCACGCTAGTAAGGTTTGAAATTGCTGACATGTTGACAGCTGTATATCTGCTAACTGCATACATAAAGCAGCCACTCCCAATGAATATCCATATGGCAACACTGTCGTGAAAACGTCAAGGCCGGAGAATCAGTGGCTGCAGCATAGTATGAAAATGCTATGATTGCAGTGAAAGACCTGCTCTCAGGCAGAATTACTATGGATGGATGGATATTATTTTCACACTCTGTATTATTTTTTATTTCCCATCCAAAAAATTAATTATTTTTACCAGTACTGTGACAACTCTACCTACGGTGGGCACTTTTTATCCATTATGATCTTACTTATAAACTTCACAGAAATATTATATCAATGTATGTCCATCAGCAATAATAACTTAACATTTTTCTATTACATGCAGTTATTTGATGGTAAAATCCTCCTTGGAGAGGCTTTGGAAAAGAGCAAGAATATCAATCTGAAGTTGGGATATTTTAAAACTATTCTTAGACAAATTCAAAATTGTAAAATAAATTAAATTGTTAGCAGAAAATTTCAAATTTTTCTTCATTATAAGAAAAAAAATAAGAAGAATTAAAACTTACACTTCATTCCAATGGAAATTTGAGAGGAACATCTTTAATTAAAAATCTTCAACAATATTTCAAAGTTCTTCTTGTACTTTTGAATTTTTTTAAATGCCACAAATATTCATCTTTCTAGTTTGTTCCTGTATTAATAATTACTTTATTCTGCTGGATATTTAATTACATTGTAGTTTATCTTCATTATCCACATTCAATCTTAATACACAAGTAAATTACTTTCATATATTCTTGATGATGTAAAGTTACGTAGATTTAAACTATCAATTATTCAAATAATGATAAATATGTTTTGCTTAATTGTCTTTCTGTATCTAAAAATATGATGCAGTCTAATGGTTTTTGCCTGAATTTATGTTTTGATTTATCTTCTTCTTGTCCTCAAGGATTTAGACAGAAATTCACCTGAAGTGAACACAAAATCTGTATTACATGTTCTCCTTGGTCTGTCTTTTGAACTACTTCCTCTTAGTCCGTATTCAAAAGCAATCCTCAGACTATTTCTAAATCCATTCTTTCAACATGCTCATTCCACAATTTCTATAATCTGTTATATTTTAAAATATATAATACATAATTTTAAATTTTCTTACAATTACCACTTTTTTATATTATTCAATAATGTACACTCATGGAAGGTCTCAGAAATTTCATTTATGTAGCTTCAAGTTTCTTTTCATCTTTTCTTCCCCTTGTCTTAATATTATACAGAAAAAAAATCAAATTATAAATTTATGTTTTCAAAACAATAATTTAATTAAAACGTTTATAGGTAGTGAAAAATTCATCATCATCAAAGCAGATAGAGATCTTCAAATGATTAGATATTCGCTTTCCACTTCTGGGTCCCGAGATCACATCTCAGTCACTTCATGTGGAGTTTGTGGTGGACAAATCAAAGTCAGGATAATTTTTCTCAAGTTTTCTACCTTTACCCTGGCAAAAATTTCATTCCATTACTTCTCCATACTTATGCATTTTGTTAAATTTATTTCATCTGCTGGTATGATGGTTCAAGAGTCTTGGATGGCGAGTATCCTTGAATATCACATATCTTCAATAATAACAGATTCATCTCATCTCATCCCTTGACATTACACTGGAAGGTTTACTTTTACAGATTTTCAAGTTAGTATACTTGTTGTGTCTTTTCAATGTATAGGGAAGGTAGTTATTCCATGGATTGTGGACTATATTATTTATGGTACCATTGTATACATTTTGTCAACCCCATTATACGAGTAAATAATCAACATATATTTTATGCATTTTAAAATTTTAAATTATCCGAATGACTTTATTTTCTATTAAAACATTGACACCAATATCTGCATTTGTTTTTTCCTTTAATATGAGCATAAATGATAATTATTTCCATTAATGAAAGAAATCTTTAATGATCGTACTTTTATTAAACTGTCAGCAATTTTTTTTAAAGTATAAGATTTGTTTTATCTTAATATACCAATGGATGTTCAATGCAGTTTAAATAATTTTGTTACTAAAGAGAAAGATAATTGCAAATATAAATTAATTTTAATAAAATATCCCATTGCAACTGTTGTGTCAATTTAAAACACTATCAAATTAATGGCGTAAGATCATTTTTTGGAATATTCTCATAGTCCTTTAATTTTCATTTATCTGATTCAGTTCTTGTCTTAATTTGTATTTCTTATTTGTCTCCAGTACAAAATATTTTAATAATTGGCTGATATGAAGGTACCCATCCTTTTGTAAATGATTCTCTTTCATTTTCTTTTTCATTTTTCTTTTTGCTGGAAAATCTTAAAAAGCCAAAGAGATACTTTGTTTTAAACATAGCTTAAATTCTTCTTTATTGAAAAACAGATGAAACACAGAGCCTGAATTGATGGAGTTTCTGTTATTTTCAGGTACATTATTTCAAAATAAAGCTCAATAAATGTAATTATTTTGGCCAAATGCTACGAGGTTCTGTCCAACAGCTTCTTCAACTCTAATTTAATATAATAGTTAATAAATATATCAAAGTATATTTTGTACTTATTTATGCTATGACTGTGAATTTTGCTACAATTATGATGATTAATATATTTAATACAATTTATAATTTCTGTTATTTTTATAAAAGCTAGCAGGCCCTGTAACACATCAACTGCTCTTGGAATCATATACATTTATTTAAATTTTTATTTCTATCTTTGTTTATTCAATAAGGTCAGGTTCTAGACAGAACAGTAGTGTCTACCTTTATCTAGACCACTTACTTTTAAAAAGGGACTTCTGCAGTTTTGGCTTTTTATTTTTCGATTTGATGAAGGTAAATAAATTTAAGATTCCTCATTGTGAAAAAATGATTAATAGAAGAGCAAGCAATATGGATGACATTAGGAAAAATATGAAATATATTCCCCTTATGACAAGAAATCCAAACTTACCCAGGAGGATCTTCAAGTGTCCCTAAAGTAGAAACTAAAATTAATTGTGATGATCTTGTAAAAGATTTCTGGGCTATTGGCTGTGGTCTTGAGGCTTGTAGTTCCCCGATGTTTCGCCAGAGGCTGCATCTGGCATCCTCAAGGGTTGTCTTGAGACTATCAATTTTATTGACTACCTGCCCTATTTATACATTTATCCGCGACGTATTCTCTGTATAAATAGAGCAGGTAGTCGACAAAATTTCCAGTCTCAAGACAACACTTGAGGATGCCGGACGCAGTATCTGGCAAATCATTGGGGAACTACTAGCATCAAGACCACAGCCAACAGCCTGGAAATCTTCTACAAGATCATCATAACAACTCTGGCCGTGAAAGCCTAAGTCAATATAAAATTAATTATTTTCACATTTTTATTATTTATTTTTTCAATCTGAATTTTACTTGAAAATGGAAAACATTTAAATTTGAATATATTTTGAGTTTTAAAATTGAAATTAATTAGAAATAAATGAACACTTTTCAATTCTATTATGATTCTTATTGATATTCGTGGCTTGGTCATTTTTTTCCCTTATAATTCCGCAAGATTTATACAGTTTGATGTTAAAATTAAAAAAAGAAAAATTGAATGCTTGCCAAAGTAAATAATTTTCAAATTTCTTGGCACTTGCCAACATTTTACTATGAAATACATTAGAGGTATAATTTTCAGAAGTCCCCTTTAAAATCAAGTGGTTTCTTGACATCTCTAGTTCCTCCATTTCTTTTTCCAATTATCTCCTTTTTTCACTCTCTTTCTTAACCTCATATTCCCATAAGGTTCTTTCCTTTTCCTTTCTTTTCCAGGTCTCTCTGTTGTTAGTCTTTCAAGCTCCATTTTCTCAATATGTCAAATTAACTTTACTACTTTATCTTCTATGTCTGATTATAATTCATATATGTTCAGTTATTTCTAATCTTTTTTATTTTTATTTTGTTTCTCCTCATTTTTTTTAATCATATTCTACAAAAAGTTACTCCTGTCTCCTTCAGCCTTCATTATATTTTGATTCTATCCTCCTCAATCAATATTAATTTTTAAGACCATTTCAAATGAGTTTTTTGTTGTTCAATTTCTTCTTTTAATGTTTGTATAATTCAGCAGTTAAATGTTTAATGATTTTGAGATTTATGTCAACATTTCTTCCTTGCCTTAACGTAAATCATCAGTTCCAATTATTGCCGTTTGAAACAAATGCTAAAATTGTTATAATTCAATTACATCTTCTATTTCATCAATAATTAAAATTATATATTTTATTGTGCTGTTTTATTTCTCCATCCTTTCTTGTAGTGTAATGCCAATTATAATTTTGTTCGGTTTCATCTCATTTTACCTTCCACCTAGAAATAGAGAATCAATTTGTTTTTAACAGTTATCTTGGACATAGTCATTGATATTAATTTTCTTAGAAGATAGATTAAGAAAGTACACACCCATTTTATAAATATAGAAATATGTAAAAAATGGGTGGCTTCATCTAATTTCTTACATGTTTAAAGACTATGTCTATACCTGTACATTCCAATGTGGGGCAAGGGTACTCAATTGAGGGAGTTATTTAACAAGGCTAATTTAAAATTAAAATATAATTAATTAAGTTGAGGAGACGGACCTTTCAGGTGAATATTCCATAATTTTATATTTTAATTTTGAATAATACCTCAATGGAACACATTATGAATCTTATAAAGTTGAAGGCTAATTTAGTTATGCTTATTTCCCTACAGATGTCAGCGAGTGAAAAGTGATTTGCTCATCACCTTAAAGAGTAGGAATTAAGATATTACTTGGATGGCAAAGGCCAATTAAATTCTGCTCAGAAGCACTAATTTAGACTTGAGGTTCTTTTATGAGTCCAAAAATCTTCAGACCTTAGACCAATGTCTTAATGTACCTCCTGGAGGACTTGACCTTGTATTTGTCCATCCTAGAAAATATCCATTGACCCCATCCAGGTTTGAACCTATGACCCGCAGGTTTTGAGGCAAGGAACCTTACCTCTAGATCACTGAGGCTAAATTATTGTTTAAAGCATTTTAAATTGCTCAATGCATTGAGAGGTATAAATAATTGTGATTATAATTTTAATAATTATTTTAAAAGATGAGGAAAAAATAAATATTGGAACAAGATTTGAACACAGGGCTACTGGAGGCAGTGTTATCCAACCACATGAGCTGGGAAATCATATTACCAAGGGCTTCTTCAGTAACAGTTTTCTGTAGTTATCTTATAGATAACTGTTAATATTTCCAAAATGAGAGAGTTCTTGCCCCAAAACACATTCCCAGATATTTTTGCTACAAATCATTTTCCTTATATATTTTTCATTAAAAATAAACCACAGAATACAATAATTAAATTAATGTTTTTATTACCTCACCTCATATCCTTTTTCTTCTATACTGCAGTTTCGGAGCTTATCTCCATCTTCAGTAGCCTCTGGTCGACCGGTGTTATGTCGTTTCTTGGCTGTTTTCTTCTTACTTCTATCGGTCCTCCGCCAAGAAACAACATAACACAAGTTGACCAGAGGCTACTGAAGATGGAGATAAGCTCCGAAACTGCAGTATAGAAGAAAAAGAATATGAGGTGAGGTAATAAAAACATTAATTTAATTCTTAAATTAAACCTCATAGTGTTGTTTCCCTGTGAAAGTTAAATGCATAGAATACAAATTAAAAATGCTAATGAATTTTATTCTCACCCATGTTCTCTATATCCCACATAGTAACCAAGAATTTCCCCATTCCATAAGTGCTGAAGAGGTGCAGTCCACGTGACTCGTAATGTGTCGGAAGCTATAGCAGTCACTGCCACACCTTGTGGTTCCCCTGTGGGAGTTTCTCCCTCTGTCCGCAACATCACAGGTTCACTAGGCTCACCCTCTCCAAGTTCATTTTCAGCCAATACTCTCAGACGATACATAGTGGCTGGAAGTAACCCAGTTACTGTGGCAGTCATGTCTGTCCCGGCTGCAATACTCTGCCATCCATCAGACATATCTAAAATAATAAACATCTCAAGATTAATCTTAGATATTATATTATCACTTCTCACCAAAAGAAACATTTTTATTTCAAGAGAAAAATATATTAAATTAATGTTGGGAAATAAACATTATGAGGTATAATCATTAAAATTCATCGGAGAACATTTTGTTTAAACCAACTCACCTCATAGGATTCATGCTTCCATGATACCGCGGTTTCAAACACAGTCGTGTTCATCTTCAGCCATAACTCTGACTGACGAAATTCTTCGGCCGTCAACTGTTCTATTGTCGCCATCTTCAGTGCTGCCATCTATGGTTGAATTTATGAACTTTGAAATCAAAGTAATTTCGTTAGGGATATCAAAATTACTTTGATTTCAAAGTTCATAAATTTAACCATAGATGGCGGCACTGAAGATGACGACAATAGAACAGTTGACGGCCAAAGAATTTCGTCAGTCGGAGTTATGACTGAAGAGGAACACGACTGTGTTTGAAACCGCGGTATCATGGAAGCATGAATACTCTGAGGTGAGTTGTTTAAACAAAATGTTCTCCGATGAATTTTAGAAAAATATATGCATGAATTCAGATTTGAACCCAATGTCTCTGGTTCTGTATGCCAGTGTTCTGACCACTGAGTTACCAGGTTCCAGATTCAAACTAATATTAATTCTCTCTTGGCCATAAATGTACAGCAAACTCACAATTATCCATGCACATATTATCCAGTTTGCAGATTATCCAGGCATGACTCTTTTTATGGTGAAATTAAATGTTTCTTACCTCTCCTCATATAAATCTTCTAAGTAGATCGCGATTTCGAGACCATAACGGTCTCATCTTCAGTACTTCTTTGGCATCTGATGTTATGCTGATTGGAAGAAACTCTTCTTCTTCCCTCTGATATATTGTATAATGCTTGTTGTGGTGAGGATGGTGGAATACTGTGCTCAGGAACCCTCTGAAGAATAGGGAAGAAGAAGAATTTCTTCCGATCGACATAACATCAGTCGCCAAAGAAGTACTGATGATGAGACCATTATGGTCTCGAAATCGAGATGTACTTAGAAGATTTATATGAGGAGAGGTAAGAAACATTTAATTTCACCATAAATTAAACCTCATAGTGATTAATTCCTATAAAAGTTAAATGACTCTTTTTACTGTATTTTTTAAAAATACTCTATTTTGTATTGTTATGAAAAAATTCTTTATTTTTAAACGTGCTACTGTGAACTGCGCTTAAAAACTAGCACAATAGAGTAACCTTCACTCACAACCCCCTCCTCTGACACGTTTAACAGTACCAACTAACATTCTGAGAATACAATACAATTTTGGAAATTTCCATTGTGGATTCAACGAAAGTTTGTTGTTACAGATTGAAACCATGGATATGCTGTGGCAGTGAGTATTGCTGTGGTCATTGGTGGTTACTAGTGTGGTCATTGGTGATTATTTGTCATCGCTGGTTATAAGTGTGGATATCGGTGGTTACTAGTGTAGTTGTCGCTGGTTATGGTGGCCATTTTGAATAACTGTTGTAACCAGAGTGGTCATGACCCATAAATAGTCCCACTTTTCTTTCATATTTATGAGTAAAATAAAAATAATGATAATTACGTCTCACACCTAAATACATTTAATATATCATTTTATGAATATTTGTTGCATTTAAGTAGTGTTAAAGTGGGTAAATATATTTCTGATCAACTTACACGGTGCCGAATAACTTAATTGGATTATCTGTGTTTTTCGATTTTCTGTGCATATCTCGGTCCCAATTAACACGGATAACCAGGAGTTTGCTGTAATATTGTTTAGTTGTTTCTTCACTCACCTCATACTTCTTAACTCCCAAGCAGACTCGAGTTTCTTCACTTCATTTGTGACATTCTCAATGCTGTATTACGTTTACAACTGATGTTCAACAGCCTCTTCTCCTGCAGACTCAGGGTCTATGCGCTCCGTTACTTTGTACACATCACGGATAAATGTATAAATAGGGCAGGTAGTCGACAAAATTGCCAGTCTCAAGAAAACCCTTGAGGATGCCGGATGCAGTCTCTGGTGAAATGTCAGGGAACTACAGTCTCAAGACCACGGCCAACAGCCCAAAAATCTTCTACAAGATCATCATAGTAACTCCGGCCATGAAAGTCTAAGTCAATACATTGATGAGTTATTTCTTTCATTTTATAATGGTTTTAATTTATATAAATTTCAATCTAGTGGTATTGTTCAACTATCGTCTTATCTGCCGACATGTACGGTATATATTTTTTGTAAGTATTTTACAACTTATAGTGAAAGCCCTTAACATCAAGAATACAGTTGTCACTGCATTCTTAATACAAGTGTGTTGTCACAATAACTTGTTTGAGAGCTAATAGGATCATTAGATTCTCCTCTAGAGTTTGATGGGTGTTGCACTTATGTCACTAATGCAAAGGGCCCCAATACACTCAAAGATTTAGGGTCTCAAAAAATTGTAGGTCCATTTATGGAAAAACCTATCATATGATGTCATTCCATAATGTAGTCCAATTAACATTTGCTATCTTCATTTTATTACACTAATATTTATCTCAACTTCATATTTTATCATCTTATAATAATAATGATAATATTACTGATGATAATTATGATCCATCCATCAATAGTAATTCAGCCCGAGGGCAGGTCTTTCACTGCAATCACAGCATTTTCATGCTATGCTTTGTAGCTTTACTAGGGAATTGTAGGTGTGGTAGCTTCCCATTGCTTTCCACACTGGTGAAGGAAGATGATAATCATAAGGATGATGATGATGGCCATATGATTTTGGTGACCGTTTAGGCCTTAAAGTTTTCCTGACATTTGTCTTATGGGTGAGGAAAAACCTCGATAAAAACCTCACCCAGAAAAACTGTCCCGACCGGGGATCGAACCCGGGCCTGCTGCTTGACAAGGCAGCATGCTACCTTGAGACCACAGCGGTGGACATAATTATGATAATAGTGATATACTAATGATGATAATAACAAAGGTGATAATAATGATAATAACAGTAATAGTAATAATAGTAAAAATGATAATAATAATAATAATAATATAATAATAATAATAAATAATAATAATAATAATGACAATAAGAATAATAATACTGTTAATAATACTAGTGGTTATGCTCCTTGCCTCTGGTCCTGAGGGTCATGGGTTCAAACCCGGCCAGGGTCGATGGATTTTTTTTAGGATGGAAAAATCCAAGGAGCAAGTCCTCTGGGAGGAACTTTAAGCCATGGGTCCCAAGTCTGAAGATTTTCATGCTCATAAAAGATCCTTAAGCCCAAATGGAAAGGCCTCTAAGCAAAATTTACCGAATTTTTCACATCCTAGTATTACCTTGGTTTCCTAGATGTCAGTATGATATCGCTGACCATGGACCACTCAAATGACATCTATATGAAAACAAGTGTAACAAAATAAGTATGGTTCAAATTCTTCCCTGTAGGGGGAGAACGCCTAAATCTCCGTTAAGGGAAATATGGGCTTACAACATACAAGAAGATTATTATTATTATGAATAGAGCGAGGAATTTTATGAAATTTCATGTTTTTAACTATTTGTCAGAGAGTGCTGAGACTAAATATCTTTACATTTTATAATGTGTAGAATCAAATAAGACCAACAAAAACTTCATATTTCATAATATTTTACCAAATGTTCATATTTTAGTGAAAATTTCATATTCCTTCATATTTTTCAGTTTTCAAATTCCGGTATTTTTTTAAGTAAAAGTTTTAGGAATTCATTAAAATATTTTTCAAATAAACGTATTTATGTAGTTTCTGACTACATTTTTTTTTATTTTTTGGTCCAACTAAAAATCTTGACAATATCGAGCCTCGAACCCAGACTTTTCTGTTTGTGCCACGTTTCCTTATATAACTGCGCTATGGTGTAATCCATTAAAATTGTTTCAGAACATGAATGATATTTTATATTTGATTAGAATTAACGAAAAAGCTAATTAAATTCAAAATACAGTGAATATCTTGATTTCTTGAGCTATAAATAAGTTCTGTTTGTCTCATTTATGTGCTGGTATGTACACTTATAAGTTATAGTGGGCCTATGTATATAAATATATGTACAAAGTTTAGAAAATTGTAGCTTCATAATATTTTTGTGTCATAATTTTCATATTTTACATATTTTGTCTTTACGATTTCATATTTTTGTATAATTTTCTTCATATAATTCCTCACTCTAATAATATATTATGTTAAGTAATCAATTGAGTTGGTGTTTACTTGATGAAAATCCATATTTATTAATTAAATAAAAATAAAACGTAGTTTTATTTGATTTTCATATTTATTATATAATTCAGTGACAGCTATTTCGGTACACTGTACCTTCTTCAGACATATTAACAAATTATGAATTGTGTTCCAACTGATCTAAGCAACAATACAACAATATTTATTTAAATTTGTTAATTTAACAAAGGGGATTCATTCAAATCAAGTTGAGAATTTAACAGTTTTTTACTACTTTTAAACTTATTAATTTCTACAGCCTCCAAAAGATCTAACTTCTTACCCTTATCACAAATATGTAAAATTTCAAAATTTGGATCGAAACAATGATTAAATTGGAATAGGTGGTTAGCATAGTTTGAATTTTCTAAATTTCTGTTATATGCTCTCATGTGTTCCTTTATCCGAGATATTGTTGTATTGTTGCTTAGATCAGTTGGAACACAATTCATAATTTGTTAACATGTCTGAAGAAGGTACAGTGTACCGAAACAGCTGTCACTGAATTATATAATAAATATGAAAATCAAATAAAACTACGTTTTATTTTTATTTAATTAATATTATATTAAGGTATAGTCAACACACTACAGGTCTTAGGATGTCATTGTGGTGATAGGAGGTTAAGTCTCCCCATCCTTCAAGACAATCGGCATGAGATGTCAGATGGTTTGTCTGCCCTGTGACGACTGCCTTTATCCCCGGAACATAATCTGGTACTCATTACTGTTTGAGCGTGAGTTGACCCCAGGCTCATGGATTGCCAGGAGGTTTAGATGAAATGTAAGGACTGCAATAAACTATACACAGGAAAAACAAAAAGGAATTTGGATACTCACACTAAGGAACACTTTAGAAATATTAAAAATGGTGAAATTGAAAAATCAGCTATTGCAGCACATAGTTTATTGGAGAATCATACAATTGAAAAGGAAGTCCAACTTTTAAAACTTTTGGAAAAACCTTTAGAATTGACAATTTGGGAGAAGATATATATTCAGAAGAACAAATTTAGATACATGAATTTCGAGATTTCTGATGAACGTGACCTCATCTTGAAGTTCATCAAATCAACACCAGATGGCAGTGTTATTGAGGGAGATACCAACGAAAATCCGATAATCATAATGTCGATTGAAAATGAGAGATATGTTTTCTCTTGAAAACTAGTTCCTGTGTGTAAAGAAACATAAAATATGAGGTAAGATGTAAGAAATGACTCATTAATTTACAGCCAAAAGATGTAGTGGGAGTCGACACCCAAGGCCATAACATAAAATTCAACAATCTGGAAAAGCTGATGATGGTATGAATGGTATATCGAAACATATTCAAATAGGAAACATCAAGTTATGAGGTAAGATGACTCCAGATTCAACTTATTTATTAAGAAGAATCTAATATTGTTATGTCCTATTGTAATTTATTAATAGAATTATTATTATGGTTATTATTATTATTATTATTATTATTATTATTATTATTATTAGTTAATGCAGCAATAAAAAAATGAATGAGAATCAAATGAATCATGAATTCTTCTTACCTCATACGTCTATGTTTTTATAAACACAGCACCGCAGTATCGGAGAACCATCTTCTCCATTGTCAGCTGTTTTCACAAATGTCAATTTTTTCTTTTGCCGGTAATTATCCAAACTACCATCTGGTGGATAATTACTGGCAAAAGAAAAAAAATTAACTGTCGTGAAAACAGCTGACGATGGAAAAGATGTTTCTCCGATATTGCGGTGCTGTTTTAAAAAAAAATAGATGTATGAGGTAAGAAGAATTCACGATTAATTTGATTCTTATTAATGAAACCTCATAATGTTAAAATTCCCAAATTTATTATATTAAATTAAATGAATGGTTGAAAATATAGTGAAAATTGATAGATTTTACTCAGAAGTTACCTCATTCTTATAATGTACAAAGTGACACAACAACAATGTCTTTTTTTATTCCTCAACAATGGTATGGTTAAAATCTGAAAATTTCCTATACATATTATCTATGACACTGAGCAACAAAAAATATACGTTTTTTGTCTCAGAAAGAAAGATATGTGATTCTGATAGTATTTCTTCTCCTGAATTTAATTAAGATATCAGTTTTACTCCATCATGCAAGGTTTCCGAGAGACAGGAATTTATATTTTCAAACACTTTAATATTTTCTACATTCGTAACTACAAAATATTTGAACATTTGGGCTCACCTAGAAAGTAAGAAATGACAATTTTCTGCTATATTTTTGCCTGTGGAGCATCCCTCTTGATGGTCCAACAATAATCGGTCAGCATATTAGGATTCCATTTGCCTTGATATCTCTTTTCCATAGCTGAAATCTCCTGAGTTAGCTCATTTGGTTTTATTTTACAATGGACAAATGGACGAAAAAAGTTTATAAAAAAATAATTATTTAAATCCATTAATTAAAATTGAAATAAAAAAAAACTGTGGGTGATGGAGAAATTCTGAATACATATTTGAAAACACGATAAAAAACTGCATTAAGTGCAACTATTGGTACTCATGAGACAAAAATCATGTTGACCAGTGTAATGTACAATTAAAAAAACTATTAGTAATTATTAGTTATTATGTTTTACAAGTTAAAATTGCTCTTCTGAAAAGTTGACTAGCAAGGAAACAGTCAACCATTGACTGTCAAACCTACCTTGAAATTTCTTCCAGAGAAGCATTGTGATATACCAAAAAATGTCCTAAAAATTATCTGCCTTTTTTAACTGCAAGGCACTAAAATCCAGCACCAATTCTCTCTTTTAAACTATAGGGAAGTAATACAACTCCTGAATTGTTAGATTGGATAACCCTTGCTACCTGCCATCCACGCCACAACAAACCTCACTCCACACTGCTCTTACTCAAGCAGGGAGACCAACTGCTTTGTACATTGGGTTGCCATTACTGGATTCTGGGTTCAATTTTTATGCCTTGCAGTTAAAAAATGTATAATTTTTTGGACATGTTCTTGGTGCATCACAATGCTTCCCTGGGAGAAACACTTACTTACTTACTCACTGGCACTATCGAACCCATAGGTTCATGGCCGCGCGGACATAAGCTCTCCATACATCCCTATCCTGAGCTAATGTTTTCCAATCATTCCCTGTATAATCTACTTCCCTGAAATCATAGTTAATGTTGTTCTCCCACCTCATTCTTGGTCTACCAACTGGGCGTTTTCCCTCTGGCTTTCCTACAAGAAGCTTCCATGCATGTCTTTCATTCCCCATATGCGCAACATGTTCTACCCATCGCAGTCTATGAGACTTAACTGTTCTTATTATATCTGGCTTCCTATAAAGACCATGTAGTTCACTGTTATGTAGTCCTCTCCATTCACCTGTCTGTTCATCTCTCTTTTGTCCAAAAAATTTCCTAAGAACTTTATTCTCAAAAACTCGTAATCTCATTTTCTCCCTTAAAGTAAGAGTCCATGTTTCGCACCCATATAATATAACTGGTAGAATAATAGTTTTATATATTTTCAGTTTAACATTTTTTGAAAGGAGTTGGGACATCAAAAATCTCTGCAATGCATAATAGCACACATTTCCAGAATTGAGCCTATGTTTAATTTCTTTGTGCATCTCATTCCTATTTGTGATTATTGTTCCTAGGTATTTGAATTCAGCCACTTCCTCAAAATTTCCCTCATTTGTCATTAGCTGTCCATTTCCATTATATAATGTATTTCTACGTGTTACCATATATTTAGACCAAGTGATTTTGGCAAGCAATGGTTGACAGTTTCCTTGCAAGAATAACTTACCTCAATTTTCCTGTGGTCTTGAATTCGTAAACCATTTATCTTTAGCCATTCCAGTATCAGTTAATTAGTTACAAATACACAACATTCATTTGTAAACTACATTCAACATTGGAGTTTAATGTGGGATTGACAGAAAGTTTACTAACGGGAATTTGATTCCATTTGATACTGCACAACATACTGTAAGACAGGACTGCGATCATCCATTGGTGCCAACCATGCCAACTGAACTCTACGGCTTCCAGGATCCACCACACGCAAATCGTGGTTGCTGGGGCTGCTGCATCTGATAAAGTTATCAGGCATTAACGTTTTATTTTAGGAAGTAATATTTTGAGGTTCTTTTAATTATATTATTTTGAATCTGTTTATCTTACCTCAATATAAATGAGATTTACTTCCAACAAGAAAGGGCTCCACCTCACTTTCATACCAATGTGAGAAATTTTCTCAAATGCATATTCAATCAGAGATTGATAGGACAAAGAGGATTTACTATGGAGTTCTCATGTCGATGTGCTGGTTTAACCCCAGTAGACTCCTTTGGGAAACTTTAAAGAACATGGTGTAAGCCATAGAACCACGAACACTGGAGGAATTGAGAGGTTTGATTGAACATGCCATCAATGATATTCCATTAGCAACAATCCAGACAGTATGTCAATCTGTTCGACATCATTGTTGGGAGTGTACTGTAGCAGAAGGTGGACATTTCGAACATGTACAGACTTAAGGAAGTTTAAGGAATACAACACAACAAAAATTGTATTTCTGTCTCATTTCGATACTGAGGAAGTTTCAAAGAGTGTATACATCAATTTGAGACACTAAATAAGTCACATTACATGTGGTGCTCACATCGAGGCAATGCTATGCAATGTTTCACAAAAAGCTTTAATGTCCAGTGAATCATATGAGCAATCAATTTTCAACTTAGATATGATAGTGTTTGAATAAATGTATCAGAGTATGATTTACATTTTTTTAGACACAATGATGAATTGTGTGATGATTATGGTGACACTGACTTTGTTAACATAATTAAAACATCAAGGATAACATGTCTGGTTCATCTTTACAGAGAGAAAGATTCTACTCCATGCCATAAAAATACATTAAGCACAGAATATGGAGAAAGAAAAATAGAACAGGATTTGAAGAAATTAAATGGAAAAGGAACACAGAAGATAAGAACAAATAGAAATGCATTATAGGGGATGTCAAGGGCCTGCCATAGGTTGTAGTATCTTAACCCTGCTAAAAATTCATTCTACTATTTTTCTCTCTACTCATGCCATCATTTCATTTCATCGAATATATGACAGGCCTAGTCAGCTGACTTTTTTTTAAAATCATATCATCATCAGACATTTCTACTCATGTGCGGGTTGTCTCAGAATATAGATTTTCCATAAATTTTTATCCAACCACAATTTTCCTTCACTGAAATCAAAGTCAAAATCCAGCAATGGCAACCAATGTATGGAACGGATGGACACTCTGCTTGAGTAAGGGCAGAGTGGAGTCAGGCATGATGCAGCATGGATGGCAAGTAGTCATGGTTATCCAATCTACCACTTTGGGAGTTGAATTACTTTCCTGTAGTTTAAATGAGAAATTTGGCACTGGGTTTTGGTGCCTTGCAGTTAAAGTGGTAGATAATTTTTTGGACACAGCCTTGGTACATCACAACGTTGCTCTGGAAAAAGTTTCAAGGCAGGTTTCGCCATGCAATAGTTGATAGTCAATCCAACTTTCTCTAGTCATTTCACTTTGACCTTTAGATTCAACATTCGTAGTGGCAGTCTTCCCTTTTCCATTCTTTTGAGGTGTCCAAACCATGTTCATCTATTTTTTCTAGATCAGTTAATTTTTCTGTATTTAGTGTCTCATTGATTGTATCTTTATGTTTCCTATCTTCTCGTGAGTGATTCTATTCAGAAATTTTATGAACCACGTGGTTGGTCTTAAGAACTTCCATAATCACCAGGAGACATATGTGTATTTCTCACTTCCATTTAGTGTGGGAATGAGAAGAAGAATTGGACATTCCCATTCCATACTTATGTTACTGCAAAATGTCTGACATTCACAAGGGATTAAAATTTCAAATTAGGTTAATATGGACTTAAGCCTATTCTTTCCCTTACCCTTCCAGAAGTCATTAAGGTTTGTATTCTAAAGGAAACAAGTTAAAAGTTGATTCTTGAATTTGTAAAATGTGCCTAAGAAAATAGAGGTAATTTTATTTTCATACCTTGCACCTGAAGATGAACAACACGTTCAGCTCTTCCATATGGATTTTTGGCAATACAAGTGAAGGCTCCACTGTCGGATTTTATAGTATCTGTGATGTGTAACTCTGACAAAAATCCACCTTTCACCGGCGCTTCTTTCACTTCGTACCTAGTAAATGTTAACACAAGTATTCTTCGTAAGTTTTACAATTTTAATTAGGGTATTGTTAGGGAAATGGTATACTACCATAACTAAAAAAAGACAAAAAAGAACAAAAAAATTACCGTTGCACAATGCCATTATTTTAGGAACATATATTATTATTTTAATCTTTGATTAATCTATGCCACCATAACATCTATGGATATTCGATTGGAGAACAAGTGACTGCTGGAAAAATTATGGCCAATGTGATAACACACATTCCCCTAGAGCCAATTGACAACATGTTTACTCACATATTAGGGGATTCTATCCCAGAAGTTCACCTGCAACAGTGGGCAAGTTAGGGTGAGATAATGGACAAGTGTTAGTGTTATTTTGGGCAAGTTAGGGTAAAACATAGGAGAATTAGTTTAGTGTTCACTTGTTTTTAACGGGTTTTTGTGATAAGTTGGCTACACAATCTGAGCAATGACTAATAAATATTTCATATTGTAAATATAGTGATTTTAGGTTACTTTGTGTTCAACTACTCACTTCATTTTAAGATATTTCTTAGATTCTTTTGGAAAAAAAAATCAACTAGTACATTTCTCTCAGGAAATTATTCACATACTGCAACAATAAACTGTTTTTTTTGTTTTTTATTTAATATATGTAGGTGGCATAGAATCCCCAATTATTCTACAGAGTATAAACTTACCATTAATTCTCTTCTCCATTTTTATTTGAGTGAAAAATGTAGTAGAAAGTTAAGTATTAAACCTTTCTAGACAATCAGCACAAGATAGAAGCCAGATTTTTAGCATTGTTTAACAGTCACCTTTACTACTAAAACATATCGCACCCCCATGAGAAAAGTGACACAAGTCCAATTTTTTAAATTTCTGTTCTTGTGTTGAGTTTGTTCCTAAGTCATTGGACTTCAATCAGGAAAGGACTCTTGCAAAGTTTAACATTTTTAGCTGCGTCACTTTTCTTGGGAGGGTTTGATATGTCAGCTTCTCATTTCAGTTAGAGACTGAGGCAACCCCGTACAACCATGGTGCTGCCAGAAGATTCAGACTAGTTCAAAGTTCATAAATCCTTTTGGGAATCAAAGCTGCAACCTTCTGTTTGTAGCAAGTTACAACTACGACACATCCATGTGTATTAATCACAGAGGTGGATCATCAACAACATTGTGGGAGTGATGTGGTTAGCAATGTTGAATTCATAGCCATTATATCTAACTAACGATGAAACCTGGAGGTTCATTGTTGTATGGACATAAGGTCTCCATACAACCCTAATGTTTCCCAGTCATTTCCAATATAATTCATCCACCTAAAATGATGGTTGTTCTCCCATCTCATTCTTGACCTATTTACTTGGTACTTTTCCTCAGGCTTTCTTACAATTAATTTCCAAACCCATTTTTCATCAGTCATTATAGCTTTCTTAAGGGGGAGGTGGTGCACCCTATCTCTGCAATGTAAGTATGAGACCTAGCCTTATGAAATGTGTTATGCATGTAACTGCATATGTTTTATGTAATCTATGCTTTTTGTAGTTTTTAATTCCATTCTAGAAAAAAGTTATAACTTTTTGATTTGCATATATAATTTTCAATTTTTCACTTTCAATTTATTTATACAAAAAATTTATATTGTGGAATTCAAAACTACAAAAAGCATGGAATGCTTAAAAAATACACAGTTGTATGCATATCAAGTTTCATAAGGCTTGGTCTCATACTTTTTCTAGTAATGTGTTCCTAAATGTATTAAAAATAACATTTCGGAGATAGGGTGTACCTCCTTCCCTTAACTTGGATGTTTCATTTATTTATTTAGATTTATTTATTTAGCCTGGTGGAGTTAAGGATATGTGGCCTTCTCTTCCACTCACCAGGACAAACATATATTACATCAGAATATAACAATCTTAATTAACTCTAATATTAAACACTAAGTAAAAATTTGATCAAAAGATAATATCTAATATATTACGATCTATAATATAACCAGTTAATATTAGTTAAAATTAAGACTAAAACTAATAATAAAATGTATACACGCAAGGCATATTAAATTGTCCCTGTCTAGTGTATATAAAAAACAAAGGAAAATAATGAGATATAGAAAACTAATTTTACGATTATATAATATTTAAAACAAAACAAATAAAAATATTTGTTATTCTTAATATTATTATCATAAATAATTAAATATATTAATATTTCTAAAAGAATATTATCAGTGAGGTGTATAAGTTAGTTTGTTATTAAATAATTCTTTAGTTTGTTTTTGAAGGATGTTATAGTTTGACAGTCTCTGACATAGGACAGAAGGGAGTTCCATGTTTTGGTAAGTGAGACCGTAAAAGATAATGAATAATATACAGTGTGATGAGGAGGGATATAAAGTACAATGTGCTGATGAGATCGAGTGTCAAGATTATGTGTGTCGGATAGTCTGATGAAGCGGCTACACAAAATCCTCACAATGATGGGTCAGCAATGATTGCATACACCTGCCAAAATTACATGAAAAAATTTATTCTTTCATAGAATGTCCCATAGATATGAATCAAGGCCTTATGCAGTAAGAACAAATAGATTCATTGCATCATTTATTTCCTATGTGTATTTTTGATTTGTATTTATGTGATTTTACACATGGCTACAGCTACAGCTTGCAATGTTAATACATTCTTACACTGACTGTACATCTCACACTACTCAGACCGGTGTTCCCTCTGTCTTTTTCACCACCAACTAGAGCTGGTATCACCACAAGAATCAGATCCGGAAGTGAATGTAATTATCACATTATTTATATCTTTGTTCTTTACCATTTATTGACATGTTCACAACATTTGCTATGTTTTTTTGTTAACATTATACTATCAAAATGATGCTATGTAATAACTAAGGACAGGATTTGTAGGTTTTATATTTTTTCCCTTACTTCTAAAACCAAAAATACTTTAATACTTTTCCAAATCACACTTGAAAGAGACATATCCATCAATTCTGAAGTACCTATAAAACCTAAATGATATACAAGTACCGAAAATTACCTAATTGCATGTTAATAGGTTTCAATCCATTTACAATGTATTGTAGTATATTTGAATTTTAAAAGTAAATGACAGTGTTTCTTGTTCAAACTGATTGAGAGAAATCTCACCCACCCACTAGAAAATTCAAATAAAGTAACAAATACGATATAGAATTTTACATTTCTGCCAGATCATCCCTTTTTCTTGGAAGTGAATAATGGTCATCAGTACATTCAGGCCGTAAAGACCCCGGAACAAAATACCAAAAAGAAATATACCCTAATTAAATTTCACTTCTTGGTCACTTCAAGAAGGAGACAAATGTGACACTGGAAGTGACTAACAATGTACAATCCACAATCCTTTACAATAAATAATCCTTTCTTTGAGAGTTCATAAAAAATAATTTTACATTCATTGATGTTTTGCTTTTATTTAATTATGGCTTAGCACTTTTCATCTTGCTATTATTGTCAACACTGTTATCTGTCAAAAGTCTAATTGTGAAAATTTTCCTCTTATTACTTACTCTTACTTACTGGCACTATCGAACCCATAGGTTCATGCCCGCACGGACATAAGCTCTCCATACATCCCTATCCTGAGCTACTGCTTTCCAATCATTCCCTGTATAATCTACTTCCCTCAAATCATAGTTAATGTTATTCTCCCACCTCATTCTTGGTCTACCAACTGGGCGTTTTCCCCTTTGGCATGGGTTCCCTGAAGTAGTCCCTGCCCAGAAAACTGAATGGGGGACTATTTGACTTCTGGAAAATTTGACCCCATGTCCGCATTTCTTAACGGTTGTATTTTATGGTGAAAGATCGTCACTCCTTTGACCAAGGTACTTTTTTCGTCTGGCTTATCACCTTCAACCAGTCCGGTATGGGTAACCCTATCAGCAGCAATGCTACCGCCGGCATAGCTGTCAGGATCATTTAAGCATGCAAGCCACTCCACCACGACAAGGTAAAGATACCATGGATAAAATATTAATTTGTCCTTCATTGTAAATGACAAATTTAAATGAAAACATCAAGAAATGTAAGCTTTACTGGCTAAAAAAGTGGTGTAAAAAGAAAATAAATATAAAAAAAGATTTATTAATTAAATGGACTAGAGTGTTAAAATCACCTCTGACACACTAGGTTTTATTGAATTTTGATAATTAATAATTATCATGTTTAAAGAGAGTAAATATTATCTAAAAGTGCAAAGTTTTCAGTAATAAAATAAGTTTCATTACATAAAACATTTATATTGTCTTGATAAAGATCAAATGACCCAGATGATGCATCTTTCATGGTAAGGAAATTAGAGATAGAATACAAAAAATGGGGATTATAGATAAATTATAATAAAACAGTATATCTATCATTGGATACACAGATGAGCTAAACCGTAATTCAGGAAGAATACATAATGTAAACAATTTTAAATATTTAGTAACTATTTTAGCTAAAAGTGAGAATTCAACTACAGAAATTGAAAGAAGAATAATTGATGCAAGAAGAATCATTGGTATGTTGAAATCAGTGTTTTGGAATAGAAATATAATATACAGAATGAAGAAAACTATATTTCAAGTTCTGTTACAAAGCATTTGATTATATGGGTCCGAAACCTGAACAGTAAGTAGAAAACAAGCCAGCAAGCTGTTAGCAGTAGAAATGGATTTTTGGAGGCGATCAACAATAATTTCAAGAAGGGCTAAAGTCAGAAACAGCACAATAAGGGAAATTATGCAAGTTGAAAAAAAAACATGTTAGGAAAAATAGAAGAAAAACGTTTGAAATGACATGGACACCTCATAAGAATGGAAGAAGAGAGAATACCAAAGAAGATTCTTAATTGGAAAGCTAATGGAAGAAGTGGGAGAGGCAGACCTAGAGAATGATGGATGGATGGTTGGAGTGAAGAGAAGTATGGAAGCTAGAGATTTGAGTGAAAAAGATGTTTTAGACAGGAACCTCTGGCGACAAATCACTTTGGATTGAAGGAGAAACACTGTATTGTGGAATATTCCTAAATAAAAAAAAATATTGTCATTCCAATCAGATTTTCTCTTAACAATTAGGCTTTTATTTCAAGCTTTGTACAGTTTATGACAGCTTTTTCCATACTTTAAACATAAAACTGCATTAAAAATCCTATTATATCTACTAAAAACCTAAAACACCTATTTTATGTTTTTGAAAAACTGTAATTGCAATTTTGAAAACCTAAGAATCTAGTCCCTAGTAATAACTAATAGCAATGATGAAACCTTCCAAAGTTATTATCAACAAATCTAATGATCATAGGGAATCCCAGTAAAAGAGACTAGTAAGAGATCATTACATCATAGAATTTGAGAACATGAACAATAAGAACGCACTATAGTAAAGAATGGAATGTAAGTAACCTGGGCTGAAGTGGGGCTGGAAACTGATTTCCATCTCTCTGCCAAATTATGCTCATGGGACCATCTCCTATAGCTTGACACTGCAGCGTTTGTGATGACCCACGGCGTACACTTGACTGTGCTGATTTTATTTCAAATTCTGGTGGCACTAGAACAAAAATCACAAATTAATATGCATCAGTGAATTTTTATACTACTACTTCTATATCATGAAATTAGGTCTTTTGATCTGTTTTCACATCAAGTGGGATTTAATGAACCTTCCCATCTACTAAGTGGGCACCAACACTTCTATGTCCTGTTGGTTTGCACTTTAAAAACAGCTGAGGGATTCTATCTGTAGGCATTCTTTTAACATGTTCATACCAGTCGTTTGTCATATTGTCAATTCTATTTGTTAAAATAAAAATATTTAAGTCTTTTCTAATATCTTCATTTCTTTTTCTGTCCGAGATTGTCACACCTGCTACTGAACGTAAGAATTTAATTTCTGCAGTTTCTATTTTTCTTCTGTCTGAACAGTAAACGAATCCAATTCTCACTTGTATATGTTAAAACAGGCACCGCCATAATTTTGTAAAATTTTAATTGTGTACTCCTCAATGTTTTATTTTTCAGTGTCCGTTATACAAGGTGTATAAAAAAGGATGGTGCAAACTTACAATGTCCCAGTAAACATAGGTCTGCAAACGAGCCATTTGCGAGATAATTACGAATGTATGGTTACAAGCCGCCACTGACTTCAATGTAAACATCATCCTAGTTAGTACAAATTAATTTGAATTTAGACTTTACTATTAATTTTTCATCTCATTTAGTTCACGTTTCACAGTTCACTTCACTTATGGGTTACCTGTTAAAGGAGGTGTTCGAAGTGTCTTCCTTGCATCTGGATGCAATACTGTGCTCGTCTCTTCAATGAATGTCGAATTATTTCGAAAACCACTGGATCATTTCTGAATTCTTGACAAGCATGTACAACTCTCTGCTCCAGTTCTTCAACCGTGTTAACGGGTGTGCTGTACACTTCGCTTTTGAGGTGACCCCAGACACAAAAACCAAAGGATTTAGATCAGGTGATCTTGGAGGCCAAGGTACAGATCCGCCTCGACCTATCCATCTTTGGCCATATCTGCACGTTAGATGCCGTCTCACAGCAGCAGCAAAATGTGCTGGAGCTCCATCATGCATGTACCACAAACTCTGACGTTGCTGAAGGGGAATATCCTCAAGCAATCCTGGAAGATTATGCCGCAGAAACCTAAGGTACCTCTGCCCATTAAGTTTTCGTGGAAGAATGTGTGGCCCAATGAGATGATCACCTAATACCCCTAACTACACATTCAGTGAAAACGGTGCTGATGTGGTGACTCATGAACAGCATGTGGGTTTATTTCACACCAAAAATGTGTATTATGATAATTAAAAGCACCATCGCGTGTGAATCCTGCTTCGTCTGTAAATAAAATGTTATATGCAAAATGAGGGTTGACTACAGTCTGTTGTTGCATCCACTGACAAAACATCACTCTAGGAACAAAGTCCACATCATTGAGACATTGAACTCATTGGAGGTGGTAAGGGTACAGTAAATTGTGCTGTAAAATTCTCCGTACACTACTGTGGCTTAGTACAGGCACTTGTGTGGCAATTCTTCTTCTCGAGGTCCCTGGAGAGAGCTGTACTGCTTACAACACCATATCCTCAAAATCAGGCGTAATGCGAGCAGGCCTACCTACTACTCTGCCATGTGCAAAACCCTCATTTTTTTCTCAGGCGCTGATGGACCCTTGTAAATGTATGACTTTTGGGGTGTGTTCGATCAGAATATGTTTCTTGGTACAAGCGTGCAGCCTCACGTGCATTGCCATTAGCCCTACCGTACATGAAATGCATATCCGCATACTCTTCGTTACTCTAAGGTTCCATTGTAACTACAACGCAAGTGGCACTCCTCAGACGAAAATGATAACTTTTGAGACTGTGTACTGTATCCGTCCTGTACGTTCTGCATGTGTGGTTTGATTACAACTCCACCTCTCAGCAATAAAGAACATAAGACGGCTTCAAGTGTGCAAGGAGTAAACCGTACTATGTTATGAACAATGACGTCAGTGGCGTCTTGTAACCATACATTCATCATTATCTTGCAAACGGCTCGTTTGCGGACCCATGATTACTAGAACATTGTTGCTTCTATTATCGTGTACTTTCAATCATGTAAGTTTGTGCCATCCTTTTTGATACATCCTGTATAGTGCCACACATTCTGCAAAATTTATTTAATTTAATAAATTTACTAATACTCTAAACATACAAATTATAGCAGTTAGTTAGAAATTTGATGATGATTGAGATTATTGATTCATAGAATTAAAGGGAAAGAACAGACAAATATATCAACTGAATATTGCCAAGTCATCCTCTTGAAGAGTTATATAGCCACCAATACAACAATATCTGCAAAAATTTACTTATCAAATTTTATATTTCTATTCAATAATAAATTAATTCAATCGAATTAATATCAACAATTGAAATAATAAGAATACACTGGTTCAGAATACATTATACAGAATGGATGGAGAATGCGAAATGTTTAGATATTATTGGAATGTAAACCTCGCCCGAGAGATGAATGGTGGGTAGTCCACGGATAGAAATGATCAGGACACTCTGGAGGAGATTCAAGAAAATTGTGCACAAGACGGAATACCATCTTATTGTAACAATAGTGATGATAATTAATGTACTCACCATGCACAATGAGTGATTACAACTTGCACTATCGCTACCTGCCGCCAACACCATTAGTGCCCTCACAGAGATATTGACCCTGATGGTACCTCATTCGCTGGATAGATTAGCAAAGTTCCATTTGAATAAATTTGAATTCCTCTGTTATGGATTGACAAGTCCTGGTATTCACTCGGCTGCCTTCCTGGACCCAAATTACCAGCATTACTTCAAGCTCTTTTAAATAATATGATTATCTGACTCTGACAATCATAACATGTATAACAAACACATTTATTTCTTTATTTCTCTCCAAGAAGATACGATAAATCAATGACAAATTAATTAAAACATAATGACATGATAACAGTCATACTGGTAATAATAATAATAATAATAATAATAATAATAATAATAATAATAAAATAATAATTAAATTAATAATATTTAAAGATTATAACTATAATAATAGTGATAATGGAAATAATAGAATTAAAAATAATAATAATAATAATAATAATAATAATAATAATAATAAATAATAATGATAGTAGTAGTAATATTAATGAAAGAAACAAAAATTATGTTATCAAAGAAAATAATGGTAATAAGTTAATATTATCAGTATTAATAATAATTAAAATATATAATTATAAAATATTTACCTAAAAGCTCTGTCCCCTCAACTTAAAGTTTAATTATTTATCTGTAGCGCTTTCGGGACGACAGATAAATAATGTTTAAGTTGAGGAGATGGATCTTTTAGGTAAATATTTCATAATTTTATATTTTAATTTTGAATAATAGCTCAACGGAACTTTATCATGAATTTTATTAATGTTGATTAATAATAACAATGTTTATAATTCAGGTAGAATTTTTTGGCATATTCTTATCTGAATATTAACACTGGGTATCTCATGCCAGAATAAATTGGTTTTTAAGGGGACCAGAGTTTTCTCACCAATTACTTTTCTCCAAGTAAGGGTAGGAGCTGGGAATCCCTCAGCCTGACAGTGGAAAGCTGCTGCATCATCTCGAGTAACATTTCGATCCACAGGTTCCAGAACCCACCGTGGTGGAACTGAAAACCCAAATTCTTATTAAACTGTGATAAAAGATACTTTTTGTTTAACACCAGTGCTAAACATACAGGATATATTGTAGTGAATATACATTACATTATAGGAGAATTAATTAAATCATTTAGGCTTGATTTTTAGGTTTGTATCTTAAAATTGTGGTAAAAATTGACAACTTTTATAATACTTTAAGGCAACTGATGGCTGTGTTGCATTAATTCATAAAAATGGTGAACATTTGTTTACCATACCCATCATTATATCTAGTTTTCAACTCAAAAAGTCATTGGAAAGTAATTAAAAATTGTAAATAATTAATTACAGAATAAAACTTTTTTCTTCGGAACATAGTAAAATGCTTCCACCATTAATGGCACAACGAACCTCAGCCGTAATTAAAATTAAATTATATTTTTCATCTTGTTGGTATAACTTATATTCTATCTCTTCCCTAATGTCATGTATTTCGCTGTCGATTCTAGAGATTTCACTTCTCAATTCCTGTTTATGCGAAATAAATTATTCTTTCAAGTCATCAATTTTATTTAATATCACATCCTGTATTTGTTGTTTTGATGTCTCAATCTGCTGCAAAAATTCTTGTTTTGTGTTTAACATCATGTCCTGTGTTTGTTTCATTTCTTGATTTGAAGTCTTGATCTGTTATCCATCCATAGTAATTCTGCCCAAAGGTAGGTCTTTCACTGCAATTATAACATTTTCATGCTATGCTTTGCAGCTTTATTAGGGAATTATAGGTGTGGTAGCTTCCCGTTACTTTCCACACCGATGAACAATGATAATGATAAGGATAATGATGATGGCCAGATGATTTTTGGGGACTGTTGGGCCCTAAGCTTCCTGACGTTTGTCTTACAGGTGAGGAAAAACCCCAAAAAAACCTCACTCAGGAGCCTGTTCCAACCAGGAATCGAACCCAGGCCCATTGCATGACAAGGCAGTACGGTGCCTCGAGACCACAGCGGTGGAGTGATCTGATATAGTAATTCTTATTTTATCTCTATGCAGTTTTGTTTAATTTCTTGTTTTAATTACTGATAATGTTTTAATAATTCCATAAGTAAATCCTGTACTTGTGACAATCATAAAGGTTTTTAATTTATAATGTAGTCAAAGTACTCTAATTTCTCACTAGAGGTCACTAGCAATGTTGTTCCAGTTCTTACTCCAAGATGATATGCGAGTCACAGTCGCTTGAGTGCTTGCTGAGTTCTTGAAATTAACTTCACAAAAGTTTACACAAAATTTCCAAATCTACTTTATCTTTTTTCTCTCTGTACCACATTGAATATATATATTTTTTTAGTATGAGGGTCTCTTCTTCACAATTTATTTTATAACTCAATTCTTCACATTCGCTGATGGCTTCATATTTTCTTTTATGTCGCTTTTCCAAAATTTCACTGGTCCGCTACTAGAACACGATTGGCTTTTGTGACACAGTCTCATGATTGACTGACTCGTCAGAACCTCACACTTCTTTATATATGCAAGAATAAGAACATTCTTGAATCTCACTCTGGACCCCTTTCGAATAGAAAGTCCGAAAGACCAATTCCTTTAGAATTGAGGTATAGATGCTTGTGGAAATTTCTCAATGAGTCATACATACTCATGAGTTGCTAACTCACAAACTTCCCTCTACCATACAAGGTGAGAACCAGTTCTTACAATCACCCACAAATTTCAAAAGTTTTTTTTATGAATAAGAAAGACAATAATTAAGATGCATAAAAAAATTGAGAATGTAAAATATGTGATATTGTCTCTCAAATATAAATCAAGTTATTAACAAATTGAGTATTGAAATAATGTAGAATCAGTATTTAATAATGTCTTTAAAAATGATAGTAAGTAAAACATAAAACAAGTGTATAATTTCTTATACAATGATAAGCATGGTAAACTGGAGTTTCAATAAAAAAATGTTAGATTTATACATGGATCAAAGTATTGTATAGGTGTATTCACAATATACCAACATGTAAGAGTTAATTAGGTTATAAAAATAAATTGAGGTTTACGTCACCTAGCTTTAGGTGGAACTTTGAAACAAATCTGCAAAACATTCAATTCTTGCAACGTATATAATTTTATTTCATATTATGTCCAATTACATTATTTTTAATAAATGAATATTAACACATGTATTCAACAAGGACACCATAATTACATTTTTAGGCCCCTAACAACTAAAATGTTCTCAGAATGAATTGTATCTATTTAGTCTTGAGGTCATTTAGACTGCATCAAGATGAGATATGAATAAAAGTAATGTAACCAAATTATATGCTAACAAAATATTGAATTAATCACTGCATAAACTCATAGTTATGAATGTGTAGTCAGCCATAAGCAAAAAAAAAATATTACTTTCAACAAAGAGCAAATGAATGCTGATTCAATCAGTACTGTCAACTGACCAAACAAATTGCAAATTATATCATAACTGTTAAAAATAAATTTTTCTTACATGAAATAATTTATTTTTGATGGGTTTATAATGAAATAAATAGATAAAAACTTATTTAAGACCACATAATTTCCATTGGTTACTCTTGTTTGTTTACTTTAAAACTACTAGTTAAATTTTCAATGGTTTAATCATGTTGCTGAAATTTGCATCCATTTTTATTAATATTACAGTATATGGTACTGTAATGTTCCATTATCTGGGCACTTTATAAGACTCTAAAATAATTTTATGAGACATAATATGAAATAAAATAATATAAGATTTATGTAAATCACGAGAGTAAAACTTGAATAAACAAAATACCAAAAATCATAAAATATATTTTAGTAAAAATGGCAAAAATTGTTTGTAAATTATTTACTCAAGTAAAAATGAGATATATATTTATAAATTAGACTTTCTGCCATCATATTTATGTAACAGTGATTAAAAACTTGTAATGCGATGAACATTATCATCATGTACTTAGTTTAATGTGCTAGCATCACGACTGTACTAGTGCGATTACAGTATTCATTCATCAGGATGCTGGAATTCCCACTTCACCAAATTTTATGTTAACTAGACTCAAAATAAATTGGTCTTTAAAAACAAATCAAAGCAGAAAAAAAATCCAATTAAATATTTTAAATCTATTTTAATTATAAATCAATAAAAATTGAAATTTTGAGGGAGTTGGAAATTATGAGTATGGCTTTATTTGTGAGGGAATTCAACCCTTGGAGAGTGTCATTCATTTATGCACATAAAGAACATGAGGTCTGCAATAAGAGGCCTCTGTGGAAAATTTGTCACTCCTTTCATATTGAACTTTTAATTGTGATGCTAATGATTGATAAATAAAATACTACCTATCTACTTCAAAGACAGGCATAAAAAACTGACATATTTTGCACAGAGGCCTCTTAATACAGGCTTAAATTTATTTGAGATGACCTAATTCTCTGACAATATGCATATGGCTTTACTTTCCTTTTGAAGGAAATCATGATCGAAGTTTTAATGCCCCAAAAATTCTATTCACCTCAGCTGGGTTTGAAACCGTGAATTTTGGACTAGACAATAGCTTAGTGATTAAGTGCTATAAATTAGATGGTTACAGGTTCGATTATCAATGGCATCTAAATTTTTTAATTGGTTTAAAACTTCTAGTAGTGCAATGGCCCTGGGGTCAATTCAGCCTCTAATTGAAATGAATATCAGATGCAAGGGTAAAGAGGCCTGTCATGCACCACTAAGCAACCTGGTTAACATCCTCTTACCCTTAAAGTCTCCTAAGGGCTATATGGGATGTCTTTAGTTTTAAGTAGAAAAATCTTAATCTAACAGTGTCTGTTTTAAATGTAATTTTTTAGAAGCAAAACTGTGGGGTATTGTTGAATTTTTCACCTCTATATTCAAACAATTTGAATGAAATTACCAGTACAACAGAACAACCCCAGAGACATTGAAAATTGTTGGATCTGGCATCACTGTAGACATGTTAACATAGGAAATAAGAGGGCTATTTAAACAGATAAGTCTATGTATCTACTTATCATCTAGTCAATGGTATTTAGTTCAACACAAACTACGAATGAAGTAACACAAAAATGGCATACATTCAATATTAAAATTGTTATCATACATCAATTAGTACATTTATTTATTGATTTATGTTTATTACACAATGGATGGTATCTGCCCTATATTTTCATGAAGAGTTGCATGTGAACACAGGCTAGCAACAAGATCAGAGTGTAGTTATTTCAGAGCTACCAGAAAGTATAAATGTAAACAGAATTGTTGCCAATGTACAAATCATTAATGTAGATTTTCAAGAAATTTTAATATCTTTGGAATTCCACCTCTGGTTAGCATTGTTTACAAACCAGTGCTGATCCCAACCCAGGATAAAGGAGGAGGGTGAACGGCTATTTTTTTTAATTCTGGAGGACTCATGGATGTTGAGTAGGTGAAGCCATTTGAACCCAGGAAATGTTCAAGTTTTCAGATTATTCTCGCTATGTAAACAGCAAATCCTACTTCAAACTGAGGGTGGGCAAAGGAAAGTTCCTGGTGCTTTAAAAATGGAACATCTTCTCTTGGGCACTATAACACTGGCAGAAGAGTTCTCGGTTCTCCAGGATTGGGAGTTTGGGTATGGGGTTGAAATCCCCACACCAGTAAAACCTACATTATTGCAAAAACTGACAAAATGGCTTTGGAAGCTTGGATCTATTAATTGACTTAGCAAAATAAACAGCACGAGGGTGGATCAAATATAAACCGGAATTTGTATCTGGAGACTCTGGTAGCGAACTGCAAAGGTTGCGGTTTGGAGGGGAAGTTGGTGGGGGTGTCTGGAGTAGGGATCTTGATGTGTCGCACTCCGAAGAGCGGCCGCTTGCTTCAGTACGCCATGAGCGAGCAAGAGGTACACACGTCTGTTGCGCAAAGCATTATTATTAAGTTTTTGGCGAAAGAAGGCACTAAACCTTCTGAAATTTTGAGAAGGCTCCATGCGCAGTTCGGGGAAGCAACCCTTTCGAAGACGCAGGAGTATGATTGGCGCAAAAAATTTTAACGGGCCGGGATTTAGTGGAAAATGAGTCCCACCAAAGACGGCAACGAACAAGCATCACTGCCGACAACATTCGTGCTGTACGGGAACTTATTGAGGAGGATCGGCGCGTAACAATTTCGGAAATTGCTTCACACGTTGGAATAAGCTTCGGAAGTGTTCAAGCCATCATCAGTGATGAACTCAAATTCCGCAAATTGTCTGCCAGGAACAAAAAAAAAAAAATGACGAAAAACTGACGAAAATGCATTGGACACTCTGGAACACCCTCCTTACATTCCAGATTTTTCACCCTGTGACTACCATTTGTTTGGGCCACTGAAAGAAGACCTGGGAGGAAGGCGGATTGGTGACAATGCAGCGGTAGAGGAGTTCGTGCGCAACTGGCTGACTACACGTCATCCCTCATTCTTCAAGTACGGCATCAAAAAGTTGCCAACTCGATGGAAAAAGTGCGTTGGAAATGCAGGAGACTATGTAGAAAAATCAGGTGGTGGTTTTGTATTTTTTGTTAATTCAATAAAATTGTAAACAATTCCGGTTTATGATTGATTCACCCTCGTAGCTACTTGGGACATAGGAACCATGTTAAAACTCAGAATTAATGGGAGTGAAATACTGGAATAGATGTGTTAGACAGAGATGGAAAGCTATTGTCAAAGTAACCAAAATGTATCTAGGGTTGTAATGCTTAGATATGACGATAATGATGAGTGTACATTGGATCATAAAGAGAGTGAAATATTCTTTTGCTACCTGTAAATATTGACAAAAGAATACCAGACAGGTTGTAAAAAAATAATTAAAACATCTATTGAGTTCTGTTTGAATGCGGCTCATCCACGTTCTGTGAACAGAGATCTTCCTATGCTGTAATTGGGTTAAGTAGGAATTCCTAGCAAATTTCCTGATTTCCATAGAAAGCACACACGTACACTCACACACGCACACAACTACAAGGCTACTGCATCCATCACAATACAATAAAGCGATGTGTTCACATTTCTTCTACTGCGCTTGCTTCAATGCCGTGGCCTACTGTGCAACCGAGCCGGAGTTTTGGTTTCACGTGAAGATGGAAATAAAAGAGAGAAAGACAGACAGTGAAAGTGAAGTGAAAGTGATATAACCAATCCACATCTCTATCCACTGCATCCACATTTTATCTCCATTAATATATACATTGTTCCAACACGAAACATGCCACATCATTTGACAGAACATAATTTATAGTTTCAAGTATTTAGATAGTTTAACTTCCCATTATTCTCATTTCCACACAGCAGAGTTGGGCAGTAATTAATTGCATGAGTATTTAATTAGGGGAACACCGTAGCGTAGTGGTTAAGGCACTGCGCTACAAGCCGGAAGGTCGAGGGTTCAAGTCCCGGTGGGGTCAGGATTTTTAACTAACCAAAACTTCTGGCGGCTCTATGGCCCTGGGGTCGACTCAGCCTCTAACGGAAATGAGTACTAGACGCTTGTTCTAGGGGTAAAGGCTGCCGTCACGCAGGGCTAACAACCCGGCTGACATCAAGTGCTGATTGTCCAGAAAAAGTGGGAGCCTTAACCTCCTACTACCCCAAGGGCCTCCTGAGGCCTGTAGTGGGAATACTTTACTTTACTATGTGTATTTAATTTCAAGGGGAAGGTAGAGGTAGCACCTTTGTTAGAGATAGACCCTACACTGGTCCTCACCAACCCAGGGTTAAGTTCAGGAGATATGCAAGACCTTTATCTCTGATGAAGCTATAACAAAGACCATCTGTATGTGGTGAAGAACCACATCCTGCAAGAGGTGGCTCTGCTTTAACTGAATACGGCGGATCTAGACATGGCTGGCGATAAAAAGCCCCTACACTTTACCCCAAGTGTGAGTATTGGTAAGGATGTAGGAGAAGGAAAACTCCGAAAATAAACCCGGGAAGAGGACTCTCATCAGCCGAGGAGAAGGTAATCTTCTAAGGAAAAGGGACCCCAAAAGAAAACCTCTGGTCCTCCAGGTTGGGGGTTGTGCGCTGGGCTGGAAACCCACCCTGTAAAATGATTTTTCTCAAAAGTCTCACATGATAATCCTGGAGGATGAAGATCAGTAGGAATACCAAGAAAGTGCTGGGCTGAACAGATGTGAGATTGGAACATGCAAAGACCTAATCCACGAAGTCTGATGATGATGATTATTTAATTACATACTCAATTACAATTTCTCTAATTGTGTTAAGTAATTGCAACTACTCCTTTCAATTACTGTGATTGTAATTGCAGCTCTCAATTACTATTATTTCTTGATGCTAAGTAATTCCAGTTATAATACCTGTAATTTAAGTCATACAAATTACAATTACGTATAATTGTAATTATAATAGTAAAAGCAGTGATTTAATTACATTACACTAAAATACCACAACAGCCCAATTTTTGGTCTTAGCCTCTCCTTTGATAGGAGTTACTAGATCAGTTAATTTAGTTAAATTTATTTTTCTAAAGATATCATGAATGGTATGCGGTACCTACCCAATAAGACATCAAGTAGACAATTAAGGTATTACTAGGAGGAAGAAAGTTGGTAAATTTTGCTAAGTGGCCTCTTTATTCAGGCTTAAGGATCTTTTATGAGCCTGAAAATCTTCAGACTCAGGGCCCATGGCTTAAAATCCCTCCCGGAGGACTTGCTCCTTGGATTTTTCCACCCTAAAAAACTAGCGACCATGATCAGGTTTGAATCCATGACCTTTGGGACCAGAGTCAAGGAACATAATCACCGTGGGCGAAAATTAATTATAAATACCAAAACAAAATTGAGTATTGAAAGAAAAAGTAAGCATTGCATTTCAATAATTCCTTCACTGCCCGTCTGAAGGTAAAATCAAACCTCATGTTTGGTCTAACTAGTAAAGAATTGATTCCAAATGGTATAATCCTACTTGTATACGAATGAAGCCCAAACTCTTAAGAGATTATGACATCACATTTCAGCTTTACCCCACCTCCTTTAATTATTGTTATGACGGTGAATTAATCCCCTCTCCTTCTGCCATTTCAGCATTAAATAATTGCTATTACCACTTTTACAATTACTTGTAATTGCAGAAATGAAACTACAATTACTTGTAATTGCAGAAATAAAACTACAAATACTTGTAATTGCAGAAATATGCATGAAACTGCAAATACTTGTAATTACAATTACTTGTAATTGCAACAATTACTTGTAATTGCAGAAATAAAACTACAAATACTTGTAATTGCAGAAATATGCATGAAACTGCAAATACTTGTAATTACAATTACTTGTAATTGCAGAAATAAAACTACAATTACTTGTAATTGCACAAATAAAAAACACATAATTACTTGTAATTGCAGAAATAAAACTACAATTACTTGTAATTGCACAAATAAAACTACAAATACTTGTAATTGTAGAAATAAAACTACAATTACTTGTAATTGCAGAAATAAAATTACAATTGCTTGTAACTGTAATTGATAATTGGAATTACTTGACTCAAACAGTAATTGTAATCATGAACCACAATTACAATTATATATAATTGTAATTTAATATTTGTAATTTAAAATTACAGTAATTAGTGAGTAATTGTAATTGAAATTACGTTTTGCCCAGCTCTGCTACTCTGGAACCTCCTACCACAAAGGATCAGGGGCTGCCGGATATTAGCTTCTCAAAATAAATTTAAATCCCTTTCCTTAATAATTATTCTCTTAGCAAATTAATTAATGGTTTATGATATTCTGCTTCTCTAATATTAATTTGATTCATTTTAATACGTGATACAGTCATTAAGTTTTGAGACTAAGAGCATAGTGGCACTGTGGTGCACTATAGTGCACAGGTGGCGCCGTGGTATGGTACCTTGTCAGTCAGTCTCTCGTCCCAGCAAGAGACAGTTGAGTACATGCACTGCAAGCAGAACTAAGGTCTTTGTTATGACAGTGATTTGAATGCGCTCGTCGGAACTCGAGATGTCACAGTTTGAGCAATGGGCAAACATCAAGTTCTGTCAGAAATTAGGCAAAACCGCTGCCGAAACGTTTCAAATGATGCAGCAAGTTTACTTTGAGGACGCATTGAGTCGAGGTGTTGTGTTTAGGTGGCATCAACGTTTTTGCAAGAAAGAGACAACTTGGAAGATGATGTATGTAGGCCCTACTGGTCGGCCACAAACAATTCGAACTGAATCCAAGATCGAAGAATTTGTAACGTTGGTGCGTGCTAACCGCTCTCTACTCGCAGCAGCAGTAGGAGACAGCCATGGCACTTGCCACAAAATTCTGTCTGATGACCTGAACATGTCTCGTGTTATCCAGCACAGTGTGCCATGAATCCTGTCGCAAGACCAACGTGATTATCGCATGAAGATTTGTGGTGACCTCATCAGTAATTCTGACGATGATCCGACGTTTCTCAACCGGATAATAACTGGAGACGAGACATGGTGTTTCCTTTACGATCCGCAACTGAAACGGCAAACCGCCACCTGGAAAACGCCATTATGACCACGACAGAAAAAACCGCGACAAGACAGGTCAAAAGGCAAGGTGATGCTTGAACTGTTTTTTGATTCAAATTGAATTTTTCACGTGGAGCTCATTCCAGAAGGTGCAACTATAAACAAAACCCACTCTAAAGAGATTCTTGGCCGTTTACGCGATTCAATTCGCCGTAAGCGACCTGAGCTTTGGCGTACAAAGAATTGGCTGTTACTACACGACAGCGCCCCTACACATTGTTCTGTCCTCGTCCAAAAGGAACTTGCAAGACAACAGGTGACAGTTTTACCACATCCTCCGTACTCACTTGATCTCGCACCATGCGATTTTTTTCCCTTCCTCGCATGAAAGCAATCCTACGTGGACGTACATTTCATTCTTCCGAAGAGGTCATCACTGCCACATGAGAAGTCATACGGGACCTTCCTGCCAACATCTTTCAGCGGTGCTTCCAGCAGCTATACCAACGTTGGCAAACGTGCATAACAGCCAACGGCGACTATTTTGAGGGAGAACGTGGTTCTGTTTAAGTGTACGCCGAGTTAACGGCATCTTGTGAGACATCCAGATTCTTATGGGTGCCTACCCTCCAGGCGTAAAGTTTCAGAACTTAATGACTGTACTAGTATAATTAAGTATCAGTGGTGGCTCATAGAATTAGATAACACTAATTACGCCTAAAAATAAAATGTAATCTATTTCAATGTTTCTCACTAATATTCTACACGTTCAAAATACTCCTGTTTTGCTTTACTTATCTCTGTGAGTACTTTTAAAATTAATGATAAACCACCCTTAAGGTTATTGATTAAAATGTTAAAATTTGAAAATTCGCACCTTATATATCAGCTGTGTTCAACTAAAACAAACTTCTATTATAAAACTTCGTGAAACATTAAACAATGTAGGCCTTTCAGAAGACAATGTTCCATCCTCAGCACTTAAAAATTGCACTGGAGATTTTTGTAGACTTTATACAGAAGGTTCAGGTCATTAGTTATGTTCTAATTCAATACGTTTGAGTTCTTCGCATCTTTAAGCAACAGAACGTTAGAATTATTTCCAATATTAAATTATAATTTAATAATGAATGCAATAGCATTAATGAAAATGAGTTAGATTGCAGAGCAGTTACTGCATTCATTATTTAAAATTCTTAGAGAAAGAGTAATACACTCCATGCACATGTCAACAATCTCACATTTGCTGGAACACTGGAACATAAATTGCTGCTAACAGCAATGTTTAATGAAGGTGAGGGGGCTGCGCATGCATGAGAAATCAAGATGATTAATTTTGTCCCAAGTATCAGAAGATTTGCAAACTATATTGATTGTGTTTTGGAAACGAGTCAATGTAATGACTCACTCTATGTTGGAAATCACGTGTAAAGAGATGTTTAATTAAAAACATAACATTTTTTAAAAATATTAATAAGGAAAGAATAAGTTATTTAAAAACTGGTGGTTGTGCAAACCTACAACACTTCGTGAATACAACCCCTGCTACCTTCTCTGTAATTATTTGAACCTGATTTTTCAGAACACTTTGTATAAAATTAATAATAAATAGTTAAAATTAAGAAACGAGTACCAAAGTCATGTAGTATATGAATGTGGAATCGAGTGGATTGAGATGGTTTGGTGTGTGCAGTTGACAAAGCCATCAAGCGGTGCTTTTGTTTAGTGATTGTAGTTGGTCCATCGCGAACCTCCCGGTGGTGCAGTGGTGCGCACATCAACCCAACAGTGCAGCCAAGCGGTTCCGTTGTAGTCACGTTAAGTTGCGTTCCGTTACGCCACGTTACGTCACACTCCGTCATGTCACGTTACATCATGCTGCGAAAATTCTTTATCATCGTAATCAAACAATTACTTAAATCAACAATGAATTTTCAACTATATTCTATAAGATCATTCCTTCGGAATGCATTTTTTAGATTAAAAATCAGAGTATTTTCTTTAACCAATATTAAGTTTGAAGTATCAAATTGAAATAAACAATTCAGAAATAATTTTAAGACATAAATTAATACATGCAAAGAATATGTTTTATAAATTTTCTCCTTTTCTTTGAAAATATTTGGGAAAATATTAATAAAAAGGAACAATTACAATAAATTCATAAATTGATAATTTTTGAGTGGATTCCTTCACTCTTTGGATCCTTGGTGAAGAAATGGCAGATGCTCTAGGAAAAAAGCATAATGATTCACTAAATTAGAAATTCATTTTTATTGTTTTACTCACCAAAACTAATAATTCAGAAAATCGTTCAGCCAAAGACTTATCACAGTTTAATTCAAGAGAGCGCAAATAAACAATCAAAACATTAATTGCTAAAAATGTTTAATAGAAACATTGTTGACAAAAAAATTACAGAATGCCCACAATAAAAACCGCTGCTCACTTTCAATTATGTATACAGGACATAATTATTGGTTGGTCATTTAAATAAATTAAACATTCTGGCTACTCCAATTTGCGTGGTTTGTACAGAACAAAACTCTGTAATGATATGACTCATCTCCAGAAGTGTCAACATTTAATAGCTACAGACCTCTCACTATGCTACTGGGAACCAAGAATCCAAACGAAATCTTCAAAAATCGTAATCCTCTTGTTATGTCACATATATATAAAGATTATATATATATATATATATATATATATATGGTATGATAAGAAAAATAAATGCCTGGACGGGATTCGAACCCGGATCTCTGAGTCTGTACCTCAGCGTGATATTCATTACACTACCAGGCGAATCCAATTCAAACACTTATTTTTCATATATATGTATTATATTCTCCATAATTACTAGATGTCGCGAGAACTCGGTCTTCACTGCCATCTAGTAGCTGACTATAACAAGTAAGCAAATTAAAGAGAATATTTTTACTTTATAGCAGTGACGCTTTATCGATGTTATAATTAAATGTTTAACATTGAGCAATGTAAGCTTAATATGGTATATTATAACATATATATATATATATATATACCCATCCATAGTAATTCTGCACGAGGGCAGGTCTTTCACTACAATCATAGCATTTTCATGCTATGCTTTGCCGCTTTACTAGGGAATTGTAGGTGTGGTAGCTTCCCGTTGCTTTCCACACCGGTGAAGGATGGTGAAGATGATAATGATAACGATGATGATTATGATGGTCGGATGATTTTCGGGGACCGTTGGGCCCTAGGCTTCCTGACATTTGTCTTATAAGTGAGGAAAAACCCCGAAAAAACCTCAGCCAGGAGCCTGTTCCAACCGGGAATCGAACCCGGGTCCGCTGCGTGACAAAGCAGCACGCAACCTCGAGACCACAGCGATGGACATATATAGGCCTATACATGTATATATATATAAACTTGAACATAGTCATTGAAAATTTCCTGCTAGAAAAGTGACAGATCTCAAAAATACTAAATCTTGTTTGTCTATTGTATATATTGATTCTTAAGACCTTTTATACACACAAGATGGGCCTTAGCTCTGTATACAACACAAAAGCATAAACCCTTAGGGATCAAGACGTACAATGGAGAGAGATGATTAAGTGGTAAATCTTTATTATTTTTTTACATGTCACTTTATGCAGGATGGTAAAATATTACACTTGCCTTCAGTCTATTTATTTTTAATAAATAATTACAGAAAAAAAAACATTATTAGATTATTCTAAATATTCTATTATTAAAGTGCTATTAGGTATCCTGAAATTTATACATTTCCCTAAAAAAATGAAATATGCTATTTGCAAAAAATTGAGTGAAAAAAAGAAAAACAATTCAGTGTTAAAATAATAAAAATAACATTGATTATAATTTAATGTATCTACCTTTGAACTTAAAAAAAAACAAGAGTACGGTAACATTTTTCACTCTTACTTAATTTGTAGTCTTAAGTAGTCATATTTAGTTGTTAAATCGATTTCAGTACCAACAATATAAACTCAATTACAAAATAATATTGTTAAGAGTTCTAATTGCAATAATATTTTGGAAGACTAAACATATCTGTTTGGTGCCTAGAAATTTACAAACGATCACTGTATTTGATATTATTTATTGAGATTGTATGGGCCTGAATGTAATGTTTTATATCTGATGTGAGTACTTGTTTAAAACAATTGCAGAGTGCCCCAAATTGATGTATACACTCTTTGAAACGTTATTTCTCAGCAGAGAAATGAGGCAGAAACACAATTTTTGTTGTGTTTGATCCACAGGGCACTAGAAAAGCATAGCAACACGTTCATCGATCTTCACGTCTTTACAAACGACAATGGCGGCGAGATTATCATTCGATGAACGTAAGTGGATACTGAAGTGTTATTGGAAAGTGGAGAATGTTGTTGAAGCGCAACGACGTTGGATGGTTAAATTTGGGACACCACCACCAACAAGGGTAACAATAACAAGAATCCGAGACAAGTTTGAAGACGATGGAACGGTGCAAGATGTGTTGAAAGGTCGGTGCGGAAGAAAGAGACGTTCGGCTGATAACGAGAGTACTGTTACAGTCATGCAGGTTTTTGCACGATCCCCAAAGAAGTCAGTAAGACAATGTTTTCATGAGATTGGTATCAAGAAAAGTAGTGTTCATCGAATTCTCCGGGGCCAAACATGGAAGCCGTACATTCCGAGACTTCTCCACGCACTAAATGAGGACGACCCAGATAGACGACTGCAATTTTGTGGGTGGTTCCTGCAAAAGTGTGACGAAAGGGAAGATTTTCCAGACCCAATTGTTTGGTCAGATGAAGCCACATTCAAACTTAATGGCACAATTAATCGACATAAATGTGTGTAATGGGCTAACCAAATCCCAAATATCATTGAAGAAAAGACCGTCAATCTTTCAGGAGTATCGATATGGTGTGGTTTTTCTTCCCGAGGGTTAATTCGGCCGTACTTCTTCCAAGGGACTGTCACGGGCCAAACTTACCTAAAAATGTTGGAAATCATGATTCCACGTACTGACGATCTCTTTGAGAATGAAAATGAGGCTTACTTCCAACAAGACGGGGCTCCGCCTCACTTTCATGTCGATGTGAGAAATTTTCTCGATCGCACATTAAATTAGATATGGATAGGACGAAGAGGAAGTGCTACGGAGTTCCCGCCTCGATCTCCTGATTTAACCCCTCTAGACTTCTTTCTTTGGGGAACTGTAAAGAACACAGTGTACGCCACAAAACCCCAAACACTGGAGGAACTGAGAGGTCAGATTGAACATGCTGTCAATGATATCACAATAACAATAATCCAAAACGTGTGTCGCTCTGTTCAAAGTCGTTGTTGGGAGTGTACTGCGGCAGGAGGTGAGCAGTTTGAACATATACGGGCTTAAGAAATAAAACACAAAAAAAGTATTTCTATCTCATTCCGTTGCTGAGAAATAACGTTTCAAAGAGTGTATACATCAATTTGGGACACTCTGTACAGAATATAAACGTATAGTTAATGAAGGAAAACGTAAAATAGAAATTAAGGAATAAGTTCCTAAATAAAACTTTGACACTTAAAAATTAATAAAGAAGAATAAAATGAACAAAGAAATATAGAATAGATTAATACCAAAACTGAAGAAAGAAATTAAAGACATTAGGACACTACTTATTTATCATTTTAAAATATTCAAATAATTAACTTGTTTTATTAAATCTCTGTTTCGATTGCTTAGCTATGGATTGGTTTTGGTGAGCAATGGTTGACAGTTCCCTTGTCAGTCCAAGTTTTTAACTCAATTTACAATTATAAGTATGTAAAATAATGATATTAGAGCAATGTACTAGTTGATATCCAAAGTTTCATACCATATTAATAACGTAGGAAATCAAAGTCAAACATAAAAAAAATAATTAAAATAACTGTTATGGGATATTTTTCGTTCTAACAAAAATTATGTTAAAAACGGACAGAAGATAAGGCGCAAGTTTATACCTTTACATATTATTTTCTATACCTACTGTATTCTTGTAATATTGTTGCTCTATGTACTTTTTCTGCCTTTACTAATATTTTGTACTATTTAAACGTTTTCCAACGATACTTATAACATTTTTTCACAATTATTAAATATTTATTTACTTACGCGAATTGTCGGATTTACCTCAAATTATTTTTTCCAAGTTCTACAGGATCGTAGTGCGCATGCGCGAACACTTAAAGAAGCTTTCGCTAGACGGCGGAGACACATATCTATGAAATCAGAACGACCAACATTCGAAAATATATTTTAAGAAATGGATGTTCACACACTTCATTTTGTTAAGTTCCGATGGGATAAGTTTCCGTACATCAGTTTAGTTTACACTTCATTAAATATGTACGTAATTTCTTTTTCCAAGGCTTCATATTTGTATTGGAGTACAATAAACTAGTTGTAACCGTTTAGTAGTAGGCACTACATGTGGTGGTTACGTCACCCCTAGGCCTTGAATACTCTAATACCATCAGGGTCGAAAGAAACAAGAGGTCAGTCAAGGGAGACTGGATAGAAAAGTTGAAAGAGGGAATTGGTATGGGAAGAAGAAGTAATACCAATTTGGTCAAAAAAAGAAAAACTCACCAATCTGACCAGTGCTTATTGGTGAGTAGCCCTTCCCTTTCGTTCATCATGCATAAGCATGATTACTAAAGCTGCACCACGAGAAGGTGAGGGATTTGGACACTAGGTTACTGTACAGGTCGCTTCCGTCAAGCCTTTGATGGAAGGAATTAAAGGGTCTCCTCCCTGTTAAAGACAGTAGCCTTTCCGCAAAGAAAATCTGCAGTAGCAATATTCAGACTGCTAACGGGACATGACTGCCTGAATAAATACCTACACAGACTTGGCATAACAGATTCACCTAAATGCCCCTTTTGCAATTTAAATGAAGATATGGAAAGACACCATCTCCTCCGTTGTCCAGCTTTTGTAGAAGAGACCAGCCTTCCTGCTAAATATTGGAGTGCAAAAGAGCGAATGATTTCATTATCAAGTGCTCGACATTAGATACCAACCAACCAACCATATGTACGTAATTAATTTTGTTAGGTTAGAAGGGGAGAGTTGGTGTACATCCATTTCTTATAAATATGTTTGGGAATTTATTCTAAAGGTTGGTCATACCGATTCCACGTATGTCCGCTATCCATCGTTCGCGCATGTGCACTATGATTCCGAAGAACTGAGAAAAATTCATTGGTCGAGATAAGCTAAACTTTTTCTCCGAAAATAATTTTCTTTTTACTTGAAATCGTGATTATTTCAGCACTTAATAATGATAATAATATTGGAATAATGAGTAGAGAATTTTATAATGACTTTCTGCACGTTGAATGAACTCTCGGCCAAAGTTCATCCTCCTAAAATCAAGATTTTCACGTTGGAGAATCCAAACTGGTTGTTATTAACAAAACAAAACGACTCTTGATTTTAGAAGAAGACAACATAAGACAACGTGATGCGACATGACGTAACGTGACTGGAACATGGTGACTCAACGTGACGCAGGTGCCGAGTGCCAAGTGCGGTGCGATGCGGTGAGGAGTGCTACACGGAACCACCACGTTCGTGTCTTTACGTTACCGCTGACTACCAGCTGAGCCGTCACACTCGCCGTCTTGGCAGGGTTGCCGGCAATGCATGTGTAGTTGCCAGCGTGCGCACGAGTCACTCGCGGTATGGCCAGGGTGATAGAGAAGTCATCCTGCATCACCTGAATCCCTAATTCGAGCGGGAGCTCACCGCCATCCTTGAGCCAGTGAAGTGTGAGGGGAGGGTCCCCAGCTTGGATCACGCACTGAACTTGCGTGCGAACTCCCTCGATAAGTTCGCCGAACGTGAACGGACCTATCCTAGGAGGAACTGGAAGAAGAGGAACATCTTGATGGCAATGCCCAAGTGTCTGCACGCATCGTCCAGTTCATGTAATCCTCGTCATGAACACAAATGGCACTTTTTTCCAACCTCTATTTGCGATTTTAAGATAAAATAACAGGTTTTATTCATTTAGCTGAAAACAAACACAAACAGTACAAATATATTTGACTCTTGTTAAGTTGGTTTTCCGGGCTGTGATCCACTTTTGTTTAACTCGATGTTTCGTCTACTACTGCGGTAAAGGTCTTCTGGAGATTCTGCATGCTCTCTGTGAATTCCTCAACTGTCGGCTGCACAGAGAGCACGCAGAATCTCCTGAATATGTCTATCCCAGTAGTAGACGAAACATCGAGTTTAAACAAAAGTGGACCACAGCCATTCAGCCCGGAAGACCAACTTAACAAGAGTCAAGACACCGGCCGCGAAAGCCTACAATTCTACTTTGTTATTTGTTTTAAATTCGCTTGGTGATTTTTTTTAAGTACTGTACAAAATAGATTTACCATTTTAAGAAAAAAAATTGGGTTTTCACAAATATATTTCAATAGCAAAGCTGAGGAATTTACATTCAAAACTCCACACATCTTCCTATATATGTGGTAGTATAAACTCTTAAATTTAAGGGGATTGGGGAGGCTGCGTTAAATTTTCATATTTGAGGTGCGTTCAGCCCATGAACTACTTCAGACAGAGGCCCAATTTCTAATACTTATGAAATAAGTATTTCTTTACATGTTAAATTAAATGAAGGGCTCGGCTGCAAAACATGTTACGTGGCAAATTCTTGAAAATTGTGTTGTAGTATGTAAACTGTGATATGTGGCCTCCTCAAGTATTTGGTGCATGTAGCTTTTACATCTATCAATAGATGGCAGATGGTCAATAGATGGCAGATGGTCAATAGATGGTAAATAAAACTACGTGCACCAAAATGCTTCAGGACGTTACATATAACAGTTTACATGGTACAACTCAATTTTCAAGAATTTGTCAGTTACCATATTTTATAGCCGAGCCCGAATTTGTCAGTTACAATGTTTTCAAATGATAAAGGATTCTAATCCTGTCTATCTATACCCGTACATCCCACATGGGACAAACGTGATCTCTTGCAGGAGTTACTTAACCAAGCTAATTTATATAAAATAAATCAATTTGCCTTAGTAGTAATTCTGCTGAAAGTACAGCAGTCAATGTAGAATGCAAATCTGTCCAATTGGAACCACAGATACCAGTAATAGTGCTAAACCAAGACAAGAAACTTACCCAAATTGTTCCAGACACGTGTTTGTCCTTGAACAGGGCATCATGAGGGTGATCACATCAAAGTAAAAACACTACGGATTACCCTGATGATGCCCTGTTCAAGGGCGAAACACGTGTCGGGATCAATTTAGGTATGTTTCTTGTCTTGTTTTATCAATTTTACTGGTATCTGTGATTTTAATTGGACAGATTTGCATCCCAGATGGATGACTGACTCTTTTAACAGAATTACTACTAAGGTAAATTGTTCTATTTGATATATAATGCATGTCCGCAAAATATTTTAATTACAGTATCATAAGACATGAGAGAACCTGAAATACGATAAAGTTAACATCGCCGGGATAAAAACATCCTACTCCCCCTAAATAGCAGTTAAACATGATCTGGAAATGCCATAACATAAATAGGCACAGATTAAAACTTCTAAAATTCTTTGGTTAGAATATAGAGTGTCCCATTTATCTTGACCACCCGAAATAACTATGTAGGGTTATTTATTAACAAGGTACGAATATTAACTTTGTTTTCTTCAATGGCACTGTGTACTTTTTATTTGATGAATTAATTAAGCACTCCAAGATCTGCTCAAAAATGTATCACAAGGTGCCGTTTCAATAAATAGAATATTATTAATAGAAACATAAAATGGTCGTGAAGTGGCAGATAATTGGCCTGTTTGATCTCCTGATCTTACCTCATTGGACTTCTTTTTCCACTGGAGAGTGATTAAAGATATTATCTATCGAAATATTCCAACAACTCCGGAGAATATGCAGGACCGTATTATGCATGCTTTTAAGGGAGGTGATGGGTGAAAAATTGACCACTAGAAATCAAAATTGGCATATTTTGTTTTTTGTACTAAAAAATAGCCTGTACTCTAATGTATATTTTGGCGAAGTTTCAGAGGTCTACGGCGCTTCTAAGTGGCCCTAAATTACGCCAGTTAAAAGCTGAGCCAGTTAAATGCCACCTGCATGCAAATCTTTAAACTTGTTTTTCCACACTTTTATTTTCACTGCATTTTTGTACATTCAAAATTGAATGGAATTCAGAAACTTTGTCCTAGAAGGTTCACATTTTTACTATGTCCTAAGAACAATGGGTAACAAAGTAGCGCATGGGTTTCATGATTGAAGTAGTATTTTAAGAAATAAAAAATAAAATGTATGCAATTATTAATTTTTTGTTGTAATTCCACGCATGAGGTACAACATTATTTTTTTCTCCCTTTGGATTCACAATATAAGAATTCTAATGCATGATGCATTCCTAAATATTTTAATGGTCTTGTAAAAAAACATACATTTTACTAAACAATTGTGGAACCCATTTAATTATAATATATGCAATTTATAAAAATATAATATTTAATAACTCATAAAAATAAATGTCTCACAAGAATGAAACTTTAACACATCATTATGTATCATGCAGTGAATGTTTGTACAAAAATCAAGTCTCTAGTTAAAAAAATCTAAAAAATAGAAATTTCACCCATCACCCCCTTAATTCAATTCAGTCATTAACAGTGGAGAAATCAATCTCCTCATTCATTCGGCGATAGGACATGTGTGTCACTGAAAATAGTTAATAGTTTGAGTATTTAGGGTCGGTTTCACCAACAGAGGTAACTGTATTACGCCAGTTTAAGCTATGCATTATACACGGGGAAAACGGGCGTAATACAGTTACCTCTGTTGGTTAAATTGACCCTTAATGCGAATGTTTTACTGTTCATAACTGGTATGATATTACTATTATATGGCAGTAATAATCCCACTTTATGTTTCGATTAATAGGGTTCTATTTATTAGAATGGCACATTGTGAAACATTTTTGAACAGGTCTTGAAGTGCTTAATTCACGCATCGAAGAAAAAAATGCATAGTGCCATTGAAGAAAACAATGTAAGTATTCGTACCGTGTTAAAAAATAACGCTATGAAGTTCGCCAACCATCAGTATTATTTCCCCCTCATAGTCGGACAGCTTTTGTATAAAACACTATTTTTCAGTTTGTACTTATGTAAAAAGTTATTTTGGGTGGTCAATGTAATCAAATACCCTGTATAAGTGGATACAATTCCCTCTACAATGAATATTCCCTACAATAGAGTCATCTGGCCTCTGGATAGATGGCACTACCAACTACTAAAGCACTGAGCTTATAATTTTAATTAAAGGTTTTCCTCAATGTTGAATTAGCCTTTAATAGAGTCAATCACATTTGTCGAGACGTAAATTATGGTTGATTTTTAATTTAAGAAGTCATTTTACATCTTACCTCATATTTCTTTAAACACGGGAACTAGTATTCAAGAGAAGGATCTCTCTCATTTTCAACCGACATTATGACTACCGGATTTTCGTTGGAATCTCCATCAATAACGTTGCCATCTGGTGATGATTTGATGAACTTCGAGATGAGGTTACGTTCATCGGGAATCTCGAAATTCATGGATCTAAATTAGTTCTTCTGAATATATTATATCTTCTCCCAAATTGTCAATTCTAAAGGTTTTTCTAAATGTTTTAAAAGTTGGGCCTCTTTTTCAATTTTATGTTTCTCCAACAAATTAAGAACCTCATAATGTTATTTCCCCATATTTAACTATGAATACAGATTTTCTTGTTCTTAGCTGATGCAACATGGTTTCATTCTAATTTCATCTAAATTTTAATCTCATCCATGTAAGAATAAATCTGTAAGTTTAGTAACACTACTAAGAGAGGCTAAATGTAATCTCAGCTCTCCTTCATAAACTTGTCCAACAAAGACACAGCTTACAGTGCCATCATATTTTACATACTAAGATAGATTGGGATTTTCCTTATCAAACATTTTCATAGAAACTATTTTGGTGAATGTTTTAGCAACATATTTTGTGAATGTTATATTTAGAACACGCTGTAGATACTCTACAAAAATATTAACTACTTTATGACTTATAGAACCCAGAGGTTTATTGTCGCATTCATTGACTAAGGTTCTCCACTGGCCCGTAATCTCAACTGTATAAAAACAAATAACTAGTTAAAGTAATACACATAATATATAGAAAATCATATTAAGTCAATGAGAATATGTTGGTCGGGACAAATGATACAATGGAAAATCAGTGACTAGTCAAAAGTCCTATACATAGTAAACTATAGGAAGCAGAACAGTAGGAAGACATACACTGAGATGGGAATATAATGTATTGAATGACAAAGAAAATGAAAGCGACATATCTAAATGAAGTAGCCTATGTAATGGAAGCATTTAGAAGAGGAATCAGAATAAGCGAAAGAATTAAAAACATGTTGTGCGGTTGTGTGTGCCAAGACCTGCAAATTGTAAAATAAACAATTAAAAATAATGTATTGACTTAGGCTTTCACGGCCGGAGTTGTTATGATGATCATGAAGAAGATTTCCGGGCTGTAGGTCGTGGTCTCGAGGCTTGAAGTTCCCCGACGTTTCGCCAGAGACTGCGTCTGGCATCCTGAAGGGTTATCTAAAGGTTGTCTGAAGACAACCCTTGAGGATGCCAGACGCAGTCTCTGGCGAAACGTCGGGGAACTTCAAGCCTCGAGACCACGGCCTACAGCCCGGAAATCTTCAAGATCATTATAATTAAAAATAACTTTGTATGGAGAGAAATGTCTGGAGGAAGTTCATTGAGGCGTCAGAAGTCCTTATTGGGCTGTACTCTTATTGAAGAAGAAGAAGAAGAAGAAGGAAGAAGAAGTATGTCAAAGAACTCGAATGTGCGAGAGAAGAAACGGTTTAAAATTTATATTAGGAGAACTTTAGAAAAAAACTGTTAGGAAGGCCTAGATATTAATGGGAGGATAACATTCGGATAGGAATTAGGCAATTGGTTATTGGATAAATGAACTGATTCAGTTGACTGAGTATAAGAGCCACTGTAGGACCACGTTGATTGCAACATTTAATTTTCTGCCGGTTCTATAAGGCGTAGATTTAGTCAGCTAAGAGTTTTATTATTTTTTACTTAACTTTGGTAAAAATAGAGTGCATAGTTTTGAATTTAAAGTCCTCAACAATTCTGCAATGTTACGAAATTGAGAAAAAAAATTATGGCAGATGATTTGGAAAGAAATTGGCCAATTTGTGCTTATGAGAGCCGACGAGTGGGGGAGTCGACTGGGCGATGAGTGCAGCTTGATTACCATTCACCAGAAGTCTGGAGGAATGTGACGCCTGGGCTGCAGAATTGGTTGCCAGACAAGTATAGTTGCCAGCATGGTGAGGTCTCAAGCTCTCGATGCTCAGCGAACTGGTGAACTCGCTGAGCTGTTGAATGCCAACATCGGAATCCACAGGTCCTCCATCCTTCCTCCATTCAATGATAAGAGGAATATCTCCATTCGTGACCAGACACTGCACTCCTGCACGGTTCCCCATGTGAAGATCCGTTTGAAAGTTGAATGGTGCAATTTCTGGGAGGTACCCTTGCACAACATACAAACTTTGGCAGCATCGACTAATAAATTGCATTTTTATTGCAAATTCTAGGATTTGCTTTACGTAATCGAGCTCCGCATTTGTCTATTTTATTTATTTAATCAGAGATGTACAGGAGGTAGACAAATTAATGGAAACACCAAATTTTCAGATACATTTTATTTTATGAGGATGATTTACTAGCAGGTCTTGTCAGAAATGCATACTTTCTTTCATGTGTTTACTCTGAACCTAGTACTGCAATTGAGTGCAAAATATTTCATCTGCTGTTGTTGTGGAACAATGCTTATGATGTTTGATCTGAGTGACTTTCAAAGAGGACACATTTTTGTTGCCCGGATGACTGGAGCTACATTAACTGAAACTGACAAATTGTTAGGTTTTTCAAGGAGCACAGTTCTAAGCTTATGTCTGCGAAGTGTTCTAACAGTAAAATATCTTCTGCAAAAAGGAATAGTGACCATAAACAGAAATTAAAGAAACAGGGGAGTTCTGAAGAGGATTGTGTCTCAAAACCATAAAACTACTGCAGGTAAATGACTGAAGGATTAAATATACATACAAGGAACCTGTTTCTTTCAGAACAGCAAAGAAAGAACTGCACAAATTATATATTTATGGCAGAGCAGCAATAAGTAAACCATTGATTACAGACAGGAATGTAATAAAGCGGAACAGTGGTGTTATAAACATAAGTCCTAGACTTCTGATGACTGTAAAAATGTAATATGGTCTGATGAGTCAATAATTACACATTTCCCTACTTCTGGTAGGATATATGTCTAGAGAACACCAAAAGAAGCTTACAACTTCGACTGTGTAATGCCTATAGGTTAAATATGGTGGAGGATCAATACTGGTTTTGGGCAACAATATCCTGGTATTCTGTGAGTCTTATTGTCGAAGTGAATGGCAAGGAGACTGCTATGGTATATGAGATACGTGAGGGGATGACGTGAACTCAATGGCATATTCATTTTTCCTATCTGGTAATACTATATTTGAAGGTTACAATGTTCTACTCACAGTGATATCTGTGTTAAAGAATGGTTTGTGGAGCATGAAGGAGAAGTCCGACATCTACCATGGCGAGCTCAATCTCCAGATCTGAATATTAATGAGACAATGTGATGTGGATTGAAAACTAGAGAAGGGCAATATTTCCACCTTCTTCCTCTATTAATTAGATACAAGAAGTTCTCCATGACAAATGATACAGTATGCACCTTCATAAGTTGTATGAACCAATTTAAAGAAGAATTGCAGCTGTTTTAAAGATTAATGGTGGTCGTACACCATATTAATGGACATTTGGAAGGTGTTTCCATTGGATTGTCTTTCATTGTATGTTTTGTAATAATATATACCTTAAACACAACTCCTGTAAAGATCCATTTAAAAGTTGAATGGTGCAATTCTGGAAGGTACTGAAACACACAAAATTTAATGACAAGTATCGATAGTGCGCGCTGTTGCGTCAGGGCAAAGATCTGTCAGTAGGAGTGTGATATCACGATTACTCGCTCCTCACACAACAGTTTTCAATGATTTCATGCTAAGTTACCCTGATTACGTCACATGGATCTTATTGATGGTAGCTGGACTAGCCATTAGAGAAAATCAAACTACAGTAAATCAGTTAGACTGTTATTATTTTTGTTTAAATACACTCTCTAACATACAAGGTCAATAGCAGATCTCGATCTAAGGTCACAAAGTTAGAAACTAACATTTGTAATGCACTCATTATAGCGTAAGGTTGCCAAATGCTGTAATGGTTTTTTACTTTTTTTTTGGACAAATGTAATATTTTAGATAATGGAGACAAAATAAGAGTATAATAACATAGTATGATCCTTCCACGAGGATTATTTTTCTAATTCGCTATAATCTGATGTACAGTTGTCCCTAAATGCCTCATTCTTTTCTCCAAGATAAGGATTCCTAAATCCGTAATAGCGATATTCTGATTCCGTGATATTAAAACAGAAGTTTATAAATTAAAAATAAAACTGAATTCGCCGTTTATTAAAGTTGATGATCATTATTGCAAGCTATATGAGTGCAAATATAAAAATTTATTGATATCAAACGGTATTTAATATTTAGGCCGATTTCCCTTAAAAAACTTAACATTAAATAATAATATTAAGATTACACGTGGTGATAAAATGTTTGCAAGCAAATATTCTAGTCCTACATTCTAGCAAAAATAGTTTTCTCAATAAACAAAATCAATATAATAATAACAATAATAATAATAATAATAATAATAATAATAATAATAATAATAATAATAATAATAAATAATAATAATAATAATAATAAAGTAACTAACTAACTGGTACTGTCGAACCCGTGGGTTCATGGCCGCGCGGACATAAGGTCTCCATGCATCCCTATCTTCAGCTAATGTTTTCAATAATTCCTTGTATAATCTACTTTCCTCAAATCATAGTTAATGTTATTCTCCCACCCAAGCCTTCTGGCGGCACTATGGCCCTGGGATCGCCTCAGCCTCTAACGGAAATGAGTACCAGACACTTGTTCTGGGGGTAGTAAAGGCGGCCGTCATGCAGGGCCGACATCAAGTGCCGATTGTCCAGAAAAAGTGGGAGCCTTAACCTCCTACTCCCCAAGGGCCTCCCGAGGCCTGTAGTGTGATCACTTTACCTTTACCATGCTTGGCCTACCAACTGGGCGTTTTCCCTCTGGTTTTCCTACAAGAAGCTCCCATACACGTCTTTCATTCCCCGTTCGTGCCAAATGTCCTGTCCATCGCAGTCTACGAGACTTAACTGTTCTTATTATATCTGGATTCCTAAAAAGACCATGTAGTTCATTGTTATGTAGTCTTCTCCATTCACCTGTCTGTTCATCTCTCTTTGGTCCAAAAATTTTCCCAAGAACTTTAATCTCGAATACTCGTAATCTCCCTTCCTCGCTTAAAGTAAGAGTCCATGTTTCGCATCCAATAATAAAATGATCATAAATAATAATAATAATAATAATAATAATAATAATAATAATAATAATAATAATAATAATAATAATAATAATAATAATAATAATAATAATAATAATAATAACAATAATAATAATACCGGTAATAATAATGATTTTTAGAGAAATATTGACAATTGAAAATACAGAAAAACTCGATAATTTAGGGGATAATGAAGAAGCTATTTTGGGTAAATGGTTTCAATCAAATTGTTAGTTAGCTGCTATAGGCCTAATTGTCATAGGCCTCTTAATGGGTAAAGAATGCAATTTTAATGTAACAGATTTCAATGTAATGTAGCTAATATGAACTATTATTCTAATATTTTAAAGAATTTTCTTGTTGTAACTTGTAAAATAGTGGGCGCCCAATTTGTTTTCTCGCAACCTAACTTCGCACATACCAATTAATTAACAAAAGAAATCTATATTCCATAAACCAGTAAAATCGGACCGTAAATTCGTCTTGCTGAAGATTTCACTTAGTTTACACAGTTCCTGCGGGACGGACCTGTTTTCAATTTAACATTTTTTGAGACAATTTAGGATGACAAGATTCTCTGTAACATATGATAGCATGCGATTTCCAGATTAGTTAATGACAAGTGAAAGAAATTTTGAGGAAGTGGCAGAATCCAAATAACTAGGACAATAATTACAAAGAGGAATGAGGTGCACAAAGAAATTATTGGCTCAACCCTGGATACACACACAATTATTCATTAGAGCGACTCTTGTTGTTCCAACTTCTCTAAAAAAAGTTAAAATATACGTGTACAAAACGACTATTTTTTAACTTATCATCATCATCCAGGGATTAAGCCTGTTGGCTCGTTCCGGTTTCATGAAAGCTACAATTGTTAAAATTGTTCAGACCCTCTTCTGTGTGGGCGACCAACATTTCTCCTTCCCTGCGGTTTATAATTTAGCAATAAATTTCAAAATCTTCCTTCTGGCATTCTATCAATATGTTCTTTCCAGTCGTTCCTACATTTAATTATTCGGTCTGTAAGTTTGAAAATATTTAGTTCCTTTCTTATATCTTCATTTCTTTTCTTATCCAGCAGAGTATATCCTGATATATTTCTTAAAAATCGCATCTCAGCTGCTTCCAATTTTTGTTCTTCTCTTTTAGTGATCGTCCAACATTCTGATCCATACATCAATACAGGAACAGCCATTACTTTATAAAATTTAATTTTTGTTTCTTTTCTTGTGTTTTTAAGGGTTCTTTTAATAGTGCCACACATTAGATTAAATTTATTTATTTTGTCATTAATATCTTCAATTTTAACGTATGATAAATTGAAACCTAGATATTTAAAACTGTTCACCCGCTCTAAAATTTTATTATCAATTACTATTTTGCTCTTAGGTATCATGTCCTTTAAATGCTAAAATTTTAGTTTTATTCTTTGACATTTTTAAATTGTAATCGGCACTTATTTTTTCCAAATTAAAAATAGATATTTGTAGATCATCTTCTGAACTGGAAATCACTACTTGATCATCTGCAAATAATACTGTATCTTTAACTTATATGGATTCTAATCATGGTCTCTTACTTCAAGAAAATACTAAGAATTAGGAGTATTTGAGAATAAAGTTCTTAGGAAAATGTCTGGATCAAACAGAGGTGAACAGACAGGTGAATGGAGAAGACTTCATAACAGTGGGCTACATGATCTTTATGGGAAACCAGAAGTATGAGAACAGTTAAGTCTCGTGGACTCCAATGGTCAGGACATATAGCACGAATGGATAATCAAAGAGAGGCATGGAAACTTCTTGTTAGGAAACGAGAGGGAAAGCTCACTGGAGGTTGGGGAAGAGAAAGGTGGGAGAATAATATTAACCATGATTTGAGCGATGGGCAGGACATGTGGCACGAATGTTTAATGAAAGAAAGATATGGAATCGTCTTGTAGGAAAACCAGAGGGAAGTAGCCTGTAGGCAGGTGAAGAGTAAGTTGGAAGAATAAACATAACCCATGATTTGTGGAGGTGAATTTTACAAGGGCTGATTGAAAAAAAAAGCTCATGATAGAATTCAAATACCTAGGAACAATAATCACAAACAGGAATGAGATGCACAAAGAAATTAAACATAGGCTCAATTCTGGAAATGCGTGCTATTATGCATTACAGACTTTTGATGTAACAACTAGTTTCAAAAAACGTTAAACTGAAAATATATAAAACTATTATTCTACCAGTTATATTATATGAGTGCGAAACATGGACTCATACTTTAAGGGAGGAAATGAGATTACGAGTTTTTGAGAATAAAGTTCTTAGGAAAATTTTTGGACCAAAGAGAGATGAACAGACAGGTGAATGGAGAAAATTACATAACAATGAACTACATGGTCTTTATAGGAAGCCAGATATGATAAGAAGAATTAAGTCTCGTAGACTGCGTTGGACAGGACATGTTGCGCGTATGGGGAATGAAAGACGTGCATGGAAGCTTCTTGTAGGAAAGCCAGAGGGAAATCGCCCAGTTGGTAGACCAAATATCAGGTGAGAGAACAACATTAACTATGATTTGAGGGAAGTAGATTATACAGGGAATGATTGGAAAGCATTAGCTCAGGACAGGGATGTATGGAGAGCTTATGTCCGTGCGGCCATGAACCCACGGTTTCGATAGTGCCAATGGGTAAGTAAGATAGAGTTTTATAGAGAGCTTATGTTCACGCGAGGCCATGAACCTCCGAGGCCGATATTTTTCCAGTGGGTTTGTTAGTCACGCCTTTTCCAGATGAATACTCTGATTCTTGGAACATTTCGCTTAAACTTAACGTTTAGGCAAACCTAATTAAATATACATGTAATTATTATGAACTCGCACAGGAGAGCAAGAAAATCTGGAGCAAGTCTCAATTTACAGTAGGAATAGCATGTGATGTTAATTAACTTGACCAGGTAATTTTAACTTGAGAAGTTGCATGTACTGGGGTCAAACTTGTTTATACAACTGTAATACAAACAGCTACACAGAACGAAAGTAATGTCTTGATTACATGAGTTTTCACAAGAATAACTCTGGTGTTATATTATTCTCAGCCAACAAAACAAGGTACGCGTCATGCTAAAAAAAAAAAAAAAGACGGCCACGAAGGAACCGAGGAGAGGACACGCTCTGTAGGTCACCAAAATAAATAAAATTTTGTGATATTAGACTGGACCTTCTGCATAAAATCAAACCCGGCTTATTTATTTTATTCATTTACTTTACCTGATGGATTTAAGAACGCAATGTCTTATCATCTACTTCACCAGAGTTAAATTATACATTATATAAAAAAAATGGGGGCACGCCGTAGCGTAGTGGTTAAGGCACTGCGCTACAAGTCGGAAGGTCGAGGGTTCAACTCCCGGTGGGGTCAGGATTTTTAAACTGACCAAAACCTTCTGGCGGCACTATGGCTCTGGGGTCGACTCAGCCTCTAACGGAAATGAGTACCAGACGCTTGTTCTGGAGTAAAGGCGGCCGTCACGCAGGGCTGACAACCCGGCTGACATCAAGTGCCGATTGTCTAGATAAAGTGGGAGCCTTAACCTCCTACTACCCCAAGGGCCTCCTGAGGCCTGTTATGGGATCACTTTACTTATAATAAAAAAAATAATGAATTATCTACACGTTGATCAATAATGCATAATAGGAATAGACTACACAATAAAGAGTTTCAAGAAACAAAAATTAATAATAATAATAATAATAATAATAATAATAATAAATTTATATATTCCACCGCTGTGGTCTCGAGTTAGCGTGTTGCCTTGTCACGCAGCGGGCCCGGATTCGATCCCCAGTTGGGGCAGTTTTTCTGGGTGAGGTTTTTATCAGGGTTTTCCTCACCTGTAAGACAAATGTCAGGAAAACTTTAAGGCCCAAACGGTCCCCGAAACCATATGGCCATCATCACCACCATCGTCCTTATCATTATCATCATCATCATCCTTCACCGGTGTGGAAAGCAACGGGAAGCTACCACACCTACAATTCCCGAGTAAAGCTGCAGCTTTACTAGAGTATTATAGGTGTGGTAGCTTTCCCGTTGCTTTCCACACCGGTGAATGATGATGATGATAATTATAAGGGTGATGATGATGATATCCGGATGATTTTTCGGGGACCGTTGGGCTCTAAGCTTCCTGACATTTGTCTTACAGTGGGGAAAATCCCGAGAAAAACCTCACCCAGAAAAACTGTCCCGACCGGGGATCGAACCCGGGCCCGCTGCGTGACAAGGCAACACGCTTCCTCGAGACCACAGCGGTGGACATATATATATATATATATATATATATATATATATATATAGAATCTCAACTCGTGTCCAACTCAGGGTCGGGTCGAAGAATGAGTTGAGATGAAGGTCTGTGAACTGCAAAGGTGCCGGCCAACTACTCCTGATCCATCGTCACAGGGATGGATGAATGAATGCAATGAAACGAAATGGATGAGATAAGTGTGGAGAAATGGTGAAATGGAATTTGTGAGAGGGGAAAACGGGAGAAACCCCGAAAAAACCTGCCCAAGATCCGTTTAGTCCACCACGAAACCCATATGGAGTGACCGAGACTCGATCTCGGGACCCCAGCGTTGAGATGCAATAATAGTAATAATAATAATAATAACAATAGTAATAATAATAATAATAATAATAATAACAATAATAATAAAAACTCCCGGCGCGACAGGCCTAGAATGCCCTTAGCCTACCAGCCGGCTGCTGGCATCTCATCCACATGGTCACAGAGGTAGATGATCAGCCAGTGTAGGGGTGACATGTGGTCAGCATGTCGAGTCCCCTAGCCGTTATAGCTGATTTTCTCAACCTGGAGCCGCTACTTATTGTAGCTACCCAAATGCCTCACGATGCTGGGTGGGCACCGGTCCCATACTGGTCGAAATACCATGAGAAAATGTCTTCCCGCATGGAGACTCGAACCAGTGCACGTCCCGTAGCTCTGCGCCAAGGCTTCCTGCCTTAACCACTCGGCTTCGGCGCGGGACATAATAATAATAATAATAATAATAATAATAATAATAATAATAATAATAATAATAATAATAATAATAATAATACTACTAATAATAATAATAATACTAATAACAATAATAATAATAGTAACAAACTATAATTTGATTAAGTAGGAGTAATTGGCTTGGTAAAGAAAGTGAGTTTAGGGGGCTAAAGGCCCTTAGTTTTGGAAATACTTGAAATTATTTGTAACATATTTCGTTTACGTGTCTATTAAGGGAACTACGTGAGCTGTGAAAGCTTAGCTCATGTGGATGGACACTGGACTGTCACGAAGGCATTCAGGGTTCGAATCCGGGTGGGTATTTTTTAAAAATAATGATTAACATTTTAATTACAGTTATCTGTGATATTTCTTAATGTCTTGAACACTTCATATTTTAAACAAATGACTCTGTGATTACACAGATAAAAATAGTAAACACACTTTTGCAATTTAACATTTGTGTGTGCATAGAGACCTTCTCCCAGTTATATTATACAGTTTCATGTCGAGAGTCTAAAAACGATTCAAAAGTTATTTTGTAAAAATATTCTAACTGGATTTTATCGTTATAGAAGAGAAAGAGTGAAATTTCATTTGTTTTGCTGAAATCCTGTGTAAACCAGAGTTTGTGTAATTTACTTTATAATTATATTATGTACGAAAACCAAACAAAGGATTTCTTAATTTAGTTAAATAAAAGTTTCCAGTTTGATATTAAGTTTCTTTGTTTTATCTTGTCCCAGTAATTGTAAAGTTATTTGCTTGAAAGAAGTTGGCCCAGTCGGTGACGTAAACAACTTGCTGTATCCAAAATTACAAATTTTAAAGAGAGCGTTCATTTATCAATAACTGGTGGGACCCGCGACGACAAAATGATTAGGTAATTAACGTATTTAATTTCATAAGAATTAACATTGTGCTGTTGAAACGTCTTTGTAGTTAAGGGTGGTGATGGGTGAAATTTCTATCTTAAACATTTTTTGAACTAGAGACTTGAGTTTTTGTACAAACATTCACTGCATGATACATAATGATGTGTTTAAGTTTCATTCTTCTGAGATATTTATTTTATGAGTTATTAAATATTATATTTTAAAAAATTGCATAAATTATAATTAAATGAGTTCCACAATTTTTTAGTAAAATGTCTGTTTTTTTTACAAAACCCCTAAAATATGCATTAGAATTCTTATATTGTGAATCCAAAGGAAGAAAAAATAATGCTGTACCTCATGCGTGGAATTACAACAACAAAAATTAATAATTGCATATATTATATTTTTTATTTCTTAAAATACTACTTCAATCATGAAACCCAGACACTACTTTGTTACCCATTGTTCTTAGGACATGCAGTAAAAATGTGAACCTTCTAGGACAAAATTTCTGAATTCCATTCAATTTTGAAAGTACAAAAATGCAGTGAAAATAAAAGTGTGGAAAAGCAAGTTTAAAGATTTGCATGCAGGTAGTATTTAACTGGCGCTGCCTTTTAACTGACGTAATTTAGGGCACTTACAAGCGCCACAGGCCTCTAAAACTTTGCCAACATAAACATTAGAGTACAGGCTATTTTTAGTACAAAAAACAAAAAAAAAAGTTAATTTTGATCTCAAATTGTCAATATTTCACCCATCACCTCCCTTAAATATTTACTTTTAATCTAATTTTGAAAGACAAAAATGCTTATTGTGAGTTATCCGTAAAATATAGGCATATGCTGTCACGAACGTTTTTTGAAGTATTTAATTCTGTGTACATTAATTTGATATATTTGTTATGGTTCAGCCATGGAACATTTGGAAGTTATTTTGGGAGATTTAATATTAATTCAGACAGTGATCAGAATTGTAAATGTGAAGAATCAATACAATCTGTAAAAACATGTTTTATTTGATTGTCGTATATTCGAAAGACAACGATTCTGGTTAAACTCACTTTTAAATTATGATGAGGGTTCTGCCTCAATGTGTGAAGTGATTTTTAAGAACCAAAATGATAAATACACATTTTATAAATTCCCATAACACACATTCCCCCCCCCAATAAACACTGTGTAAGTAATTTTGACAAGACTCGTACACAAGTTATGTAATCCAAAACACTCATTTCCAAATCATACTTAAATATTTATATTTTTACAATATGTAGTAATACTACGGTTACAGTAAGGTCAACAACCATAACATGCCTTTGTGGAAAAATAGGGTTTCAAAGTATTTGTAGATTCAATATTTTAAAATGTATTGGGGTTTAGGCAAGCAAGCAATTTAAGCATCGAAAATGCTACTTTTTTAGTGAACCGATGATTTTTTTTTTGCTCCAGCTCTATCGTACGTACGTTAATACGTCATATACGTTAACTGTCCCAAAAAATTCTCAAAATGATGGTAAAAAATTCCATTCAAATTGGGTCAAGTTTTTTATTTTTTAAGTCCATAAAGGACAGAGAGTCATTTATTTTTATATTATATAAAGTTAATAAATTCTCGCCGCCTGTTGTTATAGTTGAGCCACATTATCATAATGACCGTGTCCGCGGTGTGACAGTTAGCGCGACTGATTGACAATCTAGAATGTTCGATTCTCAGCTATAACTTTAAGGCGTAAGAATTAAGATAGCATATATTCTCTTCCAATAGTAGCTTAACTTCACTGTCATGTTATCAGAATGGTTAAAGAGGAGAGAAATAGAGAGACGTTACACTGAACCTCTTGTTAATGCACGCAGAACACCCAAACACATAGTTCTTTTGAAAAAGTATGTACATTAATAGAGCGAGAAAAAATATATCTTTGCTGACAATGTATGCGCAGTGCCTTGTAAAAATTCTTTGTATATGATGAGTGGTATATAACGTAAATTAGGTATATGAAAATGTAAACATAAGGGACATGGGTGCGTAAGAAGGTAATATGAAGCATATACATATATATATATTTGTTGACGTAAGAAGAGGTTTGAGTTAGCTAGGTGTGGAAGAATTGGAAAGGGAAGATAGAGAAGAATGGAGAAATAAGATAAAGATTTAAAAAGCTTTGAGCACAGGAAGATGTTTTATTACATTGTAAACCTGTTTATATACATCATCATCATCATCATCATCATCATCATCCGGTATCATGGCAGCTGCCGCCGTCTTCCGGAAACCAAACGCCATTCCTCTATGTCCATCCATTGATCTTCCTCCAATCCTCTGATATTCATAGCTGCTTGTACCCCTTCTATCCAAGTTTTCTTCGGTCTTCCTCTCTTCCTCCTTTCCATTGGGATCCATTCCATAACAATTTTAGGCAATCTTTGCTCTGGCATTCTTTTGACATGGTCATACCACTGTAATCTTTCCTTTTCTATAATGTCTATGATGTCTGGCTCCTTTTGTACACCCATAATTTCCCTTATTTATTTACTTCGTATTCTATCCATTCTAGATTTTCCAGCTGATCTTCTTAAAACATCCATTTCTGTACTTAAAAAATTCTTTTCGTTTCCCTGGCAGGAATTTGCCAGACTTCAGCACCCCATATGTTAAAATGCTCTGAATTATGGTTTGTAATTTTCAATTTTTTGAAATATGTTTGCTCCACCAAACAGGGTTTAAAGCATTTATTGCTTGTTTTGTTTGAGAGATTCTATTTTTAATTTCCACTGTGTTATCGCCTGAATGGTCTAATTTTGTTCCTAAATAAGTGCATTCAGTACTAGGTTTTTAGTTCTTCTCCATTGTTGAAATTTATATTTTCCATTTCTTATCCCACACACAGATATTTAGTTTTCTCAATGTTTATATAAGGTCCCCATTTTTCACATTGTTCTTTTAGTTTTTTAGCCATATATTCTATGTCATCGTGGTCTTGTGCTATTAATACCTGGTCATCTGCAAAATATAGTGAATATACATGTGTATTATGTATATATATGCCCAATGCCACAAGGTTGTCTCTCATGACAGTTGTGGATTTCTCCCCTGGCATTGGCGGAATTGTAATCCATTACTTAGGTTGGGACACCTGGAAGGCGGATTTACGTTACACCGATGATATCCTTCCATCCATAGTAATTCTGCCCGAAGGCAGGTCCTTCACTGCAATCATAGCATTTTCATGCTATGCTTGCAGCTTTACTAGGGAATTGTGTAGGTGTGGTAGCTTCCCGTTGTTTTCCACACCGGTGAAGGATGATGGTGATGATGATAATGATAAGGATGATGATGAAGATGATGGCCATATGATTACGGGGACCGTTTGGGCCTTAAAGTTTTCCTGACATTTGTCTTACAGGTGAGGAAAAACCCCGATAAAAACCTCACCCAGAAAAAACTGCCCCGACCGGGGATCGAACCCAGCCTCGAGACCACAGCGGTGGACACCGATGATATGATGGACTATAAAGCGCCAGGAGACTCCTTAACTTAATCTTAACCTAAATTCTAGACCATGGGGAACCACAGGAACATTTCCCTTTAAGGAAAAATTCCTATTGCCTGACCGGGAATGGAAACCGTGACCTCATAAACTGTAGTCAGAAACGCAGACCACTAACCCATGAGGCTATATAAGAGTTCGAAATAACGATTGCAGAATTTTGAAAAAAAAATCAATAATACATTTGTTGTTAACTTTTTCATAAACTTCAGAAGTTAATAGCAATAATTTATTAGGTCTGCCTGCCGGAAGTTTTCCCATAACTATATTTCCAATAAACCTTCCTACAGAATCCTGGGTGTCATCAATGGTAAACCAAATTATATTTTAACCCACTGATTGACGTATTTACAAGGTAACATTAGTGTAACAATTAGATACATAGTGGCGGGTCCATGGGGTAAGCTGTTAGAAGCTCGCCTCTCATCGCTGGGGTCTCGAGATCGAGTCTTGATCGCTCCCTGTGGGTTTTGTGGTGGATGAAAACAGAATCTGGGCAGTACTTTTTCACGGAGATTCTCCAGTTTTCCCCTGCCACAAATTTCATTCCTACATGTGATGATGCATCAGACGTGGTCGGCCGACATCCTTGTTATTCATAGACCTTCAATTTAAGGGAATTCAACCCATTTTCCCTTGACCTGGCCCTGTGTCGGGCATAAGTTGAGGAAGTTTATTTTTCTAGATTCTCTGCGTTCTACTTTATGAAATGATATATTGGTATGTACCATCATTTTACATGTATCTTCACAGAACTCTGTTTAACTTTTTTATGTTGATCATTTCGCTTTTACCACGTCATACTACATTTGACCAATAAAACTGTACGGAAGGACGTGTTTAAACCAATCATGACAGCTTATAGGCTATCACAATTTTTATCACATTCCTTGCATTTGTTTGTTTTTATTACCTCCTTAGCTTTTTTGAAAACGTTTCAAACTCAAAAGTTGTTACGTTACTATACACAAAACAGACATTTTGTTCGTCATTTGTTTCCTGCACACATTGTAGATCCTTCCATACATAGTAATTCTGCCCGAGGGCACGTCTTTTACTGCTATCATAGCATTTTCATGCTATGCTTTGCAGCTTTACTAGGGAATTATTGGTGTGGTAGCTTCCCGTTGCTTTCCACACCGGTGAAGGATGATGATGATAATGATAAGGATGATGATGGCCGGATGATTTTGGGGACAGTTGGGCCCTAAGCTTCCTGACATTTATCATACAGGCGAGGAAAAAACCCGAAAAAATCTCACCCAGGAGCCTGTCCCGACCGGGAATCGAACCCGGGCCCGCTGCGTGACAAGGTAGCACGCTACCTCAAGACCACAGCGTTGGACTCATTGTAGATAACGAACTGAAAATGGGGACTTCATCCAAATGTTTTAGTGAAGCTCACAGTAGCAAATAGATAAATGATTGACAGTACGACACCAAGGGATCACTAAAAGATACAGAAAAAAAAATATACGGAAACAATTTGATCAATTTTGTATTGAGCGGGAACACAAACTGTTAAAGCTTTCTGTAATCGTCCACATAGTTCAATGAAGATTGTATAGTTGGTGCAACTGTTAACAAGAGAGTAAATTCATAATACACTACTGCCATCTAGTTAAATAATTGTAATTATGAGATGGTACATTTTCAAGACAGTTTAGTGTTTTAATAAGTAAATTATTATAGTAAAGTAAAGTGATCCCACAACAGGCCCGGAGGCCCTTGGGGTAATAGGAGGTTAAGGCTCCCACTTTTTCTAGACAATCGGCACTTTATGTAAGCCGGGTTGTCAGCCCTGCGTGACGGCCGCCTTTACCCCCAGAACAAGCGTCTGGTACTCATTTGCGTTGGAGGCTGAGTCGACCCCAGGGCCATAGTGCCGCCAGAGGGTTTGGGTCAGTCAAAAAATCCTGACCCCAACGGGACTTGAACCCTCGAACCTCCGGCTTGTAGCTCAGTGCCTTAACCACTATGCTACGGCGTGTTATTATTATTATTAACTCTAAATCACTGGCACTACCGAACTCGTAGGTTCATGGCCGCGCGGACATAAGCTCTCCATATATCCCAATCCTGAGCTAATGTTTTCCAATCATACCCTGTATAATCTACTTCCCTCAAATCATAGTTAATGTTATTCTCCCACCTCATTCTTGGTCTACCAACAGGGCGTTTTCCTCCTGGCCTTCCTACAAGAAACTTCCATACTTCTTTAATTTCCCATTCGTGCCACATGTCCTGCCCATCGCAGTCAACGAGACATAACTGTTCTTATAATATAAACACCATGTAGTTCACTGTAATGTTGTTTTCTCGATTCACCTGTCTGATCATCTCTCTTTGGTCCAAAACTTTTCCTGACAACTTTATTCTCAAATATTCGTAATTTTCTTTACTCCCTTAAAGTAAGAGTCCATGTTTCGCATCCATATAATATAACTTGTAGAGTAACAGTTTTATATATTTTCAGTTTTACGTTTTTGAAAGGAGTTGGGGCGTCAAGAGTCTCTGTAATACATAATAGCACGCATTTCCAGAATTGAGCATGTGTTTAATTTCATTGTGCATCCCATTCCTATTTGTGATTATTGTTCCTAGGTATTTGAATTCAGCCACTTCCTCAAAATTTCCCTCATTTGTCATTAGCTGTCCATTATTATTATTATTATTATTATTATTATTATTATATTTTATTATTATTATTATTATTATTATTATGTTATTATTATTGTTTTATTATTGGTATTATTATTATTATTATTATTATTATTATTATTATTATTATTATTATTATTATTATTATTATTTAATATACCAAATTTATAAACCCTATTTCAACTAAGGTACATTAGGGTTATAGTTTGTTACAAAGTTGTGAGTCGTTATATTATTTTATCTAAAATTAAAGTTTTATATGAACTTTATGTGTAAAAACATTAAAAAGTCTGTAGTTCTTTTCTGTTTTAAGCACTTCTGCAATTGGTGTTTCACTTAAACAAGACGGTGTTACTTAGTAGACATGAGAAATTAGTATGATTTTTTCTTCTTCCAATATTCATGCTATTCTCGTATCAGAAACATGGCTCACTCCCTCCATTAATTCTAGTTTAATTGACATGGATGGTTATACTTTTCTTAGACATGATCGTGTATATAGTCGAGGGGGCGGTGTTGGTGTCTTCGTTAGGACAGACCTTTGCCCTAAGTCTGTATTCTTTTCTAATAACGAGACATCTCCTGAAATTATGTTTATAGAAATATACGCAAGCTTCAAAAAATGCCTTCTTTGTGTAGTGTACCAACCCCCTAAAATGAAAAAAATAGCAGAAATAGAATCCGCTCTACAAAACGCACGTATACAATATGAACACGTTATCGTCATGGGTGACTTTAATATAAATATACTAGACACTGACAACAGACATACACAACAGCTTATGTCCGCGTTCCAAGTTTGTGATATGACTATCCTTCCCTTACAGCCTACACATCACACCAATCATTCTGAGACTTTACTTGACTTAATTGCTACTAATAATCCAGACAGAGTACTAACCCACGGGCAACTGTCAGCTCCCGGAATATCAGCACATGATATTATATTCTTAGCATATTCACTGCAGTGCCCTAAACTAGCTCGTAAGACTATCACATATAGAGACCTAAAACATATAAACAATGCAGCTCTACTTGAAGACGCTATAAAATTACCCTGGCATACTATATGGACGTTGCATTCTGTTGACGAAAAAGTTGAGGCATTAAATAACCTTATATTACAACTATATGACAACACGCTCCACTGAAAACTAAACTAGTGAAACGACACCCTGCTCCCTGGATGTCTGCTAACATTCGTGACTTGATGACTGAAAGAGACGCAGCATATCGGAAATATAGAGTCGACAAAACTGATATAAATCTTAATCACTATAAACGGTTACGAAACAAGACTACACAAACTATCAGAAACGCCAAACTTAGACATCTATACAGCCTTACTGAACCTAATAACAATAACCCAGATATTTGGAAAAATCTGAATAAAATGGGTGTAGGAAGGAAAGACACACAGGTAGAAAAACTACCTGTTTCTCTGAACACACTTAATAACCATTTTACAAGCACATTCTTTACTCCTAAAGACAAAACACATACAACAAGTGAACTACTATTGACAATCCACCAGACAGAGAACATTTCCATTTTTCATATCTTACAGAAAATGACATAAAGAAAACTCTCAAACGAATAAAAACAAAAGCAGAAGGTACTGACCGTATAATATCACTCTACTTAACAAAATAATCGACGTTATACTACCTACCATAACTCATGTTTTCAACTCCTCACTACAAACATCTATATATCCCACATTATGGAAGCAAGCAATTGTACACCCACTCCCGAAAGTAAAAACTCCCTTAACTCCTAACGATTTTCGACCCATTAGTATTTTACCTACCCTTTCAAAAGCTTTGGAACGATTAGTCCACAAACAACTGACTGACTACCTAACTGAACACGACCTTTTAGATCAATACCAATCAGGCTTTAGGACAGGACACAATACAAATACTGCTCTACTAAATATATGTGAAGACATACGCGAAGCATCTGATAATCGAAAACTTACTATTCTTACACTACTTGACTTTAGTAAAGCATTTGACACGGTAGACTTGGACTTATTGTTGCTTAAACTAAAAAAACCTCTCACTTTCTGACAGTGTCACGCAATGGTTCAACTCCTACCTTCGTGAGCGCCAGCAATATGTTGTAGGAAATTCTACATTACGCTCTTCTTGGACCTACCGTAAAGCTGGAGTTCCACAGGGCTCGGTTCTCGGCCCATTGCTTTTTTCAATCTATATAAACGACATATCTGACTCCCTAAAACATTGCAAACATCATTTATTTGCGGACGACATGCAGATCTACCTTCACTCAGACAAATATTCTTTAAATGACGCGGTAACCAAAATTAACGAGGACCTTGACTCGCTAACGGCGTGGACAGAGAAATATGGACTTGAATTAAATCCTAGAAAGACACAAGCAATCATTATGGGCCATCAGAGACTATTATCCTCAATTAACACAAATGCAGTATTACATGTGTCACTTAATGGGGCTCAGATCCCTTATAGTGAGACAGTAAAAAATCTAGGAGTGTTTATGGATAAACATTTAATTTGGAATAAACAAATAAATAACATTTGCAAAACTATCTTCTCAATAATACACTCATTAAATCGTATAAGAAATTGTTTACCGTTTTCTCTAAGAAAATGCTAGTAGAAACACTCGCGATGCCCCATTTTGATTATTGTGATACTCTTTTTACTGACCTAAATACTGTTCTTACCCAAAGACTTCAACGTGTTCACAATTCTTGCATACGTTTTATTTGTGGTATACGTAGATTTGATCACGTTACACCATCCCTGGAACAATTGTCATGGCTTCGTCTTCAAGATCGTAGAACCATCCATTCCCTATGCCTACTCTATAACATATTACACACATCTTTACCTTATTATTTATCACACCGCTTCACTAAACTCTCTGATACACATAACTTAGATACCCGATCCCTTGAGCACAGTGTCCTTTATATCCCTCCTCATCATACTACATTCGAAATCTTTTACAGTTTCTCTTGCTAGAACATGGAATTCACTTCCACCCTATGTCAGAGACTGCCAAACTTTACCATCTTTCAGAAATAAATTGAAAATAAAATCACTAACAGAAACAACTCACTAATACTACTTTTTAAGAATTAATAATGCGTTTTTGCATTATTTAATAAAAATAGACTTAGGATTTTTTAATATATTTACCTAATGCCTTGTATAAAAAGCGTAGATTAATTCATTGTAGTGTTTTTTTTTCTCTTCTTTTTATGCATAGTAGATTCGAGCTGTTATTCCTTTTTTATTCATTGTACCATTAATTTAATTTTAATTGTATTTAGTTTCATTCTGTTATTAGACATTAATTTCATTATTATTCAATATGACAGATAATGAATTGTTCAATAACTATTATTGTAACTTTTTTTGTATTCATATGTAACAGGTTTGTCCTGTCTAATATGACTACTATTGTAATTTTTTTGTATTCATGTGTAACATATGTTTGTCCTGTTTTATACGACTATTATCGTATTTTTTTTTTGTATTCATATGTAACATATGCTTGTTCTGGTGAGTGGAAGAGAAGGCCACATGGCCTTAACTCCACCAGGCTAAATAAACAAATAAATAAATAAATAATAAATAAATAAATAGAATTCAAATCTTTCGTTCCAGAACAAAGGACAATCAAATATCATATGTTCAACGCTTTGGTTTGCTAATACCACAATTACAACTTGCATTTTCTCTGATGTTGAAATTCTGGAAGTATTGGCCAAATTTACCGTGTAAATTAGTGTTTTATTGTTTTCCAGAAGCTTATGTCTTTTAATTTGTATATACGGGGTGAATCATAAATATGACTATACATTTGATCGCGTTGTGTGATGAAAATATTACCATTACAGGAAATATGAAATTACCGTTGGAAAGGCAATTATTCAAATTACAACAATCTAATAAAACAAAGCAGTGTAGAACTTACGTCATTAGTGAAAATGGTGTTGGATATGCATCAGCAAATTACAATTGCTGCATGGACAATAACGTATGCTAATGATAGTGAGGCCGCAAGACGGGCAAGACGTGAGTTTAACGTAGCATTGCAGACGTCGACTGTGGGGAAGTGGAGAAAACGACTGCTGGAAACGGGGAGGACGCAGAAAATCATACCTCATGGAAGGCCTCGCATTAGCACGGATGCAGAAACAACGAAGATAATTGTAGAGGCGTTCGACGCTAGCCCACAAAAATCAACCCTCCAAGGTGCACGTGAGCAGTGATTTGTTTTGTTTTGTTATATTCTTGTAATTTGAAGGATTCCCTTTCCAATGATAACATCATATTTCCTTTAATGATAATATTTTCGTCACATAATGCGATGAAACGTATAGCCATATTTCTGAATCACTCTGTACTTTCATCTAATCATTAAATAGTCAATTAAAACCCACTCGAGTTTCGATTTCCTCTAGATAAATCCAAACCTCTAGGGAGATTACTGTACATTATATAGAACTGAATGCAAGTTTTCTCAAGACTGAAGATAAACGTTTTACTACTATTTTACTGTGTTGCAATATTAACTTTCAACACATGAACATCCGTGTAATTATACGTCTGTAAATATTTGATTGGAGAACAACTGACTGTTAGCGTCATGTTGTACAATGTGATAACACAGGTTCCCGCTAAGCCAATTGTCAACATGTTTGCTCATATGTAAGGAGATTTTATCCCAGAAGTCCACCAACATTAATGGGTAAGTTAGGGTGAGAAAATTGGGAGTTTGTACATCAGATTAGTTTAGCGTTCAGTTGTTTGTCAGTGGGTTTTTGTGATAAGTTGGCTATACAGTCTGAGCAATGACTAATACATATTTCACATTGCAAATATGGCGCTTTTATGTTACTTTCAGCTCAACTTCTCACTTCATTTTAAGGCATTTCTCACTATTTTATTTTTGGAAAAAATCAACTTATATATTTCTCTCAGGTAATTATTTACATACAGAAAAAATAAATTGTGCGATTTTTTGTTTTTTATTTGGATTTATGTTGGTGGGATAGTGGCGTAAAATCCCCAAATGTTTTCCTTACTGATAAGCTGAGGGAGCATTTTAGTTCGCGAACGAACATCTGATCGGTTAGGCCTTCCTAGTGTACATCTGACGTAAGAAAGATGTACAGCATGATAACATTGCAAAACGTGTACGAGTAGCACAATTCTTGTAATTAGTAACAGATTCGCACATGCTAGTTATGTTCCATTATGTTCCGAATTATACCTTTCGTTGCTCCGCAAAGCAAGCTTCCAACGTCAGAGTTCCAAGTTCAGCCTTGCAGAAATCGTAACCAATATATTTCCAAACGTGTTCGGGAACCAGAATGCTCCATCTACTGATATGTAAAGCACGGACTTCATTGCTTGTTCATTGCTGAGGCACCCGAAACAAGAAATCTGACATAGAGTTAGCGAAAGATACCGCTCCATTGCTGTTAACATTGCTGTGGTCGACGATGAAGTCCATGCTTTACTGATGAGTTTAGTAAATATATATATGGATTAGAAAAATAAAATGTAGGAATGTAAGCTTACCTATGACACTGAGAGGTAATGTCTGGGTGGCAGTTCTTCCTTGCTTATTGGATGCAGTACACCGGTATTCCCCTTTGTCATTGTCACTCTGGACGTTCTCCAGGAGCAGAGTTCCATTAGGAAATATATGCTGTCTACTGTTGACAGGCAGTTGTCTACCATCTGTCAACAAGTACATGTCATCACTACTTTTGCACATCACCTAAATCACATTATTAAATAAATGCATTGCGATAGCCTTTGTTATATGACAAACAATTTATGCCATTATCACAAGGGAACTGTTAACCATTGCATGCCGAAACCTACTTTTGAATTTCCTCCAGAGAAGCGTTGTGATGTACCAAGGCCGTGCCCTGAAAATATATATAGAGGAACGTCGGGTAATTGGACCCCCATTTTGAATTTGTTGTTTTTTCTTCTTTTAATTAAGCGATTTGAATTTTGTTTAATTACAGTGATTATCATTAGTGTTATAACTAACGGGCGGATTTCTATGACCTAAAAAATGGAAAATATGCATGCATTTATGACCTAAAAAAGGTTTAAATATGACCTAACAAAGACAAAAATATGACTTTAGAATTGAATGAATTTTTTTTATCCATACTATATTGATTGTTCATTCATATATATATATATATATATATATATATATATATATATTTGTTTTTTTTTCAATTGTACAGTAAGAAAAAAGGAAATCTTGTTCTATTGTCCAGTGCAAAACGTTTGCCACCTGTTAACAGAAACCTTCGAAACAAATGAACTGTGAAACTGACGATTTTTATATAGATACAATGTTATTTCCAATCGCCTGATGACTAGGCTATTAAAATACCCAAAATATGACCAAAATATGACTTTATCATAGAAATAAGCAGAAATATGACTAAAGATCTGAAAAAGTGAGAAATATGACTTTTAAGACCCAATTAAACCACTTAATCTTAATAATAAGGCATATATAAATGGTTTTATTTACTTGATGCTTAGAATATAGGCTTTGATAAAAATATGACATTGTTATTTTATTCAAATACGGAAACATCTTCATAATTTTATTACATTAAAAGAAAGGTCCACTTTAACCTCCATATTCCGGTAAAGTGGACTCTAGAGTCTATCCTAGCCTTTGGACTACTTTAAGTTTATTTACTCTATTAATCTGATAGTATTTATGACTGATTGTAATTAAAAAGCATTGATATTTATTTAATGTTTTGAAAAATTTTCGTTAATTATAATATTAATAAGTCATTCATCTGCAGACATCGACGGTCTTTGGGTTTAGGTAAAATTACAAGGATATTAAATACAATTAATGAAGTGTATGGCTTTTGATAAAATATAAGTATTTATGTAAAGTGCACCCAGGTCAACTTTAACCGCCTCGTGGAGGGTCTACATTAACCGAATTCCTGTGTTATGTTTAATTATTTTATTCAGCCGCCATGTCACGTAATATCAAACCAAATCCGTCAGTATATTAGAACAACATCTAGATAATAAAATATATTTAGGAGTTTTTTTCAACATTTGTAATATTCAAAAGCAGAAATTATGAATTAATTCTTAACTTGAAAAAATTTTAAATGGTCATTTTCATAAATATCACAAATAAACCCATCTTCACACAAAGAATAAAATAAACTGGCTTTGAATACGTCAAAGTGGATGAGGGGAAGACATTAAAATATTTTCTGTTCCAGGGCAGCACAATTAAAAAAGATAATAACAGGGTCCACTAAAACTGAAGTATCCACATTACCTGAACTTCCTCTATATACATATATACCATTTTTAACTTCAAGATATTAAAATAAAGCGATAAATCACTAATTTAAACTATAGGGAAGTAATAGACAGTCCATCTGCTCCGTACAGTTGGTTATCACTGCTAGATTCTAGCTTCCATTTTTGTACCTTGCAGTTAAAAACGGCAGATTTTTTAACAAAGGCCTTGGTACATCACAATGCTTCTCTGGGAGAAATTTCAAGATAGGTTTCGGCATGCAATGGTTGACAGTTCCCTTTAAGTGTCGTTTAGGTACCATAAACCGTTCTGCAATGCAATAATAATATAATATATTACTTCATTAGGTTTTTATTCAGACTAGGAAGACAGACTGCCCTGAGCACCTCGATCTGAAACATCTATTGTGCTATCCCAGTATTGTGGAAATAAGTGGAATGAAATTCTACTCTTTGGTGTTATATAAGTTGTATGTGGTCTTCCGGGTCTGACACACCAGGTTCTACTCCCGTGGCCCAAACCGCCATTTTTGGGTTGGTCCCGTGCCTCCCGTTAGCCCCTTCTACCTTTTTTATTGTTGAGGCTCGAGGTCATGAGGCAGCACCCTGATGCGACCCACTAGATCCCCGAAACTAACGTTTTCAGTACCTATGGATTGAAACCAAACTATTTTTCTCAACATGAGATGAGGTGACGATTGATATGAAATGAAATGACTTGCGAATGTTATTTTCTGTTACCTTTGTGCTTACAGACAAATTCAACGAAATATCCGACCTCAAGTGAATGTAAATAACTCGTAACTCAGTTACCAGAAGAATTTAGTAGAGATCATTTTATGTTTCATGCCGAAGTTAAGTTTTTCACAAATTGGAGATTATCAGGAGAAACGAACATTTTTAAACAACGTTGCCGAACTTAATAAAAACACTAGTTGCATAATTAAATAAAGGAGAAGAAAAGTAGGAAGAAGAAATACGTGAACATTTACCACTTCTGTCAGAGTTCTTTGAATATACGTGTAAAATTATTGAATGTACAAATATACGATTTCACAAAGTAGAACTTAAGAGAATTTAGAAACTTCATTATATATATATATATATATATATATATATATATATAATCGGCCGCGGTGGACTAGTGGTTATGCTCCTTGCCTCTGGTCCCGAGGTTCGCGGGTCCAAACCGGCCGTGGTCGATGGATTTTTTAGGACGGAAAAATCCAAGGAGCAAGTCCTCCGGGAGGGACTTTAAGCCGTGGGTCCCGAGTCTGAAGATTTTCAGGCTCGTAAAAAATCCTTAAGTCTGAATGAAAAGGCCTCTAAGCAAAATTTACCGAATTTTCCCGACCTTGGTTTCCTAGATTTCAGTATGAGGCGGAACGCTGGCCACGGACCATTCAAAATGACATCAATACGAAAACAAGTGTAACTAAATTAGTATGGTTCAAATTCTTCCCTGTAGGGGGAGAGCGGCTAAATCTCTGTAAAGGGAAAACATAGGCTTACGATACAATACAAATACATTTGAGCCTGTTCTGTATGGAATGCAAGCCAATATATCGGCGGTGCGTTCTTTGCCGGGCAGGTCTAGCGACGATACCCTATGTAGACGTCGCAGAAAGCACGAAACCCTTGCACGCGTCCTTGGGGCTTGTCCGTTTGGAGAATCACTGAGAAACATTCGGCATGACACTAATTGAAATATGATGGCAGAAGCCTTGCGAGATTATGGATACACAGTTTATGAGGACGTTCATAGTGTGGCCACTAATGGGAGTAACAGACGAATAGATATTGATTGCATTTAGACCATCTTCTAAAATTGGTATGATATTAGATCCCACAATCCGTTTTTAGACTCATAGTGGCCAACCTGAGGAAGTTGACTCTGAAAAGAAAGCCATATATGAGCCAACAATTGACTATTACAGAGATAAATGCCAACTAGATAGTATAACTGTCACAGGATTGATGATCGGGGCAAGAGGTACTATACCAGGGTTCTTAGCTAAATTTTGGAATTCCTTATATTTGGACAGGGTGTATCTTTCTAAAATTGCCATCGCTTCCATTAGAGGATCAATTTCAATTTTAAGAAACCATATTTACAAAATTTATACTTTATGGTATATATACTTCAATTACAATTTGAATTTTTAAAAAATGTATTTAATCAATTTAGAAAATTAATTGTCTGTATCACTTTGTCCTTGAGGCAATACTCTGATGAGGAAAGTTGTATATAATAATAATACATTGTCTATGTGATCACGATTTCTTTGTGTATGTTCTTCCTTGGAGATAAAATGTACTCATTTTTCTTTTTTTTGTGGTAGCTATATATATCAACGTTTATCTGTTATCAATATAGAATTCATATAAAATGATTAAATGAAAATAAAAATGGCTGGAATTGAAATTTTATAAAACGTTGGCAGTACCGGTACTGCTCTATGGTTCAGAAGCCTGGATACATAAAAAACAAGATATAAGTAGGATAACGGCGGCAGAAATGAAATTTTTGAGATCTGTTAAAGGGTGCACTAAGGAGTACAGAATCAAGAACACAGAAATAAGACAGGAACTTGAAATATTTGAAATAACTGATAAAATAGATACATATAGACAAAAATGGAAGCAACACATAGACAGAATGAATGAAGATAGATATCCAAAACAAATAACAAAATACAAACCTAAAGGCACCCGAGATGTGGGCAGACCTAGAAAGAGATGGGCTGAAGTCGGAAGGGGCCAACAGACCTAATCCATGAATGCAGATGATGATGATTAAAGAAAAGACGTCAATTGGCCAGAAAATCTATTAGTGGCTTTTTCACAAATTTTTAGCTAGTTACGTTTTCAAAATAGCCAGATATAGCTAGAAGATGGTTAAATTAGCATCTTGTTCCCTGTGTTACAACTATAAAAGTCTAATTATTGTCGTGACAAAGCCACATTAGGACCAGCAGCATCAACCATCATACTGGATGTTGTAGCGAAGAGTGACCTGCTGAAGATGGAACGGATGTTCTGAAAGGCCTACAGGCATAAAGATTACATATCATAAGTTGAGGACGACAGATTTTACCTAAGAAGGTATATTTTAACTTATTTTATTTTATTGTATTAGCATCTCATACATCCCAGCATATTTGTTTACATTGTCAGGTATCTGAGTTACGTCATCTACCGATCTTTACGGAGAATCTATACTAGACGCTGCGCATACGTTGTGAGTAAAAGGATATTTGTCCTCTCTCTAGAAATTAGCTTATGTTTGAATTGACAGTAGTAATACTTACCTTTTTCCCAAACGATGTTATCAATGGGATATCCAGCTACGGGACACGCAACATACAGCGGTTCTCCAGCTACAGCTGAAATGTTTGGCATCGGTCTAATGTAAGGCATTCCTGTAAAAAAGAAATACAGTGTGTTCCATAATTATACGAAACTTTAAGCGTGTAAGAAAGTGTAGTTCGTTTTCTAACACTCGAAATAAAGCAAATAAAAATATATATGATCAAGCATGGACATGAACTTTTGGCATGGATTCCCTGAAGTAGTCCCAGCCTGGAGAATCGAATGGGGGATTATTTTGTCTCCGGAAAATTTTACGCTAGTGGAACCCATGTCCGCGTTTCTTGACGGTTGTATTTTCACGGTGAAAGATCGTCATACTTTCGACCAATGTACTTTTTTCGTCTGGCTTATCGCCTTTGACTTGTCCGGCATGGGTAACACTTCCGGCAGCAATGCAACCGCCGGCACAGTTCTCAGGGTCATTTAAGCACGCAAGTCACTCCATCACGCCAAAGTAAATATACCAACAGACATGTGAATGGAGAAGACTACATAAAAGCGAGCTACATGATTTTTATAGAAAGCCAGATATAATAAGAACAGTTAAGACCCGTACACTGAGATGGGCAGGACATGTGGCACGTATGGAAAATGAAGGAGGTGCATAGAAGCTCCTTGTAGGAAAACCAGAGGGAAAACGCCCAGTTGGTAGACCAAGAATGAGATGGGAGAATAACATTAACCATGATTTGAGCGAAGTAGAATATATAAGGGACGATTGGAAAACATTAGCTCTGGATAGGGATGTATGGAGAGCTTGTCAGCGCGGTTACATGAACCTACGGGTTCGCTAGTACCAATGAGTAGTTAGTTAGCACAGGAATGAACCTCCGGGTTCGAGGTGCAAATGCGAAAGTTATTATAGCCATGATTTAGTGTTCTGTTATTACTATCAGCTGTCTGTGACAGATCGCCTCTAGCTATAGAGAAGTAAACAGAGCGTGTTAATTATCATAAGTAATGCCACGAGTGATTTCCAATTTATCTAGAGCATTTGGAAATCAAGAGTGGCATTTGTTAGGACTATTTAACGAATAAAATTAAGCTATATACTCAAAAGTCATTATTTAAATATTGCTACCGGTATTTAAAAATATTTATATATTTAATGTAAACGGCGATGTTTGAAAACAAATGAGAAATGTGAGGTTATGTATATTCACTGCAACTTGATCATATTATTTATTGCCAAATACGATCGCAATATTATAAGAATGCACGCTAGTGGAGAAATAATGAAACACATCAAACTGTATTTTATAATCAACATTTTAGGATATGAATTTGTTATTTTAAGTAAACAACTCAAGGAATCTGTTCATTATTTGTTATATTCAATGTATTTTTCAACACTTTTAAAATTCATATTAAAGCACCGTTGAGGTTATGTAACAAATCCGTTATACAACCTATACAACACCATCAGTACCAGTTAAAATGCAGAAGATGAAACTTTGTTTTTGAAAGGCCTCCATATTGGAATAACTGGATGAATATTAATAATTTAGTTCAGAACGACTGACTTACCAGGTACCAATTTTATAATTGATATTTTATTCAATGTATTTGTTGGAGAAAAATAATGCTCTGAGCTGTTCAGAATATTAAAAGACGGGCTTTCTTTGTCACAAAAGCAGAAGCTGATGAAGAGAAATCGATAAAGAGCGAGGTGAAACACGACTATCATTGGTTAAAAAACAAAATTCATTGAGACGTAATTGGTCATTGACTACCATTTGGGGCACGAGTTAAATAATGTTGAGTGATTCCGGGCTTTCGGGCCGTGGTCCATTACTAGTGTTCATACCAGCGTTTCTCTCTCCGCTGCGGAGGGCATCTTCAGTGGCGAGTACTTGTAGGTGTTGTTTCCTGGTCGATCCTCCGACCAGGAAACAACACCTATTATCTAGGTCACCGGAGTTGATAGAAGGGACGTCATTTTACTACCCGCACAACTGTAGGGGTGCATACAATAACTAGGCCATAGTTAGGAATGTGGCTGTTACCAGTTATAAACCAACTCCCCCAAAGCTGTGAAATCAGAAAATAAAATATTATAATTTATCCTTTTTTCAGAGGATTTTTGTAATATTATATATAGTTTTTAATTCCTGAATTATTTTGTTATACTTTGAATTTATATTAAGATTTCTATAACTAATATAATAAAAAACACACAGTTTTAGTATGATAATTTGCGGACCGACAGAGGGCCATCTATTGTTAATAGTGCAGTTCAGTACTGACATTGTATTGACAACACAAAAAAACATTTGTCTTTCACAGTAGACTGTTCTTTAGTACTAGCAGTGTGGTGGATTTTAGAATTGTCTTGAAAATTCAGTTAACACATAATTTATTTAGTACAATTAAGTGTTTAGTTAGCGTTTAACAGATTGTTTTTATACATTTTTAAAAAAATATTTGGATAATGATAATTTTTTTAGTAATACTTAGTGCTTAGTTATTGTGTGATAGATATAAGGAAAACACAGTTAAACGTTTGAGCGTATATATATATATATATATATATATTAGTTTAGGTATACATTTGAACATAATTTAGACACAATAGAAGCTGCGATTCAAATATGCATACAAAGGAGATATTAAGTAGAAACAAAAAAAAGCATATATAGGTATAAGTTTTAAATATAACTATTATATATTATATTACTATTATAAATTTTCGAATTGTTCAGTATATAATCCAATATCATTTTATTTTCATAACATAATTTAGAAGATTGATGTATTTGTAACAGAGAGTAGTACCTTCCCCTTTACTAGCTGCCTGTACCTGCTAGTGGAGTGTGTGAAGGGAGGATCTCTATCAACTAGTTTGAAATAAAGAATAGAAGTACTCGCCACTGAAGATGCCCTCCGCAGTTGAAGGAGACACGTCTGGTAGGGGCACCAGTAATGGACCACGGCCACAATGCCCGGAATCACCAAAAATTATGATTACCGGCCGTGAAAGCCTGCATTCAACCATGAGTTAAATAGTCATACGTATGACGTGTCCGGACACTTCTTCAAAATTACTTCAATGTCTTCTTCAAATTGCGTTCAACGTTCTCTTGTAAAACCAAGAGAATTACATTTCTTTAATAATGGTGGTCCATGGATTTTTAGGATGGAAAAACTGAAGGGATAAATCCTGCAGTAGGGACTTTAAGCCGTGGGTTGCGAGTCTGAAAATGTTTGGGCTCGTGATCCTCATACCTAAATTAGTGCCTCTGATCAAAATTTAATCAGTGATTCCCATCCAGCTTGGTTGCCTAGTATTTGAGACAATGAGCTAACCACTTGTCAATAGCTGGTATCTATAGGGAAATATGTATAATTAAACTATCTTAGTAAAGTAACAGCCGCAAGGGGGCACCCTTGCTCCACGAGGAGGTATACGCGTATAGACAGACTGATATAACTTAATATTATAATGATATTGTGAAAAGAAAAAAAATAATGTCTGAACCAGGAATCTAACCGTGGACCTCTAGTTCTCCAGACTAGCGTGCAGCCCACAACACCATTCTAGACTTGGCACAGACATTAACAAGTCTAGAATGGTGTAGTGGGCTGCACACTAGTCTGGAGAACTAGAGGTCCACAGTTCGATTCCTGGTTCAGACATTAATTTTTCTTTTCACAATATCATTATAATATTATAGTATGATCCATTATTGGAACTGTGTTAAAATACCAGTATTGGAAAATTTTAAATGATATAACTTACTTACTCACTGACACTGTCGAACCGTAGGACATAAGCTCTCCATACATCCCTATCCTGAGCTAATGCTTTCCAATCATTCCCTGTATAATCTACTTCCCTCAAATCATAATGTTATTCTCCCACCTCATTCTAGGTCAACCAACTGGGCGTTTTCCCTCTGGTTTTCCTACAAGAAGCTTCCATGCAAGACTTTCATTCCTCATTCGTGCTACATGCCCTGCTCATCGCAGTCTACGAGACTTAACTGTTCTTATTATATCTTGCTTCCTATAAAGGCCATGTTGTTCACTGTTATGTAGTCTTCTCCATTCACCTGTCTATCTCTCTTTGGTCCAAAATAAATCCTAAGAACTTTATTCTCAAATACTAGTTATCTGCTTTCCTCCCTTAAAGTAAGAGTCCATGTTTCGCACCATATAATATAACTCTTAGAATAATATTTATATATATTTTCTGTTTAACGTTTTCTGAAAGGAGTTGGGACGTCAAGAGTCTCTGTAATGCATAATAGAACGCATTTCCAGAAGACTGATATAATCTGTCTCATTTTATTATTTTACTTTGTTAAACTTTCCTGCCCTGAAGTGGAATAATAACAGGAACTCCTGGTAGAATTGTGGTTACTATGCACGCTTCTGCATCCGAGGTTCAGCGGTTCAAACCCGGTCGAGATCGATGTGTTATTGAGTGCCTAAGATCTCTGACAAGGGAGTTAGCGCAAATTGCGATCATAATTGCAAAATAGTTTTGGTTTGTATGAATATGTTTGAGTTGCTGATTACAAAAACGTATAAACTAAGTGCATCGCCAATAACACTGAAAGCTACGGAGATGCGATATTTCGCTCAAAATGAACCATACCTAACATGATGTCGTGACTTTAGTAACTTTAGCCATCGTAAACATTTTTTCTCTAGCTAATGCAGTTATTTGCACTTGATGTGCTATTCTGGTTCAGATATAACATACAGCTACGATTGGGATATACATAATTAATTAAACCGATATCAAATGATGTGTAGCACCATAAGAAGAACCCTCCGAAAGACTCGAAGAGAAACTCAGCTCAGGTTTTATAAAATTATGGCTGTTCCTGTTCTTTTATATGCATCTGAATCTTGGATACTTATAAAAAAAAAAAAAGGATATCTCACACATTCAAGCCACTGAAATGAAATTTTTAAGATCCGTAAAAAGATGTACACGCATGGATCGATTACACAATGAATCAATAAGAAATGAACTGCAGATATTTTCAATACTCGATAAACTAGACGAGCACAAATACCAATGGAAAGAACATTTAGACAGAATGGACAATACAAGATTACCCAAAAAGTCAATGCCTACAAACCACATGGAAAGAGATCTTTGGGACGGTCAAGGAAACGATGGACTTGAGACCGGAACAGGTCGCATTGACCTAATCCTGGAAGAAGAAGAAGAAGATGTGCTGTTCTTGCGACAGTTGAAGGCGGTGCTGAAGCGGATTGAAGATCACGGTATCCTTAGCGACTATCAGTTCACAACATCGTCGAGGGATTCAATTTCTTTGCTGATGTGTTTTCTGTTCTCCAGTCTTCGTAGACTTCGTTCGGTACTCATGAACTGTAGCTGCATTTCATGACTTCAGACCAGAGAGGTTTAGAACACCTCAAGAACGCATCTTTGATGTTGAAAAGCTGTGTGACTCGGAAGACTGCGTATTGCAGGCGTTGATGAAGTGATCCTACTGTGTTAAGTAGGGTTCGGAAGTTGAGGAAAACCCCTTTTTATATCTAAACACGAGGCCCAACATAAAACAGTGCGATCAGTATAGCACTAGACAGCAGATGCGGGGATTTCATTATACACTGCTGACGCACTCGCGGCGGGGAACGGGCAGCGTAGGATCACGGTGATACAACTACACACATTTTATTACCTATTTTACAAATTTCGTACTTACTAACTTTATTGAAGCAGGTGCTGGAACTGTTGACCTTCATTGTCCATACATTCTTGACACCTCTTTATAAAATTTGTTGTACAGATTATGGACTGTTGAACGTGACGGAATTTTTACACCCGGGAATTGTTAAAAAAATTATTCGTACTTGGCTAGCAGACTGAGTTAAAAATATTGATCATAAATAAATACACGTTGTTCAGCAGAAAAAATATCAGCCATTATACAGTTTACACTTTACAATTATACACACGTCTTTCAGTTTACACTTATACAAGCATGTTTTTATAAAATACCAATTTTAAAATTGAAATAACGTATACACACGCAATTCAGTGCACAAGGAAAAGCGAGCGAGCACCTTATCCACTCGAAGCACACAATCTGACTGCGACTGGGAATGTGTGGGATGTTCTTGTATACTGCTGAGTCTGAGCATATTTCTGCACGTGTAAGCCTTCGTTACCGCACAGCACAAATTCCGCGTCTGCTGTCCAATGCTATACTGATCGCGTGTTATATATACCTTATGGGTCATTGTAGGCCAAAAAATGGTGGGTTTTATTCGTCCTTTTTCGAGGTTTCTTTGTCCTTTTTATCCTTTTTTTGGATCTTTACAGCTTTTTTGTACAATTACCTTCATTTAACTACATTAATATAATTTGTATAATTAAAGAACCTGCAAAGTCAAGTCTCCATTCCAACTTCTTTCAAAAACATTACTTAGTTTTTATTTTCAAAGACTTTTCATAATGCAAACACTTTCGTTCCACGAGAAACTATTGAGTCCACACAAAACATTTTATTATTTTTAACCAGCCTACTGATCGCCTGAATTATTGTATTTCGATTTCAAATTTTCTAAGAATTTAATTTTTTTTCTGCCGGATGTCAATTGCGGTTCGCTGAATACATTCTATGCGGGAAGAATCGTTCATTCTATATTCTCCAAGAACTTTCTTTCTAATGAACACAGAATTCCTTTTTCCAACTATGTTGAATTAAAAACATATAAAGTACTAAAGATGAAGCATTGTGAGTATTTTTTTCACAATATATGTTGCACTTCACTAGAATGTTGTACTCTTTTAACTTTATTTTATTATATTCATCAAAAATGCAGTTGAAACTAAAATTTATTATTGCTTAATGTGAATTAACTTTTTACGTCCTTTTTTCCAGTTTTTAGATCTCTTCAAAGGTCTTTTATATGCATTTTATACGTCCTGAACCTCCGAGCCCTGAGGTTTCCGCCACTTTATACTCTGTGGACATGTTCATCCTCGTAATCTTTTGCCTAGAGCTACCAACAACCAATTTTTGAACTCTGTGACTGAATATGCGCATGATTGTGAAGTGCAGTGTAATTGTCAATGGAAAATATTTTGTGCACATAATTGTAATGTACATGTAAAATTCTTACATGCAAACCAAAACTTTTTCTGCAATTGCGATCGTAACTTGCGCTAACTCCCTGGTGAGCATGACTTCCTTTAGAAGAAAACGAAGACCATTGCTTTCATGCTAATGAAATAAAATTAGAAAGGTGTTATTAAAACATAAGAGAGATTAGACTATTAGAAGTTGATTCTGTCTCATCGGCGAAAATTAAAAATCTCTCTAGCGGCAGCCATGTTTGATTTCTATCAAAGATACTCACTTGTTACATTTTAATATCGAGTTCAGTAAATCGACAAACTCTGACCTTTAAGACTGGGGGTTAACCTGAAAGCTTGAATTAGCGTGAGAATATTTTCAACATCTACAAGGTGTATTTTTTCTCGCAAGGTGTATTTTTTCTCCGGAAACGTACCATTTTGACGTAAAATTAGTTTGAAGATTGAAACACAATGGGTTGGTATCGTCTTGTGTTTCAAAATAAGTATTACAGATATCTAGGGGTTGTATTACACCTATCGAGTTGGAGGAAGATCTTCTTGCACGAATTCTGGTGGCAGCAGACATTATTGAGCACACACTAGGTCTTGTGGGGCGTGTGTATTAAAACATGCGGCGCAGGTATACATTATTGCAAGTAACAATAGGGTCGCCTCGTGGAGCCACGTTAGTAGTACAACCCTTAAAAAATCTGTAATACTTATTCTGAATGATAAGACACAAGTCTGTAATATTTATTGTGAATCACTCTGTATATCCTGAAAACTAGCAAAATCAGAATATGAATTTGACTTGCTCGGGAATTCATTATTTTACGCAGTTCCTGTCTTTTTTTTTCCTATTCTATATCACCGCGCCAACTGTGTATATTCGAACGGAGAACAAGTGACTGCTAGCATCATGTTGGCCATTGTGATATCACATGTACCCACTAGAGCCAATTGCCAACATGTCTGCTCACGTATAGGGGAATTCTATCCCAGGATTCCACCTACATTAGTGGGCAAGTTTTTCTTAATAAGGCGCTACAGAATCAATTGGGGAATGCTTCGGCCTTCTCAACGAGTTCTTTCCACAATTTTCTCTCTTGGACACATTTGTTTTAATTTTATATCTTCATCAATTTTATATCATTTACGTACATCATCATCTTGCCACCTTTTTTTGGATCGTCCAATATATTTAAGGATTAATGACTTCCATTTGTGCATCTTTGTTATCATACTTTCATCATCCATTCTATATGTGTCCATCCAGCTTAATCTTTGCGCTTTAATGAAGTTAATTATATTTTTGTTTCTGATCATTCTATTTATTTCTTCATTTGTTCGAATTCTCCATGATCCGTCCTGATCCCTTATTGCTCAGAAGATTTTTCTTATTACTTTGCTTTCAAAGACTAAAAGCTTTTGCTTTTCTGCTTCTTTATGTGTCCAAGTTTCAATAGAATAGGTTACAACTGGTCCTATAACTGTGAAGTATAGTTTAAGTTTAGAGTTTTTAGAGATTAGTTCACACTTAAGTAATGGTAAATTTGCATATAGTTAGGGCGAGAATATGAATGAGTTATTACACCAGATTACTTTAGCGCTACTTGTTTGTTAGCGGATTTTTGTTGGCTACACTCTCTGAGGAATGACTAATACATATTTTACATTGCAAATATGCTGATTTTAGGTTACTTTGAGCTCACCTTCGCACTTCATTTTAAGGTATTTCTCACATTTTTTTGGGGAGGGGTGATCATATATGTATTTTTCAGGCAATTATTCACATACTTCAACAATAAATTGTGCTGACATATGCTTTCACGGCCGGAGTTATTATGACGCTCTTGTAGAAGATTTCCGGGCTGTTGGTCGTGGTCTTGAGGCTTGTAGTTCCCGGACGTTTCGCCAGAAACGCGTCCGGCATCCTCAAGGGTTGTCAAACATCAAAATAGTTACAATAGAAAGGAATAATCGTTAAAAGCCAACAAAGCATGGATACAAGTCTTGAAAAAGCCAGATGTATACCCCTACAAGAACAATCTACTAGAACATCAGAGAGCAACCTCATTGGTGTATGGAAGACCCTATTGCTAACCAACAAGAATGCAGATACAATTTACGAAGCAACGGACCGCGCAGAGAACACGTCGCGGATAAATGTATAAATAGGGCAGGTAGTCGACAAAATTGGCAGTCTACATTGGTAGGACAAGCAGAAATTTCAATACAAGATATAAAGAACACCTAAAAGATTTCATACACGCGGGTGATAAATCATGCTATGCTGAACATCTCATTAACGCAGGTCATCGAATGAACACAATTGAAAACACTTTCACGATAATCCACCGAGAAAATATTCCAGCTAGGATAAATATATTTGAAGACCTTGAAATTATAAAGGAAACAAACAACACCTCACTTCTCAATGAGAACGCACCCCAGTCAAACCCATTATACGAGATCGTCAAAAAGAAGTCAGTTGCTGCTACAAACAGTTGAAGTAAACATCACCGTACACAACAAAAACAAATAGCGGAAACTCAACCTACAGAAGATGGAAGATAACTTCCGAAAGCGCTCCAGTTAATTTTATATACAATATTTCAACAAAGTTGAGGACGACTGCACCTACCAACAGGTACAATTTAATTTTTAACTTTCATCATAATTTATGTAAACCAACAGTAAATTGTATCCCAGCAACAATGTCCAATCTGCAGCTGTCAAGTCAAATTTAAATTCAACAGTGTTGCTGTAACAATTCAAAATAAGTTCAGTTAGTACTGGCAATAATTTAACATTTTTCTATCTACCGACTTGTTGGCTGTGTTTCACTAGTCTGAAACACAACGTATTTTTATTAGTATTACAACTGGGTTTTCACACCAATAACGTGGCGAATGTTAAGAAGGGTAAGTTGTGTGCACTTTCAGAATTCATAACGCAATTTATGGAATCTGATTGCATCATTGGTAGCGAAGTATAGACGTTGAAACAGAAGGATATACAGAGACTTAGATCTGCTGAAATGAGATATCTTCGGAGGACTGCAGGATACACACTACTAGATCACAAAAAAATGAAGACATCTTAGAAGAATTACACATGGAATCTTTAGAAAACAAAATTTCTGATTATAAGTCAAGATGGATGCAACATGTTCATCGAATGGAAGATCACAGAATACCCAAACAAATGTTAAGATATCAACCTGCAGGAAGAAGAAGACCAGGACGTCCACTCAAAAGACTTCTGGATGGTGTTTCTCTTGAGGCCGAAACAGGTCAACAAATGGCCTAAATTCGTGAATGTACTATGATGATGATGATTGCATCATTCTTCGATGTTCCACCTGCTAAGTAAATATTTCAATAAATCAAAGAACTATGAATTACCTCTTATGGACTCTATAAAGAAGAAAAATTTGCTGCAAAATGATATGCATATTATATAAATTGAGTTCATGTAACTTGTTTAAACCTTAATTCAATTGTTTCAGCAGTACATTTTTTTTCACCTGTTTGTATGTATTTTCAGAATCTTTTTCCCTTTGTACGACCAAAATATGCACCGTAAAATCGTTTCCTAGTCATAACGAGCGTCATGACATTTAAAACAAGCGAATAACTGTTATCGACAGTCATAGAAAATGTACAATGAAAATTATTTTTTTCTTATTTAATATATCAATTAAAACTAATATTTCCATTTTTCAATCACATAACAAAAATCCAATGCTAAACATATGAGCCCTTCAGCAAGAGAAAGCAATTAAAAAGTAAATTATTTAATAATATTTGAAACAATCAACACGAAAGCTTATACATTTACTATTAAATATGAAAACATTCGCCAACTTTTTTCTAAAAATAAACTCAATTACATGGCTTTGCGACAGAATAGAAGGCCCTTGGCTTATAAACTGATGCTGTTCTCACGTCTACATGCATTAATCAAATTGGTGGACGATCACCCAACGAATATATGGGTAACATGTGGTCAGCATATAGGGTCCCCAGTAGTTATAGCTGGTTTTCTCAACCTGGAGCCATTATTTTGGTAGCTACACAAATTCTTCGCGATGCTGAGTGGGCACTGGTCCTATAGAGGCCGAGGTTCCATTAATTTTTTCCCACGAGTGGATTTTAACCTGTGCATGTCCCGTAGCTCTGTATCAAGGCATGATGTCTCAAGGGCACCCAGTACTTATTTGGGTTGAAAAATCGATTTTTTTTCTTTTTGCTTCAAAAAATCCAGGAAGGTCTATTTTGTCGATGTGGAATATCATTTTGTGGATTTTGGACATTTAAACCCATAAAAAATTATGTTTAAAAATGACGTCTCTGTGTTCTGCTAATCTGCACATTTTTTTTGTTTTCTGCATTTTCCCGTCACTTGTATTTTTTTTCCATATTTTGGTATACTTTTCCCTGAAACTATGAAAGATAGGAGAATAATGTTTGGCATGGATATGCGCTCTATAATAATAAGGTAAATTTACCTTTGTGCTCTTGATGGTAATGGAAATTAAAAAAAAAATTATGCAAAATTATTAACAAAAACGTTTTTGGTATTCAAATTTAAAAAAAAATCACAATCCATATCTGATCACAAGCAAAACATATTATTGTCATATTAACTATGGACAATAACATACTAAATTTTAGAAACAATTGGATAAGTAGTTTTTTGAGAAAATTGTACCAAGACAATACTTACTTACTTACTCACTGGCACTATCGAACCCGTAGATTCATGGCAGTGCGGACACAAGCTCTCCATACATCCCTATCCTGAGCTAATGCTTTCCAATCATTCCCTGTATAATCTACTTCCCTGAAATCATAGTTAATGTTGTTCTCCCACCTCATTCTTGGTCTACCAACTGGGCGTTTTCCCTCTGGCTTTCCTACAAGAAGCTTCCATGCACGTCTTTCATTCCCCATACGCGCAACATGTCCTGCCCATCGCAGTCTACGAGACTTAACTGTTCTTATTATATCTGGCTTCCTATAAAGATCATGTAGTTCATTGTTATGTAGTCTTCTCCATTCACCTGTCTGTTCATCTCTCTTTGGTCCAAAAAATTTCCTAAGAACTTTATTCTCAAATACTCGTAATCTCCTTTCCTCCCTTAAAGTAAGAGACCATGTTTCGCACCCATATAATATAACTGGTAGGATAATAGTTTTATATATTTTCAGCTTAACGTTTTTTGAAAGGAGTTGGGATATATCAAAAGTCTCTGCAATGCATAATAGCATGCATTTCCAGAATTGAGCTTATGTTTAATTTCTTTGTGCATCTCATTCCTATTTTTGATTATTGTTCCTAGGTATTTGAATTCAGCCACTTCCTCAAAATTTCCCTCATTTGTCATTAGCTGTACATTTCCATTATATACTGAATTTCTACGTGTGACCATATATTTAGTTTTACTGATATTTACTTCGAGTCCTAATTTCTTAGTGTTACTCAATAGTGTGCGTGTTGGCCTTTAGTATCTCCTCTCTATCGGCCAGTCGTACTACATCATCAGCATAAACTAGCAGCTTATTAATACCATTGAGTTGTAAGCCTTCCTCATTCTCTAAAGATTTAATGGCATTCTCTAGTACAAAATTAAATACTAGAGGAGATAGTACATCTCCTTGCTTCAACCCATTCTGGATTTCAAGTACCAAGACAGTACTTTGAAGAATTTTGATTTTTTATTTTCATTTTTTTTTGTATTTTAAATTACTCCTGAAGGAATATGTCTAAAAAGTTACCCAGAGTGTCATTATGTTTAGAAAGACTTGATTAATTAGTGACATAATTTTATGCACATAACTTCAGAATAAACTGAAAAAATGATTTCTGTATGTTGTATATTTTTAAACCAAATTGCAAGAAAATTAGTACCGGGTGCCCTTAAATGCGGGACTTATTTTTCTAACACTGTAACATCTTTATAATAAATATGAATGCCATAAGGAATTTTAGAGACGAGTCAATGTACTACGTTCGTATTAAATGCCCGGTATTCCACGGAAAATTTTATAAACATTTTTATAGTAACTTAACATGTAATTTCAAATCACGTGTAGGGACTTGTAGTTTCTCACTAAATAGGGCATCCTTTTGACGTGAATAAGTCTTTAAATTTACGTCCACAGTGGGAGGTAATTCAGAAAACTGATGATAACAAAATTGGGGAATACCGCTTAGTGTTACAGCTACATATCTATCATCCATCCATCCATCCATAGTAATTCTGCCCGAAGGCAGGTCCTTGACTGCAATCATAGCATTCTCATGCTATGCTTGCAGCTTTACTAGGGAATTGTAGGTTTGGTAGCTTCCCGTTGCTTTCCACACCGGTGAAGGATGATGATGATGGCCATATGATTTCGGGGACCGTTTGGGCCTTAAAGTTTTCCTGACATTTGTCTTACAGGTGAGGAAAACCCCGATAAAAACCACACCCAGGAAAACTGCCCCGACCGGGGATCGAACCCGGGCCCGCTGCGTGACAAGGCAGCACGCTACCTCGAGATCACAGTGGTGGACTCTATCTATCATCTACATCCAAAATTGAATTACACCACTCGATATATAAAAGATCAAATAATTCGTTACGTTGAGTGTGGACTTTGACGAATCACACGCGGGAAAGGGGGAAGCGCGGCCATTTTGTGGTCGTTCCGCTGCGTCACATACTTTTCTTTTAGTATAAATTTTGACCCTGAGAAGTTACGACGTCCGTTTGAGTTTCAATCTTCAGCACTCGTCAAGATCTATCGATTGCTTATATAAAACGTTGGTGTCAAATAGTTATAGTGAATATGTGTGGTGTTAAAGTAAAATATTAAAATAAACAAAGCAGTGTCGCCCTATACTAGTCAGAAAGACAAATCATAATATAGAGATCGTATACGGTTGGAAAGGGCTTCTCAAGAGCAATCCAGTGGTACCCATGAAACATCATATGACAGAGTGAAGCGGTGCCAGGAACGTGAAAGTATGAACGACGGCGCGAGTGTTACGTTACCCGTTACGTACACGTTATTCACTTAAAACACACGGCCGTCTCCACGACACAGCTACACCCCGGTTTTTCCAACTAGTAGTAGTAGTATGCTCTTGTATTCCTCAGTAAGACGCACGCGTTTTCCCCCTAAAGGGGAGAGATTGAACCATACTAATTTAGTTACACTTGTTTCCGTATATATGTCTTTGAGTGGCCCGGGGTTAGCGTTCCGCCTCATAGTGACATCTAGGAAACCAAGGTATTACTAGGATGGGAATGCTCGTTAACCCATTCGCCTCAAATGACGAGATAGACTCGGCGGCAGTTAAATGACCTTCAACTCAGAAGACGAGGTACACTCGCTTCACTCTGCTGTTATATATTTTGCAATATTTTGTACATCCCTTAGTAGGGTAATCTTTTGTTAACATTTATGAATAGTAGAGGAGTTAGTTTTTGCCTTCACACTTATTGTGATGTCAAGTACCGTTATCTTTTGTTTGTTTTGAATGTCTGAAAATAGACAATATGAATTACGGTAACTTAAATCAGGATTCTAGGGAAATGCATCGATCACTTAAACCTGAAGCGAATAGGTTAAATGTTGCACAAATGACTTGTTATTCAGGCTTGTGGTTCTTTCACTGCCTGAAAACCTTCAGACTCGGGAACCACGGCTTAAAGTCCCTCCCGGAGGACTTGTCCCTTCCCTTGCATTTTTCTATCCTTTAAAAATCCATCGATCACGGACGGATATGAACTGCTACCCTCCGGATTAGGGTGAACATAACCACTGGACCACCGCGGTAGAACTTTATCCAATCAGTCCTTGTATAATTCAACTGCTTCAAATTGTTATAAATGTTATCTCCCACTGGGAGCTTTCCCTCTGGTTTACCTACAAGAAGTTACCATGCCATTATTTTCATTCCCCAATTGTGCCACATGTCCGGACAACAGGGAGTTGCGAAAGAGGAAAAAAATACTATGGTTTCAAGTATCTTAAATTTGATGGTGTTATGAAACAACCGACTATGCGCCATTGTGCAAGTTTAGAGAAAAATACGTTTAAATTTTAAGTCAATCTTCACTACTTATTGTAGCGCCAAACCAACAATACTGGATATTGCAAGTTATTTTCCTTGTTTGACAGTTATGCATCAACAGTCTAAGAGCGAGAACATTTCGCGCTTAGCTGCATGATGTAACATTTAAACTAGCATTATGAATAACTGGTTTCATATCCGTTTGTTACAAAACATATAATATCTGATAGGACTGATGGCGTTTACATTTTTCTTTAATAATAAGGCTATATTTAAATATTTGGCGCTAAAAGTGTGAGTACGCTTACTTTATGAGCCAGTTCAACAGATAATAATAATAATAATAATAATAATAATAATAATAATAATAATAATAATAATAGTAACAATAATAATAATAATGTTTTATTTTAGCTGGCAGAGTTAAGGCCATAAGGCCTTCTCTTCCACTCAACCAGCGAATAGTAGAATTATAAAAAAATTACATACATATTACAATTTCATGATATTATTAAAATACAGACTAAACAAATACAATGATGATATCATCAAAATCTCAATTTTTAATATGGCGCTTAGCCGGTTGATGCATAACATCAACCACTTGATTTACTGATTATACTATTTGCTTTATAGTTTATTTCTTTAATTTTATGTCAATAGAAAGCAAAACCCGCATATACAAAACGATAGTCCGACCAGTTATCGTATATGGAGCAGAAACTAGCGTTGATACAACAAAGCTAAACAAATAATAAGCACATGTGAAATGAAAATCTTAAGAACTATTCTCATGAAAACATTATTTGATAAAATACACAACACAGAAATTAGGGACAAATGTCATATTCAAGACATAACCAAATTTATTATATATATATATATATATATATATATATTTTCAAATGCCACAGGTTTGTCTTTCGACATCCCTGGTTTCTCTCCTGGCATGGCGTACTTGTAACCCACTTCTGAGGTTGGGGCGCCTGGAAGGCGGGGTTACGTTGCCCCGATGATATGATGGGTGGTGATGATGATAATGGTGCGCCAGGAGAGTCCCTAATCCTAAACTTAACCTAAGATGAATATGAATGATGATGTTTGCGATGGCCATATGATTTCGGGGACCGTTTGGGCCTTAAAGTTTTCCTGACATTTGTCTTACAGGTGAGGAAAAACCCCGACAAAAACCTCACCCAGAAAAACTGTCCCGACCGGGGATCGAACCCGGGCCCACTGCGTGACAAGGCAGCACGCTACCCCGAGACCACAGCGGTGGACCTAAAGTTATTATAGATAGACGGAAATATTGGAAGGGTCATATAAAGATAATGGAAGAAAACCGACCTGCAAAAAGAGTTTAAAAAATAGACCAATGGACGGGAGAAGAACAAGAGGAAGACCAGCCAAGAGATGGATAGACAGTGCATGCACATCCAATACGCCTTCTTCCGAGGAGTGATTTTGGAAATAAACAGGATGAAAATCCTACAAATTAATTTTAAGAAGAGAAGAAGAAGAAGATTTATTTCATCTTATTCTCCAGATATTGCTTTCATTAACTGGACCAATTATTCTCCTTAAGAATATTTCTACGTATATATGTGCCATCAATTTTACTTCATCTTTCGCAATGGAAGTGCATTAAAAATGCAATTATCTGTAATGAAATTATTAAATAGGGTTTACTTACCATAAACTCTCATCTCTGCGGAATGGCTCACTTCACCCACGCGGTTGGCAGCTGTGCACCTGTAGATCCCACCGTCCTCCACCTGCACGTTACTGATGTTAACATGGCTGATGACGTCACCATGAAGAGTCACATACTGACCAATCACGAATCTGTTTCAAAACAATGCAACAGGAGCTCATTTTCAAAACTGACTTTTAGTATGTCTACATTCCGCTTAACGGGGATGCATGAGGCGGAAAAATACAATATTTGCCTAACGGGAGTGCATTGAGGGGGAAACCATCTCCTTGCTTGGTTATTGGGTTATTGTCAGCCTTATCCTAAAATATTCTAAGAGAATTTATAAAAAGAACATTTGAAAATTTCTATGAAATGAGTTTTATCATGAAGTTTGACCATTGTATGAAAACACGACATTCTGCTTCACAACTTTTTAAAATCATTACAAAACGTGGGCTATTGTAATCATTAGAGGCCGGATGTTAGGGAAAATGCCTATAGTTATTTATTACAGATATTGCAAAAGTGACTTCATATAAGTTCATATCGACGACCCTAGAGTTGTTTTCCATGAAGTTTATTTTGCCTATAAACGCCTATTTCAGCTTATAATGCCCATAAATGCCTATTTGCCATTTTGTCCTGGAAATTAACTCAGTATTTCAATTAAGTCAATTGAAATGGACAAACTTCATGATACAAACCATTTCATAGAAATTTTCAAATGTTCTTTTTATAAATTCTCTTAGAATATTTTAGGATAAGGGTAACAATAACCCAATAACCAAGCAAGGAGATGGTTTCAAATTCCTCCCAGAGAATCGTTAAGATGTACCAAGTCTGGCTCAAAAAAAAAAAATACCTGCCGTTTTAAGTGCAGGGAAGAGAAATCCAAGCCAGAATCCGGTAATGGCAACCCAATGTACGGAGCAGTTGGACGTCCCTCCTCGACTAAGAGTAGAGTGGAGTGAGGCGGGACGTGGCGCGGACGGTAGGCAGTGAGGATTATCCAATCTACCAATTCAGCAGTTGTATTACTTCCCTACAGTTTAAATGAGAGATTTGGCGCTGAACTTTAATGCCTTGCAGTTAAAAACGGCAGATCATTTTTTGACACGGCTTTGTACATCACAACGCTTCTCTGGAAGAAATTTCGAGGTAGGTTTTGGCGTGCAATGTTGACAGTTCCCTTGTTAGATTACTTGCCGTCCACCACTATGGTCTGATTGTGGTAACGTTGTGGCCTCGTAAGCAGCAGGCCGGAGTTCGATTTCTGGTCGAGACAGGTTCCTGGGTGAGATTTTTTTCGGGGTTTTTCCTCACCTGTAAGACAAATGTCAGGAAGCTTAGGGCCCAACGGTCCCCGAAAAATCATCCGGTCATCATCATCCTTATCATTATCATCACCATCCTTCACCGTTGTGGAAAGCAACGAGAAGCTACCACACCTATAATTCCCTAGTAAAGCTGCAAAGCATAGCATGAAAATGCTATGATCGCAGTGAAAGGCCTGTCCTCGGGCAGAATTACTATGGGTGGATGGATCAATTATTTCAAAGGCTGTACATAATGCGATTTGATACGAAAAGCCATTCTAATTATTGAAATAAAGTGGGAAGAAATACGATTTGACCAAATATGATATTATAGTCTTAAGGAATACAGTCTCAGGCATACGAACTCACTCGACTACGATTGCATTTAATAAGATTTGAATCGAAACTCCACGTGTAGGAAAATTCAAGTAGGGAAATGTTTCGAACCTGGGCTTATTGGATGCCGCGCTCTAGTTGGTAGTAATATCTCGTTTTATGTTATTCATGAAGCTTGTAGTTGCATGAAAACAATTAACTGTGGAGAAACTAACAAACAGAGAGAACATATGTGATTTGAAAGGGATAACATCATCTCAAGCCTTCCACTAATTAACGCTGCCAGGCCAGTCTAATTTCCGGCTATTCATTCGTCTCAGTTTCCCAAAGCACTTGTGAGGTTGCCAATTTGTCTCATTATGTGAAAGAGTAAAGGGAATAAAACTCATTTCAAGATTTAAAGTGTCAATGTGTTGCTTTATAAAACAATTTAATGAGATGTACAGTTGCTCCTATCAATACCTTAATAGTAATCTTCATTTCTTCCAACGGATTTCAAAGAAATGAAGGCTATGAGGTTGTTTTCATGGAAATATTTATGAAAAAAAGTATCTTCATTGCCCTATCTAGTAAACAGCTAACATTCCCATCACATATAAATAAATAATATATCATCATCATCATCATCATCATCATCATCATCATCATCCGGTATCATGGCAGCTGCCGCCGTCTTCCGGAAACCAAACGAAATTCCTCTCTGTCCATCCATTGATCTTCCTCCATTCCTCTGATATTCATAGCTGCTTGTACCCCTTCTACCCAAGTTTTCTTCGGTCTTCCTCTCTTCCTCCTTTCCATTGGGATCCATTCCATAACAATTTTTGGCAATCTATGCTCTGGCATTCTATTGACATGACCATACCACTGCAATCTTTTCTTTTCTATAATGTCTACGATGTCCAGCTCCGCTTGTACATCCATAATTTCCCTTATTTCGTATTCTATCCATTTTAGATTTTCCAGCTGATCTTAAAACATCCATTTCTGTACTTAAAATTCTTTTCATTTCCCTGGTAGGAATTTGCCAGATTTCAGCACCATATGTTAAAATGTTCTGAATTATGGTTTGATATATTTGTAATTTTCTATTTTTTGTAATATTTATTGCTTGTTTTGTTTGTGCGATTCTATTTTTAATTTCCAGTGTGTTATCGCCTGAATGACCTAATTTTGTTCCTAAATAAGTGCATTCAATACTAGGTTTTAGTTCTTCTCCATTGTTGAAATTTATTTTTCCATTTCTTCTCCCACACACAGGTATTTAGTTTTCTCAATGTTTATATAAGTCCCCATTTTTCATATTTTTCTTTTTGTTTTTTAGCCATATATGCTATGTCATCGTGGTCCTGTGATATTAATACCTGGTCATCTGCAAAATTTAGTGAATATACATGTGTATTTTGGATGGGTATGCCCATTTTTTTTTACTTTTTTCCTCCAGTCTCTTAGTACTCGTTCGAGAAAAATTTTAAATAAAGTTGGAGATAAATTGCAACCTTGCCTTAAACCTTTTATAATAGTAAATCCCTTTGTTACATGATTTCCAACTTTTATTTTCGAAATAGATCCTTTGTATAATGTTTTATATATATATATATATATATATATATATGCCATGAAAATAAATATTAATGCATGTTGGAACCCGAGACCTCTAAATCTATACGTTAGCGCGATACCATTTCCCTATTCAAGCTGCCAGTGCAAACATTAATTTTCCTTTCCATATATCTACATCAGTTAGGAAAAACCAGGTAAGTCTTCAAAGTGATTTTTTACAGGAGAGCAAAAACTAGTTCAATGACTTACATCAAAGAGTGCATACATCGAAAATTCAATGCTTAATAACACCGTCACTATTCGCTTGACGACTTACCCGTTTTTACCGAACGTGCATCGGACCAAAATCTACCGGGAGATGTTAATAACTCATTTTCGACCAAAAGTTAACTTACCCGGTTTTTCCTAACTGGATGTAGATATATAGTCCGCCGCTGTGGTCTCGAGGTGGCATGCTGCCTTGTCACGCAGCGGGCCTGGGTTCGATCCCCGATCGGGGCAGTTTTTCTGGGTTGTAAGACAAATGTCAGGAAAACTTTAAGGCCCAAACGGTCCCCGAAATCATATGTCCATCATCATCATCCGTATCATTATCATCATCATCATCATCCTTCACCGGTGTGGAAAGCAATGGGAAGCTACCACACCTATAATTCCCTAGTAAAGCTGCAAAACATAGCATGAAAATGCTATAATAGCAGTGAAAGACCTGCCCTTGGGCAGAATTACTATGGATGGATGGGATCATAAGAGGTAGCGGAACATCGCTCCCAGTGCTAACTTACGTCTTCAAGAAGCATTTAATGAGACCATTTTAGTCGTGCCCCAAATGGGAGTCAATGACCAATCACATTTCAATGATTTTTTTATTTACAACTAATTACAGTCGTGTTTCGCCTAGAATTTACCAACTAAAGTTTATCATAATAAAGAAAGCACCCCCCTTTTTAATATTCTGAATAGGTCATAGCATTATTTTGCAGTGACTCTCTAAGCAATACGTTGAATATAGTAATTTATATATTCAGATGTAAGAATCCTAGAACGCTAATGGCTCCCAGATTGTATATACATAGTGCACGAATGTAAGCAGATACTGCGTGCTGGGTATAATAGAAAAAGATTTCTAGCAATTGATTGCACCATTATATTATTATTATTATTATTATTATTATTATTATTATCATCATCATCATCATCATCATAGTACATTCACGAATTTAGGCCATTTTTTGATCTGTTTCGGCCTCAAGAGAAACACCATCCAAAATTCTTTTGAGTGGACGTCCCGGTCTTCTTCTTCCTGCAGGTTGATATCTTAATATTTGTTCGGGTATTCTGTGATATTATTATTATTATTATTATTATTATTGTGATCATTTTGGGTATCTAGTAACTAGGACTGATGAACACTTTAAAATAATTTCAGAAATATTTTCATGGGGACAATCTCAATTGCTTAATTTCTTTAGAATTCTCTAGAATAATTCAAAATTGTTAAAATCTAAAAAGGAAACAGTCAACTATTACATGCAGAAACCTACATTAAAATTTCTCCCAGAGAAGCGTTGTGATGTTCCAAGGAGTGTCCAAAATATAATCTGCCACTTTCAACTGCAAGGCACAGAAATCGAAAACAGAATCCAGCTATGGCAACCAACTGTGCGAAGTAGATGTATGTCCCTGCTTGACTAGAGCGGAGTGGAGTGAGGCGGGGCGGGCGCGGACGGCAGGTAGTGACGGTTATCAATACACCGAGGTCAGGAGTCGTATCACTTCCCTGTTTTTTAGAGCCTTGTAGTTAAAAGCGGCACATATTTTTTTGGACACGGCCTTGGTACATCACAACGATTATCTGGGAGAAATTTCAAAGTAGGTTTCTGCATGTAATGGTTTACAGTTCACTTGAAATATGCGGAATATTAACGGAAGAACTGTATGGACATTACTGATCAAAATTTTAAAGAATAAATTTATGCATATATAATTAATAATGGAAGCAACTGAGATGAGATTTTTAAGAAATATAGCACGATATACTTTGCTGGATAAGAAATGAAGATATAAGAAAGAAACTAAACATTTTAAAACTTACAGATCGAATAATTAAATATAGGAACGACTGGAAAGAACATGTTGATACAATGCCAGAAGAAATATTTCCGAAATGTTTGCTACATTATAAAACACACGGAAGGAGAAATGTTGGACGCCCACACAGAAGATGGTCTGAACAATTTTAACAATTCTAGCTTTCATGAAACCGGAACGGGCCAACAGGCTTAATCCCGGAACGATGGGGAAGAGGAGAAATGTATGCGTTCACATATCATTATATGAAAAAGTTCAGATTATATTCGTTAATGTTTTGTAAACTAAAAAAAGTATATATATATAATATATATATATTTGCCTAAGCCTAAAGGAAGAGGAAAGCGTTACAATCATCACAAAATAACTAATGTCATTTGTCAACATGCTCAGACTTGGACCAGTTCCAGTTTCAATTAGGATATTATTTTGATGGAATGCATTATTTGGTAAGTGTAGTTTGTACAAATACCTGTCGTTCTGCGGAAGAGGAAATCCATCCAGATGCCAAGTGATATGAGGTGTGGGATTCCCCGTGGCGATACATTTCAGAGACACTGGTGGACCCGGTTGCATCGTCTGGTAGATGAACTTGTAGAGCAATTGGGGATGAGCGGCTGAAACATACCAAGGATACAGGGAAAAAACATGAGAGCCACATTAAACTATTTTTTCAGGAGAACAAATTCTAATTTCGAACACTCGCAGCCAACAGAATTTTACAACTACAGAATTTATGAATAAAAAAAACATTTTTTTACAAAATATACACATTAATATGATGATCTTGCAGAAGATTTCCGGGCTGTTGGTCGTGGTCTTGAGGCTTGTAGTTCCCCAACGTTTCGCCAGAGACTGCGTCCGGCATCCTCAAGGGTTGTCTCTTGAGGCTTGTAGTTCCCCAACGTTTCGCCAGAGACTGCGTCCGGCATCCTCAAGGGTTGTCTCCTGTTGGCCGTGGTCTTGAGGCTTGTAGTTCCCCAACGTTTCGCCAGAGACTGCGTCCGGCATCCTCAATGGTTGTCTCCGGAGACAACCCTTGAGGATGGAGACACAACCCTTGAGGATGCCGGACGCAGTCTCTGGCGAAACGTTGGGGAACTACAAGCCTCAAGACCACGGCCAACAGGAGACAACCCTTGAGGATGCCGGACGCAGGCTCTGGCGAAACGTTGGGGAACTACAAGCCTCAAGACCACGGCCAACAGGAGACAACCCTTGAGGATGCCGGACGCAGTCTCTGGCGAAACGTTGCGGAACTATAAGCCTCAAGACCACGGCCTACAGCCCGGAAATCTTCTGCAAGATCATCATAGTAACTACGGCCGTGAAAGCCTAAGTCAACAATATACACATTAATGTTGAAACTTTTACAATGGGCCTATACATATTGTCACAGATAAATTAAAAGTAAACAACATTAGTTTGATCTTGATCATCCTCTCCTCTGGGAATTTTATTTATAAAATCAAGTTATTTCGTCAATAAAATATTAAATTTGTATTTGAGAAAGTTCATTAGATGTAATTTCACTTTTTGCGGATTGTACAAAGTAATATTGGTACCAATAATAATAGCAATAATATAATAATAATAATAATAATAATAATAATAATAATAATAATAATAATTTTATTTATACACATGTTTACAATGTAATAAAAATCTTCCTGTGCAAGAAGCTTTTTAAATTAACTACTTTCTCCATTCTTCTCTATCTTCCCATTCCAATTCTTCCAGACCTAGCTCCCTCATACTTCTTCTTGCATCATCCATCCATTTAAATCTAGGTCGATCTCTCTTTCCTTTCCCAGGTGGGATCCATACCAAAGCTTTTTTGGATAAAGCCGCCATAGCCTGTCCCAAGCCAAATGGAGAAAGGTGGAGTAAAACCTCGTAAAAAACCTTGGTTCAGCCTGTCCAGCTGATAGTACATTGTGAGGGCCCCTTGCCAGGGTTACGATGAAGACCTCAACGGCAGATACAGCGGAGAAGGAGCCCTTCGGTACGGTGTACCTGGCAGAAGAGGCAACTATACATCTACTGCCTTGTAGATTGACGTTGGTTCGTTAAAGGCTAGAAGAAGAACACCTCGAATAAGAATTACCTGGTCCTCCAGGTTGGGGATTAATGCATTAGGCCAGCTCCTTATGTATCATTCCATCCATAGTAATTCTGCCCGAAGGCAGGTCCTTCACTGCAATCATAGCATTTTTATGCTATGCTTGCAGCTTTACTAAGGAATGGTAGGTGTGGTAACTTCCCGTTGCTTTCCACACCGGTGAAGGATGATGATGATGATAATGCTAATGATGATGATGGCCATATGATTTCGGGGACCGTTTGGGCCTTAAAGTTTTTCTGACATTTGTCTTACAGGTGAGGAAAAACCCCGATAAAAACCTCACCCAGAAAAACTGCCCCGACCGGGGATCGAACCCGGGCCCGCTACCTCGAGACCACAGCGGTGGACTTATTTATCATTAAAACAACTAATTGCTAAAACGTCCAAAGTAACAAAGCTGGAAGGATTTAATAATAATAATAATAATAATAATAATAATAATAATAATAATAATAATAATAATAATAAATTGTTATAAAAACAACACTATTCTATAACGAACACTCCAAACATATGAGAAAACATAAGTATTCACCAACACAGAACTAGCAGATAAAAAGTTTCAACGTGCAGTAACTATTATGTTTTCAAAACTGAGTGTAATTGCAGGCAGTACCTGCAACACGCCCTCCCCTCTTATCGCACCATACAGCATTAGACCCCACAAATGGGGCTACAGAGTCAGAACTGAACTATAGGTAGGTAACTTGTAATGTAGTACAGTTATTTAATTATTTATAGGTTGGCAACCCCGAAATTTAGAAAATGGAACTTTCAATCAAGGTCGCCATTGCTGTAATTACGACAGAACGCACTATCGTGCAAAAATATTCATTTGAAGACTTTAATTTGTGAGGACACACGTGGCGTGCTGTGAGCGTGTTTATGAATAAAGTCCCCACAATTAATACTAATCCGCTTACATTTAAAACAGCGTTTTAATGGATTATATCGTTTTCAGGCGCTATGATACGGAATGCGTTTTGACTGCTTTTACAGCACGTTTTCTTCTTAGTCTAACACCAATGTGTTTCAGCCTCTAACATTACTTTAATTTAATTATTAATTAATAGGGCAAGGCAATTAATGATTTTGCATCTTTTTCTTATGAAGGTTGACACATTGCTTGCATATATGAAAATGTATGGCATTAAAAAACGGATTAAATAAAAGCAGTTTGTTAGACCATTCTTTTTTTGTATTTTCTTAACTTTTTTAGGGATAAGTCTTTTTTGGCAATTTTTAGATCATTTTGAGCATTTTTTACACTTTTCCGGAAGGCTCTGACATTATTTGTATTTGATTTAAGATTTTTATTATAATTCAGTAATTTTCCTTGTCAATACAATTTCTTGGAATTAAGTAGTTGTTTTGCTAACTACTACCCCTATATTTCAAAGTATGTGCATAATGATCTTGCCCACTTCTAGCAATTTTATTCAATTTCTTAGAGCTTATGCTAGCTTCAACCCTTATTCTGATTGTTAACTGCAATTCAAAATTGCTGTAAAAGTGCACTGTGTAATTGGAATGGATTTTCTGCAATAAAAGGTATTGTAATGTGTATATTTTTAAATACTTTTCTTTTAATATTTTGATGTTAAGTTAAATTTTTAATGTAATTCAGTAATCAAGTGAGTACTTACCCTTAAATTGGCAAAACACAAATTTCTTCTGTTAGTTATTTGAATATGATAGACCGCAGTGAAAAGGGAATCTTGTGTAACTGTTATTATTAGGTATATTATACAATTAGACACACATTTAAGTGGATTCTTTTTGTTCGTTTTCTTCTGATTTATTTAAAATATGAAATTAATTGAACAAACTGATATATCCAAAAGGATACATTGCGAATTTAAGGGTTAATCTAATAAATAGTATTTTTATTGGCAATTCTGAACTTTTTATTTGTCATTTTTTATTTTATTCATCATTATTGCATTTTCTTGGTCATAAATGCATTTTTATTTTGCATTTTTTACCAATTTATAGGTCATTAAATGCCTTGCCCTATTAATTAATGACACGCCACAATATAAATACAAATTTATCATTTCGGTAATAATTACAGGGTCAAAAACCCAACTTTATTTTATTGAACACACGCAGGTTATGTCTTCTAATTCTCCTACATCACACAGCCAGCTCGGAAATGTGCATTCCCACACCCTCAAGTTTTTGAACGAGTGCCAGTCGTCGAATCCATTCACGTACTTTCTTCAGCTATTCCATGCCATCTGTGAATATTCGAGGGGATAATAAGTGACTGCTGGTGTCATTGTAGCCAATGTGATAAACATGTGTTCCCGCTTGAGCCAAATGCCAACATGTTTATTCAATATAAGAATGGGAGTTAAACTGAATGCTCAATTTTTTCAACATTCTACAGCATACAATATATTTCCTCGTAATGAAACTTGGTATATACGGATTAATTATGAAAAAAATGATTTAAGGCTAGCAAAATCGGATCAGAAACACGATTTGGTGAGTTACAAGGAAACTGTCAAACATTGCTTGTCCAAAACTATCTTGAAATTTCTTCCACAGTAGGGTTGTGATGTACAAAAGATGACATCTAAAAAAATTCTGCCGTTTTTAACAGCAAGGCGCTAAAATCCAGTGCTAAATATCTCATTTAAAATACAGGCAAGTAATACATCTGAATTGGTAGATTGGATAATCCTCGACACCTGCCATCCGCGCCGCGTCCCGCCTCACTTTACTCCGCTCTTACTCATGCATGGAATCCATGTGCTCCGTGCAGTGGATTGACGTTGTTGGATTCTGGCTTCGATTTCTGTGCCTTGCAGTTAACAATACATATGTATACAATGAGGTTCACTCGACTTGCGGTCACTAGTGTGGACACTGCATGGGCAGCGCGAGTTGATGACCCAATGTCCTCAGTCACTTTTTCCGCTATCGCTCACAGGTCGAGTGAAACTCACTATATATATATTCATCTATTCATAGTAATTCTACCCGAGAGCAGGTCTTTCACTGCAATCATAGCGTTTTCATGCTATGTTTTGCAGCTTTACTAGGGAAATTTAGGTGTGGTAGCTTCCCGTTGCTTTCCACACCGGTGAAGGATGGTGATGATAATAATAATAAAGATGATGATTGCCGGATGATTTTTGGGGACCGTTGGACCCTAAGCTCCCTAACAATTGTCTTATAGGTGAGCAAAAACCCCGAAAAAATACTTCACCCATAAGCCTGTCCCGACCGGGAATCGAATCCGGGCCCGCTGCGTGACAAGGCAGGACGCTATCTCGAGACCACAGCGGTGGACTGTATACAGGTGGACTATACAGGTCGTTAGAGCGCTAAACGTACAGAGTTTAGAAACTCGGGTTCAAATCCCGACTCAAGCATTCATTTTTCTTTTCATGTCTTATTTGCCTTCATTGCCAAATGTCAAAAATATAGTTATAACATCTAAGTATAGAAGCGTTACTGCTATAAAGTAAATATTCTCTTTAAAAATTTGTTTAACTGTTACGTTAGCTACTACATGTCAGTCGGAAGGAATTTCCGCTACCTCTTGTGTGAATTGAGAATACTACATATAGGCCTATAAGAAAAAATATATGTTTGAATTGGAATACTTGAGTAGTTCAGTTGGTCAGAGCGCTAAACGTACAGAGTTTAGAGACTCGGGTTCAAATCCTGACTCAAGCATTCATTTTTCTTTTCATATCATATATATAATGGCGTAGCCTATTATTGAGCAATAGCCTTCCTTTTATAAGAATTTACTACACCAAGTTAATATTTAGATACCCTATTTGCTCATGGATGCCATGTGGTCAACACACGAACTCAACGAGCCATCTAGCAGGTAACTAAGTTATTACTAGGACGTTGAGGAAGGTAAATTTTGCTTAGATGCCTTTTTATTAAGGCTTAAGGATCTTTTACGAGTCTGAAAATCATCTGACTCGGGACCCACTTCTTAAAGTCCCTCCCGGAGGATATGAACCTTCAATTTCTCCGTCCTAAATAATCCATAGACACGGCCGGGTTTGAACCCGCGACCGACCCTTGAAGTTAAAGACAGCAGATATTTTTTGTATACTACCTTGGTACATCACAACGTTTCTCTGAGACATATTTCAAGGTATGTTTCGGCATGCAACGGTTGACAGTTCCCTTGTTAGTTCATGCAGTTCCTGAGCGACGAAATTTTGTAATGCATACAACGGGATGATTAGAATATAACATCTCTTTCTGATTATGATTACATAATCACGCTGTTATGAATAGTATCCATATCTTCGGGGAAATAAAACAATTGATAGCGTTATCACAACATGCTATAATCTCCTCTCTCTAATTAATTAACACTACAAAATATGTGACACAATGCACGAGTACAAGCTGAATAGCATGTTGTTATTTTTGCCCTCGGCCTTTCATACCTGAGGCGCATCATGTAGAGTTGAAATCCAAGTGTGCGGTGAAACAAGCAAAACCATATTATGAACGTGGCGACGGGAGCAAACACATTGTAAGAACATTTGTGTTCGTATAACTTCATGAACGCATGCGTATACGTACTACTCATAACTAAACACAGAGTACCACCAAACGCAACAACAATAACAACATCAATAATAATAATAATAATAATAATAATAATTATTATTATTATTATTATAATAAAAATGGGAGTTATGAAGAGGAAATAGAAATAATAAAGGAAAATTTGCAATTGCTTGCTTCAATGGAATGTTGTGGGATAAAAATATAAGTAAGTAAAGTGATCCCACAACAGGCCCGGAGGCCCTTGGGGTAGTAGAAGGTTAAGGCTCCCACTTTTTCTAGACAATCGGCACTTCATGTCAGCCGGGTTGTCAGCCCTGCGTGACGGCCGCCTTTACCCCCAGAACAAGCGTCTGGTACTCATTTCAGTTAGAGGCTGAGTCGACCCCAGGGCCATAGTGCCGCCAGAGGGTTTGGGTCAGTTTAAAAATCCTGACCCCAACGGGACTTGAACCCTCGATCCTCCGGCTTGTAGCTCAGTGCCTTAACCACTACGCTACGGCGTAATAAGAATAAAATGAATATATATCATACAATTGTTAAAAGCATCATTATTTATGGAGCAGAACTTTGGCCATTAACAACAAAAACAAATAAGTATCTTTTGGCAACGGAAATGGATTTTATACGAAGGGCAGCAAGAATTTCAAGAAGAGAAAAAAATTAGGAACTCAGTTATAAGGGAGAAAATGAAGATTGAAGACACTATTTTAGATTATATTAAAACTCAGCAATTAAGATGGTACGGACATGTCCAGCGAATGTTAGAGGATCGACTACCAAAATTTGTTTTGGAATGGAAACCTGAGGGAAGGCGGAGGCAGAGGAAGACCTAAATCCTCCTGGAGTCAGGGAATATGTTTATACACGAAGGAGAAACATCTACAACCAGGAGATTGGATGGACCGACAAAATTGGCTATTAGGAATCGGACGATGTCAAAGACACTAATCAACCGATTATCTATATATCTATCTATCTATCTATCTATCTATCTATCTATCTATCTATCTATCTATCTATCTATCTATCTATCTATCTATCTATCTATCTATCTATCTATCTATCTATCTATCTATCTATCTAATAATAATAATAATAATAATAATAATAATAATAATAATAATAATAATAATATTTTTTAGAATTTTTCTCATCATTGAGGGTTTTCTCCAACCAATCTTAGTAATTAACATGAACTAAAAAATAAATAAATATAAATGACTACGAACTTATATAGACTATCAGTTAGCAACAAACATTTACAATTTCCCCTCAATTAAAGTTCTCCATCGTTCTTTGTCCTCTATTTCTTCATCTGTTACACCAAATTTCCACATTGAATTTTGAATGTTGTTCTTCCAGGTTGTTCTTGGTCTTCCTTTTCTGTTCCTTCTTTGAATTTTCCATGCAGACGGCCTTTAGTACTCTTCCATCCTGCATTTTTCTTATGTGTCAATACCATTTTAGCATTCTGTGTTCAATCTCATCGATTATATTCCTTTCTGTATTCATCCATTTTCTGATTTCTGTATTTCTAATTTTTTCCAGTCTAGATTTAATAAAAGTAATACCAATAACAATAATAACAACAATAACAGATGGATAGATCATCGGTTGTTTAATGTCTTTGACATCGTCCGATTCCTAATAGCCAAGTTTGTCGGTCCATCCAATCTCCTGTTTGTAGAAGTTTCTCCTTCATGTATAAATATATTCCCTGACTCCAGGAGGTTTTAGGTTTTCCTCTGCCTCGTCATCCCTCATTTTTCCATTCTAAAACACATTTGGGTAGCCGATCCTCTTCCATTCGCTGGACATGTCCGTACCATGTTAATTGACGAGTTTTAATATAATCTAAAATTGTGCCTTCAATCTTAAATTTTCCCCTTATAACTGAGTTTCTAATTTTTTTCTCTTCTTAAAATCCTTGCTGCCCATCGTATAAAATCAAAACACAAATGTCAGGAAGTTTTGTGGCCCAAACGGTCCCCGAACATCATCTGGCCAACATCATCATCCTTCACCGGTGTGGAAAGCAACGGGAAGCTACCACACCTGTAAATCCCTAGTAAAGCTGCAAAGCATAGCATGACAATCCCATGACTGCAGTGAAAATCCTGCCCTAGGGCAGAACATTATAGAATAGAACAGCTCAGGATAGGGATATGTGGAGGGCTTTATGCACGCGCGGCCATGTACCTACGGGATCGAAGTGCCAGTGAGTTAGTTAGTTATTATTTACTTATTTATCATGGTGGAGTTAAGATCACGTGATCTTCTCATCCACTAATCAGGATAAACATATGTTATATATAAGAACACAATCACTATAATTATAGAGTGGCAGGGCAAAGTGATCTAAGTGCCAAACTTTTCAAAATTAACTTTTTTCATCCAAATTGATTTCTGTCCTATTGCCAATGCACTGCTATTTGATTTAACTCCAAATATGTACTCCTACTATTTGATAGAAACGCCACTAGATGGTGCATGCTGTATGACCTATACCGTATTTCGCTCAATGTGATCAAAGTGCCAAGACTTACCCGTCAACTTTCTTGTTACAATTTCGGGATCCATAAGGCTGATACTGCAGATGGAATGATGCATCTGTGGCATGAAGGCCAGTCAGGAAGAGGAGGGCACCAGATGGCTTCTTGCATATCACAGGCACTAAATATGGGACTTCTCAGTACTTACAAATATAATCTGTGCGTATGGAGTGACAACTGTGTTGGCCAATTAAAGAACCGGATGATTTTGTTTCTATATACATTCCTGGTGGTAAATGGCTTCTTCCATACCATTGAATACATATTTCTCATTCATAGACACTCATTTTCTTCATCAGATCATGATATTGCACTTATTGAGAAACGGGCTAGACGTTGTAAGTTGCAAACTGTGGTAGATGTTAAGACTGCTATTGATACAGAAAGACCCTCGCAACCCTTCAAAATGCTGGACATGGGGAATAAAATCTTCTTTACTTAGACCACGTCTCATCCAAGTACACTGACAAATCCAAACTAGGTATCAGCAAAGCTACATGGCTGCGAGTCACAGAGACCATACAGTGGTTTTTTTTACAAAAGAAACTACAGTGATATTGTATGTTGGGAAGAATGTTGTGTAATGAAAGCAGGCATCACTGAGAATCACGTAAACACTGCAACACTTCCAGTACCTCTCAGTGAATTAAAAAAGAGATAATTTATTCTGTACTGTGTAGATGGTCTCTATAGATCGCCTTATTAGTTCACTCTTGCTCAATCTCATCACAGGTACGATTTTAGCTTAACATAGACAAGGAATAAAGAAACCGATAAACATAACTATTTAAGCATAGCAGAGATTCTGCGCGCTGGGCCCGTATTTACGCAGACTTGCTTCATTTCTTATAAACAACTGCCAGTATAAAACAAACAATACTTAACTTGTAGTTTCTTTAAACACAGCCTTAACAAAACACATGTATACAATCTTGAGGTGATGGCCACATCACCACAACTAAAGAGTTCCCATCTTGCAGAAAGTCCCCCCCCCCTTCCTTGGGAAGACTACCCGTCTATCCTGAGCCAGTTCACCGACTGCTCATACCGAAGCCAGTACCCCAACTGCTTACACCGAAGCCAATCCCCCGACTGCTTAATGTTCCGTGTCACTGCGGACGGACCTCCTCTTTCGCGCAGTTCGTGCGCGCAGAGGAGTGGGAGAAGGGTGAGTTCGGAAACTAGCGTACAGTAAAGGAGAAAGGGATCAAGGAAACAGAAGTAACAAGTCTCTACAGACGTCGCGGCAACACAAAAGTTCCAAAAATCACCCATACACGGTACAATTCAAAATGCTTGATTTTATGAGTGAGGAAACCAAACAATATTTTTCAAGAATTCTGTCAGTCCTGGTGCCTACTGGTGGTGATGGTGAACAAGGAATTAGATCTGTTTAATAATATTGCTACTGGACTTAGACCTTCAAACTTTTTCAACTTGATTTTTGAAACATTGTTAATTTTTTTCACAAAGTTCCTTATGTAATATATATTATTCATGTTTCCCTAGTTTATTGTGTTTTTAATGTACAATTTTGTATCAACAGTGTTCCACAGATGTAATTTTCACTTTTTCCTAAAATGATTATTTTGGCACTTTGCCCCGCCACTCTACAATTATATAATTACTTTGGAATTTGTGAAAATAAATGCCTTACCTCCCAACCTGAGCTGAAGAGAACTCTGTGCACTGTCGTCCTCAGTGCGTACCATACACTGGTACATGCCAGCATCCTCTCGCTGAACCCTCTCCAATATCAAGGTTTCAGTGCCTGGTCCAATGACGTGGCCATCCTTCAGCCAGGATCGGGTGGTTGTAGGGTGAGGAGAAGAACCAGAAACGAGGCACGTGAGTTGGGCCTTGGCCCCCACGTCAACTGTCAGTTGACCGGATGGCTGCACCACCACACTGAGTGGCGAAGTGACATGGAGTGTCAGGTCCATGCGTTCTACTCCAGCAGAGTTGTTCGCTACGCAAACCCAGCGACCAGCGTCACTCTCCTCGGTGTGCAAGATGGTCAAGCATTCACCCACTCTGAATATTCTGTCGTTCGTGTCCGGTACAGGTCGCAGCTGGTGGTGATCTTGCCGAAACCATCTGTAAGGAATTAAATCTTCTCAATAATATATTCATTAAATCGCATAATAAATTGTTTACCATTCGCTCTATGGAAAATGTTAGTAGAAACATTTGCTATGCTGCATTTTGAATATTGTGATACTCTTTTTACTGACCTAAAAACTGTTCTTACCCTAAGACTTCAATGTGTTCATGATTATTGCATATATTTTATTTGTTGTACCGTATTAGCAGATTTGATCACGTTACACTATCCCTAGAACAATAATTGTCATGGCTTCGTCTACATGG
>JASPKZ010007733.1:297500-482218 GCA_030220185.1 Diploptera punctata
CATAAAACTGTTATTCTCCCAGTTGTATTATGTGGATACGAAACATGGACTCTTACTTTAAGGAAGAAAAGATTACAAGTATTTGAGAATAAAGTTCTTAGGAAAAGTTTTGGACCAAAGAGAGATGAAAAAATAGGCGAATAGAGAACAATACATCACAATGATCTATATGATCTTTATAGGAAACTAGATATCGTAAGATCGGTTAATTCTCGTAGACTGCGATGGGCAGACATGTGGTACGAATGGAGAATGAAAAAGGGGCACGGAAACTTCTTTTAGGAAAGTCAGAGGGAAAACACCCAGTTGGTCCTTTAAGTCACGCTTATACAATTACCTGTTGTCTAATAATTAATTTTTCTTTATTTATTTAAATTTATACTATGTCATTAATAATCTTTTTCTCGTTTTTTTATATATCTTGTACATATTATATATTTAATTCGTTAAATTTACAGTACATCAAAATACATTATAAATATTAATTGTATTGTATTTATAACATGTAATCGTTTATGTATATTGTAATTTATATGTAAGATTATTTTTTTGTATTTTTTAAAACCTGATTGAGTGGCAGACAAGGCCTTAAGCCTTAACTCTGTCAGGTAAAATAAAGCTAAAATAAAATAAAAAGTAAATAAATTAACAAAGAATTAGATGGGAAAATAACATTAACTATGCTTAGAGGGAAGTAGATTACACAGGGCATGAATGGAGAACATTAACTCAGGATAGGGATGTATGGAGAGAATAAGTCCGCGCGGTAATGAATCTACGGTTTCGATAGTGCCAGTGAGTTAATTAGTCAACATGTATAGAAAACTAGCAGAGCAAGTCCACCGCTGTGGTCTCGAGGTAGCGCGGGTTTGATTCCCGGTCGGGACAGGCCTCCTGAGTGAGGTTTATTTCCGGGGGTTTTCCTCGCCTGTAAGACAAATGTCAGGTAGATTTGAGGCCGGAAAGGTCCCTGAACAACATCTGACCATCATCATCATTCTTATAATCATCATTATCATTCTCGGTGAGGAAAGAAACAGGAAGCTACCACACCTATAATTCCCTACTTAAACTACAAAACATAGCATGAAAATGGAATGAGGGACCTGTCCTAGGGCAGAACACTTATTACTTACTTACTCACTGGTACTATCGAACCCGTAGGTTCATGGCCGCGCGGACATAAGCTCTCCATACATCCCTATCCTGAGCTAATGCTTTCCAATCATTCCCTGTATAACCTACTTCCCTAAAATCATAGTTAATGTTGTTCTCCCACCTCAATCTTGGTCTACCAACTGGGCGTTTTCCCTCTGGCTTTCCTATAAGAAGCTTCCATGCACGTCTTTCATTCCTCATACGCGCAACATGTCCTGCCTATCGTATTCTACGAGACTTAACTGTTCTTATTATATCTGGCTTCCTATAAAGACCATGTTGTTCATTCTCATGTAGTCTTCTCCATTCACCTGTCGGTTCATCTCTCTTTGGACCAAAAATTTTCCTAAGAACTTTCATCTCAAAAACACTATAGAATATAATAGGAGAGGCGAAACAGGAATGAGGTGCAGAAAGAAAATGAACCTAGGCTAAAATCTGTAAACCCGTGCTATACATTACAGAGACACTTTGTCATCCCAAATTCTCTAAAAATATATAAAGAAGTTAATTATAAAACTATGCTATCTCAAAACTTTAGATCATTCAACAAAACTAATTTTTCCTCAAGTATGCACGCCAAGAATCGAAAAAAAATAACATATATTGTTTTCTTATTTCTACAAAAATATAAATGAATTTGAAGCTAATATTCCAAGTTCTTACAGCACTAGACAAAATACTTTCTTGCCACGTCTACCAAACTTATATTAACTTCTGGATCGAAATTATATAAATATTACGTCACAAATTATATAATTATTTAATTAGAACAAGTACCGAGCTAAATACACTGGTCAACATGATTTTTGTCTCATGAGTACCAATAGTTGTACTTAATGCAGTTTTTTATCGTGTTTTTAAATATGTATTCGGAATTTCTCCATCACTAACAGTTCTTTTATTTCAATTTCAATTAATGGATTTAAATAATATTTTTCTTAGTAAACGATTTTTCGTCCATTTGTGCATTGTAAAATAAAACAAAATGAGCTAACTCAGGAGATTTCAGCTAAGGAAAAGAGATACCAAGGCAAGTGGAATCCTAATATGCTGGCCGATTATTGTTGGACCATCAAAGAGGGATGCTCAACGGGCGAAATATAACAGAAAATCGTCATTTCTTATTTTCTAGGTGAGTTCGAAAGTTCGAATATTGTGTAGTTAGGAATGTAGAAAAAAATAAAGTGTTTGAAATTATAAATGCCTTTCTCTCGGAAACCTTGCGCGATGGAGAAAAATCGATATCATATTTGAATTCAGGAGAAAAAATACTACAAGAATCACAATCACATATTTTTCTTTCTGAGACAAAAATCGTTTATTTTTTGTTGCTCAGTGTAATTATTTAATTAAAACAAATACCGAGCTAAATATACTAAACACAAATATATTTTTGAAATCAAATTAACTATAACTTTATAGTGTAAATTTTCCATATGTATTAAATTATGTAACTGAACTGCACCCGAGCACTAGCACTTGCTCATTCGGGTTAATATTGTACACAAACAATTATTCTGAATAAATATTGTGTTCTTACATGACGATAATCCTTTAAATTATATTTTATGGGTACGAAACTTGATATCTTACTTTAAGAGAGAAGAAATGATTGCAATCGTATCAGAATAAGATGATCAGGAAACATTTTAGGTTAAAGAGTGACGAACAGACAGGCGAATGGAGGAAACTGATTAACAGTGAACTTCACGATCTTTATTGCGAACCATATGTATCGAGAATTGATAACTCTCGCAGTCTTCGATTGGCAGACATGTAGCATAAATGGGATATGGAAAAGGGATAAGGAAAATTATTGTTGGGAAACAAGACTGTAAGCACTCAATAGGTAGGCCAAGAATGAGATGGAAGAATAATATTAACAATTATTGAAGGAGGTGAATTACATACGGAGAGATTAGACAATTTTACTGGGAATAGGGATGTATGGCGAATTTATTTTCTTGCGGGCATGAACCTCTGGGTTCCCGTTAGTTGTTTAGATTTTGTTTGGACCATGCTATTCTATACGATCTATATCACCTCCGATGGATATATCAGCAACCATTAATTAGATTTGGACACCTTATTTATTGATGCTGAGGAAACAAGATAGCCGCAGGTGCAGAATGTCCGCAAGCGTTAATAAATTAATGTTTATTTAATTTCAGTTTGCGTGTATGGAGATGTTCTGTTTTGTTCTCAGAAACAATACTATTTCTAGGAAGTGGACGAAATCAATTTCTATCTATACAATATCCTATGGATTAATAATTTAATAGATTCATTCTGATTTTATCAGAGGCAGAAAAACTGACGGACAAAATACATCCGTTGCATACAAGGGAACTCTCTATCATTTCACGCCAAAACCTACTTTCAAATTTCTCCCAGAGAAGCGTTGTGATGTGCCAAGGCCGTGTCCAAAAAAAATCTGCCTTTTTAAATGCAAGGCCCAGAAATCGAAGCTGGAATCCAGCAATGGCAACCCACTGTGCGGATCAGATGGATTCCCTGCTTGAGTAAGAGCGTAGTGGAGTGAGGCGGGCCGGCAGGTAGTGGGGTTATCCAATCTACCAATTCACTAGTTGTATTACCTCCCATAATTTGAATGAGAGATTTGGCGCTGGATTTTAGTGCCGTGCGGTTAAAAGGGCAGATAATTTTTTTTGGACTCAGACTTGGTACAGTACAAAGCTGTCTAGAAAAAAAAAATTCAAGGTAGTTTCCGGGACGTAATGGTTGACAGTTCCCTTGTAAGTATGGATTTGGAAAAATAATCTCTTCCGAATAAATTAATGGAATCGGTTATCTAAAAGAGTAGAAATAAAACTGAATGCAACAACTACAGGGACATTTCATTACTTTCAACTTCTTACAAATATATAACATCCAGATTTACTGCATTTATTGACGACGTAATAGGTGATAATTATGTTGATTTAGAAGAAATAGGTCTGCAACAGATCAGATTTTTATTACAAGTCAGATTTTATAAATAAAATGCGAATATAACGGCACTGTAGACCTACATAAACTATATATTAATTTGAGAAAGGCATACGATTTAATTAGACGGAAGAAGATGGACAGCATCATGGTGGACTTCGGAAATCGTAAAAAGTTAGACTTATTGCAATGTGTCTAAATGGCAAAAAGACAAGGGCCCATGAAGACAAACAGATTTCAAATGGGCCTACTTTTGAAATTCGCAAGTGGCTAAAGAAAGGAGATGCACTATCTGTTCTGCTATTCAATTATTTACTAGAGCATGCCATCAGATCTTTCGAGGACTATTTAACTTATGCCCCAAATGGGAGTCAATGACCAATCGCATTTCAATGATTTTCGATTTACAACCAATCACAATCGTGGTTCGCCTAGAATTTACCAACTAAAGTTTATCATAATAAAGAAAGCACCTCCTTTTTAACATTCTGAATAGGCCACAGCATTATTTTGCAGTGACCGACTCCCTAAGAGATACGGCTACCAAATTGTATATATAGTGCATAGATGTCAACACATATCGCATGCAGGAGTTAATATAAAAACATTTGTAGCAATTGATTATACCACAAAAAAAAAAGAAACCACTGTTTGCACTTTCTTAAATGTATTTCTTCCGAGGTAATAATCCAGAAAAATATAATTGTCATATTTACATCATACGACATCAGAAATGAATTAATATACAGTTTGATGTGTTTCATTTTTTCTCCACTAGAGTGCATTCTTACAATATTGCGTTCCTTTGGCAATCAATAATATGATCTGGTTGCAGTGAGAACAAAAGAAGCAAATGAAGCGTACCAATCGTTTCACATTTGTTTTCAAATATCGCCGTTTACATTAAGTATATACATATTTTGAAATAACTATAGTTAAACAATGATTTGTGAGTAAGCAGCTTAATTTTATTCGTTAAATAGTCCTAACAAATGCCACTCTTGATTTGCAAATTCTCTATATAAATTCACTCCTCACTTCGTGAGTCGTGAATTTATCGATAATTTGGAAATCACTCGTGGCATTACTTATGATAAAGAAAGCGTAACGTATATCTTAATGATATTAATAAGCTGTTTGTATAGGTGCTGATAATGTAATATTATTAGGCGATAGCGAGGAGATATTAAGGGCCAAAAGGGCCAATAAGCACTTCGTATAAAGAAACGATAAGAAATTGAGGCTAGAATAAATATCAATAAAACTAAGTAGCATATGATCAAACATAGAAATATAATATATGACAAATGAGAGAAATTTTGAAGAAGTAGGTGAATCCAGATACCCAGGAACAATAACTAAAAACTGGATTTATGTGCTGAAAGAAATTAAAATATAGGCTAAATTCTGGAAACGCAGGGACTCTTGTCGTCCCAACTTCTAAAAAAAATTAAAACAAACAAATATATCACTGATATTTTTCCAGTTACATGGATGCGAAACAAGGACTCTTACTTTAATCGAGGATAAAATATTACTAGTATTTGAGAATAAAATTCTTAGCAAAATGTTCGAACTAAAGAGATATGTAAAGGCAGGTAAATGAAGGAGGCTATTTTACAGTGAGCTACATGATCTTTATGGGAAACCAGATACAGTAAAAAAATATAAGTACCGTAGGCTGCAATAGGCATGACGTACGGCGTGAGTGGAAAATGGAAGAGGGCATGGGGAATTCTTATAGGAAAACCAGACGTAAGTGCTCAGTAGACAGGCGGGGGAATTACGTTAGCCACGATTTAAGGGAGGCGAATTAAACAAGGAAAAATTAATAACTGGAAAACATTTGCTCAGGACAGAGATTTGTGGAGAGCTTATGTCCGTGCAATCAATATCTTCCGGGATCAATTGTGCCAATAAGTTAGTATACACATATTATATATTTTAGATTTTCGCGAAAATAAGTATGATTAAGAAAGTTTTCTTGTGTTTTCCGCGTCATGGATAGAAGGTTGGCCACTGACCACTGATTTCGACGTTTCGGCATGATCTCACATGCCATTATCCTGGCCACTGATTCCGACGTTTCGGCATGATCTCACATGCCATTATCCTGGCCACTGATTCCGACGTTTCGGCATGATCTCACATGCCATTATCCTGGCCACTGATTCCGACGTTTCGGCATGATCTCACATGCCATTATCCTGGTCACTGATTCCGACATTTCGGCATGATCTCACATGCCATTATCCTGGCCACTGATTCCGACGTTTCGGCATGATCTCACATGCCATTATCCTGGCCACTAATTCCGACATTTCGGCATGTCTCACATGCCATTATTCTGGCCACTGATTCCGACGTTGCGGCATGATCTCACATGCCATTATCCTGGCCACTGATTCCGACGTTTCGGCATGATCTCACATGCCATTATCCTGGCCACTGATTCCGACATTTCGGCATGATCTCACATGCCATTATCCTGGCCACTGATTCCGACGTTTCGGCATGATCTCACATGCCATTATCCTGGCCACTGATTCCGACATTTCGGCATGATCTCACATGCCATTATCCTGGCCACTGATTCCGACGTTGCGGCATGATCTCACATGCCATTATCCTGGCCACTGATTCCGACGTTTCGGCATGATCTCACATGCCATTATCCTGGCCACTGATTCCGACGTTGCGGCATGATCTCTATTGCCATTATCCTGGCCACTGATTCCGACGTTTAGGCATGATCTCACATGCCATTATCCTGGCCACTGATTCCGACGTTGCGGCATGATGTCACATGCCATTATCCTGGCCACTGATTCCGACGTTGTGGCATGATCTCACATGCCATTATCCTGGCCATGATTCCGACGTTTCGGCATGATCTCACATGCCATTATCCTGGCCACTGATTCCGACGTTTCGGCATGATCTCACATGCCATTATCCTGGCCACTGATTCCGACGTTTCGGCATGATCTCACATGCCATTATCCTGGCCACTGATTCCGACGTTGCGGCATGATCTCACATGCCATTATCCTGGCCACTGATTCCGACGTTTCGGCATGATCTCACATGCCATTATCCTGGCCACTGATTCCGACGTTGCGGCATGATCTCTATTGCCATTATCCTGGCCACTGATTCCGACGTTTAGGCATGATCTCACATGCCATTATCCTGGCCACTGATTCCGACGTTGCGGCATGATGTCACATGCCATTATCCTGGCCACTGATTCCGACGTTGTGGCATGATCTCACATGCCATTATCCTGGCCACTGATTCCGACGTTTCGGCATGATCTCACATGCCATTATCCTGGCCACTGATTCCGACGTTTCGGCATGATCTCACATGCCATTATCCTGGCCACTGATTCCGACGTTTCGGCATGATCTCACATGCCATTATCCTGGCCACTGATTCCGACGTTTCGGCACGATCTCACATGCCATTATCCTGGCCATTGATTCCGACGTTTCGGCATGATCTCACATGCCATTATCCTGGCCACTGATTCCGACGTTTCGGCATGATTTCACATGATGTTACCCTGGCCACTGACTCCGATGTTTCGACATGATCTCACATGCCATATCCCGTCTACTGATTCCGACGTTTCGGCATGATCTCACATGCCATTATCCTGGCCACTGATTCCGTCGCTTAAGCATGATTTCACATGACATTACCCTGGCCACTGATTCCGACGTTTCGGCATGATCTCATATGCCATTATCCTGGCCACTGATTCCGACGTTGCGGTATGATCTCACATGCCATTATCCTGGCCACTGATTCCGTCGTTTCGGCATGATCTCACATGACATTACCCTGGCCACGGATTCCGACGTTTCGGCATGATCTCAAATGCCATTATCCTGGCCACTGATTCCGACGTTGCGGCATGATCTCACATGCCATTATCCTGGCCACTGATTCCGACGTTGCGGCATGATCTCACATGCCATTATCCTGGCCACTGATTCCGACGTTGCGGCATGATCTCACATGCCATTATCCTGGTCACTGATTCCGACGTTGCGGCATGATCTCACATGCCATTATCCTGGTCACTGATTCCGACGATTCGGCATGATCTCACATGCTATTATCCTGGCCACTGATTCCGACGTTTCGGCATGATTTCACATGACGGTACCCTGGCCACTGATTCCGACGTTTCGGCGTGATCTCACATGCCATTATCCTGGCCACTGATTCCGATGTTTCGACATGATCTCACATGCCATTATCTTGGCCACGGATTCCGACATTTCGGCATGATCTCATATGCCATTATCCTGGCCACTGATTCCGACGTTTCGGCATGATCTCACATGCCATTATCCTGGCCACTGATTCCGACGTTGTGGCATGATCTCACATGCCATTATCCTGGCCACTGATTCCGACGTTTCGGCATGATTTCACATGACGTTACCCTGGCCACTGATTCCGAAGTTTTGACATGATCTCACATGCCATTATTCCTTCTACTGATCCCGACGTTTAGGCATGATCTCACATGCCATTATCCTGGCCACTGATTCCGTCGCTTAAGCATGATTTCACATCACATTACCCTGGCCACTGATTCCGACGTTTCGGCATGATCTCACATGCCAGTATCCTGGCCACTGATTCCGACGTTGCGGTATGATCTCACATGCCATTATCCTGGCCACTGATTCCGACGTTGCGGCATGATCTCACATGCCTTTATCCTGGCCACTGATTCCGACGTTGCGGCATGATCTCACATGCCATTATCCTGGCCACTGATTCCGACGTTGCGGCATGATCTCACATGCCATTATCCTGGTCACTGATTCCGACGTTTCGGCATGATCTCACATGATATTATCCTGGCCACTGATTCCGACGTTTCGGCATGATTTCACATGACGTACCCTGGCCACTGATTCCGACGTTTCGGCATGATCTCACATGCCATTATCCTGGCCACTGATTCCGACGTTGCGGCATGATCTCACATGCTATTATCCTGGCCACTGATTCCGACGTTGCGGCATGATCTCACATGCCATTATCCTGGCCACTGATTCCGACGTTGCGGCATGATCTCACATGCCATTATCCTGGCCACTGATTCCGACGTTTCGGCATGATCTCACATGCCATTATCCTGGCCACTGATTCCGACGTTTCGGCATGATTTCACATGACGTTACCCTGGCCACTGATTCCGACGTTTCGGCATGATTTCACATGACGTTACCCTGGCCACTGATTCCGACGTTTCGACATGATCTCACATGCCATTATCCCGTCTACTGATTCTGACGTTTCATCATGATCTCACATGCCATTATCCTGGCCACTGATTCCGACGTTTCGGAATGATCTCACATGCCATTATCCTGGCCACTGATTCCGACGTTTCGGCATGATCTCACATGCCATTATCCTGGCCACTGATTCCGACATTTCGGCATGATCTCACATGCCATTATCCTGGCCACTGATTCCGACGTTGCGGCATGATCTCACATGCCATTATCCTGGCCACTGATTCCGACGTTTCGGCATGATCTCATATGCCATTATCCTGGCCACTGATTCCGTCGTTTCGGCATGATCTCACATGACATTACACTGGCCACGGATTCCGACGTTTCGGCATGATCTCAAATGTCATTATCCTGGCCACTGATTCCGACGTTGCGGCATGATTTCACTTGCCATTATCCTGGCCACTGATTCCGTCGTTTCGGCATTATCTCACATTACATTACCCTGTCCACGGATTCCGACGTTTCGGCATGATTTCAAATGCCATTATCCTGCCTACTGATTCCGACGTTGCGGCATGATCTCACATGCCATTATCCTGGCCATTGATTCCGACGTTGCGGCACGATCACACATGCCATTATCCTGGCCACTGATTCCGGCGTTTCGGCATGATCTCACATGCCATTATACCGGCTACTGATTCCGACGTTTCGGCATGATCTCACATCCCATTATCATGATAAATGGCAATGATAATGCCATGTGGGATCATGCCGAATCATTATAATGGCATCTGGGATCATGCCGAAACGTCGGAATCAGTGGCCAGAGGCGGGCCTTGAGTCCATGACACGGAAAACCCAAGAAAACGTTATTAAATAAATAAAATATATATATAATTGCTTACTATTTAAGAAATACTTGAGAGCAAAAAAAATACATTGAAATTGCTAGAATATTTTTAGGATAATGAGTTTATTTTATTATTCCACCACTGTGGTCAGGACTGTTCTTATCCTGTCAGATGAATGAAGAGAAAATTTAGAACTCAAATAATCCCCAAATGCTATTTGGCCATTATTATCATCCTTGCATATTTACCGTGATTAATATGAATGCAAGAATGAATTATGTGTCTTGTCTTAAATATTTGTGTTGTCTCAGACGTGACCCTGATATTGAGCGGATCAATCATCCTTCTATGTCCTTATCTGGTTAAAACAGTATGTATGAAAGTTTAAAATTTTGTAGTGACAGGTTGTGTTGCTGTGTAACCGGGGGCGGGCACCTAAATTCACCTACAAAGGGAGAAGTTAAATCTAAGTTACAGAAAGGAAGGATAATTATATTTTTTCATTACAGTATTATAAATTATAATCATAATTTATACTAGGTTTGAAAACATCAGATTTGATGGAAAGTCAGTTCATCTACTTTACCATTGTTGTTTATTTATTTATTTACTAGCTAATACGCGGCGTGCGCTGCTACGCCTAAATACATGAAAAATAATGCCCTTTAATGTTTTGTTGAATAAGTAAAAGGAAAAATAATTATACATTTATATTTTTTGATACCCCGTGCTGATTACCCGACGTTGCCCGGGGATCTACTTATTCCGATCATCTTGGCATAAATGAGCTGAAAGACGAAAATTAATGTACTTCTTATGATTAGTTGAATAAGTAAAATGAAAAAATAATTATAGATGTATATCGTAATTATTTTAAGATTCCCGTGCTGATTACCCGGTGTTACTCGGGAATCTACTTATCTCGATCTTCTTGGCATAAATGAGCTAAAAGACAAAATTCGTTATTGTGAGTTATCCGTAAAAAATACCCGCCATGTGCTGCTATGCTTGCACAGGAATCTACGTACTTGACTCGATCTTCTTGGCATCAATGAAAGACAAAAATTGTTATTGTGAGTTATCCGTAAGAGATAAACATATACTGTCCGGAACTTTTTTGTAGAACTTTTTGAGATATTCAATTCTGTGCAAATTAATTTTGTGTATATGTTATGGTTTAGGCAGCGTAAGCCATTTAAGCGTCCAAAGAGCTACTTTTTTTTACGTTTTCCAATACAAAGGGCGATTTTTATGGGTGTAGGAGTTGAGTATCAACAACTCTCTTAAAGCTTATGTTCATCCCGGGAATCTCCTGAACATTTTACAAAAAGCCCCATCACAATCGGATTAATGGCATGGCCGCACATAAAGTACGAACAAACAAATAAACATTCATTTTTATATATTAGATTTACCAGGTTTCACATCTTCCCTTCACATTTCTCTGTCTTTCCGTTCTCCGTCGTCCAATACATTTTTTCGCATTCTGGTTAAAACATCATTAGTCCACGTTATTTTCGGCCGTCGTCTTTTTTCCCCTTCATTCTAGTGTTTTTCTTGAGAACCTGTCTTCTATCTTTCTTTTTAGATGACCATAAAAATTTAATTGTTTTCTAAAACGAAATCCGCATTCTAAGTCTGACCATTTATCTTTTGTTTAATTACAGTTTCTTACTGCATTTCTTTTAGAAATTCCAGGTGAACGCCTCCAGAAATACATTTCCACAGAATTCAGTTTATTTAATTTGCTTGATTTTAATTCTTAGTGTCTGCAACATCCTCATGATTATTGTATTAAAAATGTTACTTTTGCTTTACAACTTATATTCTCATCCTATATAACACCATTTAATCTGTTATCGCAGTTTTACCTTTATTTGATTCTTGTTAAGTTATCGACTGCCAGTTGAGGAGTTCATAGTTGGCACGCAGAATCTCCTGAAGATGTCTACCGCATTAATAGACGAAACGTCGAGTTTAAACAAAGCTGGACAACAGCCATTCAGCCCGGAAAAGTAACTTAATAAGTGTCAAGAAACCGGCCATGAGAGCTTAGAATTCTTCATTAACAATATTTATCCTTATTCATTTAAGTATACTTGGCCTTTAACGATCTCTGATAAAAATAAAATTGAGACAATAGACATGAGATTTCTCGGATTGGTTGCAGGTGTATCTCTAAGAGATCAAAAAAGAAGTCAAGATATAAGAGATGAATTACAAATATATAATATAAACGAGTGAATACACAGAAATAAAGGTAATTGGTTTGAACATATACAAAGAATGCCAAATAATCGTTTATCAAAGCAGCTGCTTCATTATAGCCTCTAGGCCGAAAAAATGTAGGAAGACCAAAACGTAGTTGGAAAGACGACCTGCAAGCAGCAGCATATAGTTGCCAACGCGGAGCGGAAAGGGCCGACAGGCCAATAATCTTGAAGAAGAAGAAGATGATAATTTAAGTATAATTGCTTTAAAATACATTAAACTTTGTCCCCAATATACATATTCGTCACATGTTTTATTTTTCCATGTCCGTCTTCTAAAACCAAATCTTTTGACTTAAAGTATTACCACATATTATCATTAATAATTTATTATTATCGTCTTCATCCATAAAAGTCTTAGACCTAGAGTATTGTTACAATCTCACTAATGAATTTTGTGTCTAATGCTTCCTTGGACGATACAGATCTCTCTTCCCTGTTGGACAATAACGCAGCTTGACTTTGGTAACTCTATCCAAACACAATCATCGAAATGGTTCATCCAGTTGTTCTGGTATTCATACATCTAACAAATGACTGGTTCTAAACGTAGTTCCTTCAAGATATCATCATTGCGTTTCAAATCCCACTTGGTGTACCCTGCTGTATATCTCATGAATCTCATTTCACAAGACGTTATCCTGCTTTAATCTCCTTTCTTCAAAGTCTATGCCTCACTACCGTAGCAAAGTGCAAGTCTTGCTAAGGTTTTTGTATAACCGCACTCTGGTATCTCTATAGACTAATAAAGGCGTTATTACTTAATTAATTATTCGATTTTTTATTAGAATTGATAATTTTGTTATTATTATTTTTCAGCCAACTCTTCCCAGCTGTTTCTAAAAGTTCTTAGGAAAAAAATTTGGACCAAAGAGAGATAAACAGACAGGCGAATTGAGAAGACTACATAACAGTGAACTGCATGGTCTTTATAGAAAACCAGATATAATGAGAACAGTTAAGTCTCATAGACTGCGATGGGCAGGACATGTGGCACGAATGGGAATGAAAGAAGTGCATTGAAGCGTCTTGTAGGAAAACCAGAAGGAAAACCTCCAGTTAGTGGAACAATCATGAGGTGGGAGAATAACATTAACTATGATTTGAGGGAAGTAGATTATACAGGGGATGATTGGAAGATATTAACTCAGGATAGGGATATATGGAGAGCTTATGTCAGCGCGGCCATGAACCTAGGGGTTCGATCCATCCATCCATAATAATCCTGCCCGAGAGCAGGTTTTCACTGCAATCATAGCATTTTCATGCTATGCTTTGCAGCTTTACTAGGAATTGTAGGTGTGGTAGTTTCCCGTTGCTTTCCACACCGGTGAAGGATGGTGATGATAATGATAAGGATGATGATGACGGCCGGATGACTTTCAGGGACCGTTGGACACTAAACGTTCTGACATTTGTCTTACAGGTGAGGAAAAACCCCGAAAAAACCTCACCTAGGAGCCTGCCCCGACCTGGAATCGAATCCGGGCCCGCTGCGGACAAGGCAGCACGCTACCTCGAGACCACAGCGGTGGACACGGGTTCGGTAGTGCCAGTGATTTAGTTATTATTATTATTATTATTGTCATTATTATTGTTATTATTATTAATATTATTATTATCGTCTTTATTATTAATACTGTCATTATTGTTATTATTATTATTATTATTATTATTATTATTATTATTATTATTATTATTATTATTATTAAGTACATAATTGCATATTTTATGCTTCATTGAATTAATTGTGTAAGAATTCCAATATCTGCGCTAATGAAATAAACTTGTTTGAGACAAAAATAAATATATTCCACGTAAATGTTTCCAATATGTTGAAGCTTTTAAAATAAATTTCGTTGAACAAAGAAGGAAGCACAAGAGCACCCAAACATCTCTGGAATGCTGAGAATATCCGTAACCGATAATGTGATAGATTCTACTCTGGTGAATTCTTTTTTCATTAGTCTAATATACGTATTCACACTGGGTCTACGCTCCGTAAAACAATTTCAAAGACATTTCCAAATTAAATTCTGAACATTATAATACTAAAATACTTCAAGAAGCCTAAATATTTATCTTTGTTCCCCTTAAGGTAACATTTTCATTTGTAGCTACTTTAACATAGACAATATTATATATAACAATATAATGTTTTTTTTTATAATTCCTCTCTAGCAGGTAACTTGTAATTGGAGCAAACATAATTGAACAAGTAACTTGTTTCAATTATCTGTTATGCATGATATCGTACCAGCAAAATTTGGACATGGAGAAGAAATTAGGGAAATTTCAACAGATATGTGGTTCAATAAGAAGATATTTGAGAAATAAGACCACAAGGGAAACTCAATTAAAATTTTACAAAACAGTAGCCGTTCTAACGTTAACATACGGGTCTGAGACTTGGCCGTTAACAATTTCTGATAAAAATAAAATTGAGAGAATAGAAATGAGATTTCTCAGATCAGTTGCAGGTGTATCTCTAAGAGATCAAAAGAGAAGTCAAGATATCAGAGATGAATTACAAATATGTAATATAAATGAGAGAATACACAGAAATAAAGGTAATTGGTTTGAACATATACAAAGAATGCCAAATAATCGTTTATCAAATCAGCTGCTTAATTATAGGCCCCTAGGCCGAAGAAATGTAGGAAAACCAAAACGTCGTTGGAAAGACGACCTGCACCTGCAGCATATAATGCACCGGGGAGCGGAACGGGCCAACAGGCCAATACCTTGAAGATGATGATGACAATATAATATGTTCCATGTATACTTTTATTATTCATTTACATTTTAAACTTTCTTTACTAAGCCATTTACTTAATCTAACTATAGGTTATTATTTTGGTATAATAATAATAATAATAATAATAATAATAATAATAATAATAATAATAATAATAATAATAATAATAATAATAATAATAATAATAATTGTTTCCTTTCACGCTTCATAGTACTTAGTTATCACAACGTTTGGACCAAAATCCAGTTTCATAGGACTGGAGTGGTTAGTTCCAGAACCGGTTCACACGCCCTCTCTGCCGTTGGGAAAAAATCCTCTTCCTCCGTCGAAGCCGTTGACCTCCTCAGTTGATCCGCGGGTGCTTATTTGGCAAGGCCTTATTCGCACCTGTCCTCTATATCTACAGGAACTTCCCCTATCAGCCATTGGGACGCGCCGTGTCGGGGTTGAGGACCCCCATCCTAGTGTCTTACATGAGGTTAAGTCTAGCCCTTACTTAATTCAGAACCAAACCCTCATGTAAGCTTACCAGGCACGGCAAGTTGACCAAGAGGACAAACCGAAGCAATAAACTGGAACAGCTTGGACAGATGATAAAAAACAAGCTCATAGCAAAAGAATGAAAGAAATTTGGGCTCAAAGGAAACGCCTCTAAGTACTTTGCGTAGTCCTACATGGGCTCATCCGCAATCAAAAAAAAATATTATTACAATTCTTCTTTCTTCCCCTTGACAACTTTATATTATGTAGTCTATAATTTAATCTATTATGTATTATTTATCATAATTCTTATGGTATGTATAATTTAACCCTGGTGAAGTGGAAGAGAAAACCTTACGGTCTTAATTCCATCAGGTAAAATATATAAATAATTAAATAAATGCATACATACATAAATAAATAAAAATAATTAACTTGCCTCACACCTTACTGTCTTATAGTCATTATCCACCGGGGAAACATTTCAAAACACTGGATCACGTATACAACTTTTATATCACAGAAGGACGGAGGGCTTTTCGGGATGAGTGATAAGCTTAATTCCGATTCAACCTGCGAGACAACACGAACATATAAGATAAGACACATACATGCATATTGTGACCCATTGTATAGCAGCGTTTGAATTGCGCGGGCTACAGCGGGAGTAGGGATCTCATTGTAAGTGGATGGAAAAATAGCGAGTTGAAAGACCTGCGCAGAAGTTTACATGTGTCTGGATCTCCATGTAAAATGTTCTCTATACATATACCCTCCTTGTCCAGAGGCATCGATTCCCGAAGCTTCCGATCTACATGATCTCGACTAATAGTCGAGAAATGTCCTTCCCCCGGCTTATAAAAACTCTTGTCACGGTATGGAGTAAGTCAGTTGTGTTCTGAGATAACAAGAAACTGTCACAAGTGAAATAATTAGTTACTGGAAATAATTGTGCTGCAGATAAACTGTAAAGCAAGTTTAATTTTAGCAGACAATTGTTAGTAAAGTGGCACTGAAAGTTTATGTGAACCATATAAAGTTAATGTGACTATTTAACTCATGCCCCAAATGGGAGTCAATGACCAATCACGTTTCAATGATTTCTGTATTACAACCAATCAGAGACGTGTTTCACGAAATAATTATCAACGTTAGGATTATCATATATTAAGCAAAGCTCCTCCTTTTTAATATTCTGAACAGGTCTGACCGTTATTTTGCAGTGACTGAGCCTATAACAAATACGGCTACCAGATTGTATATAATAGTGCTTACATGTCAACATTTGTAGCAATTGATTATACCACCAAAAAAAGAAACCACTGTTTGCACTTTCTTAAATGTATACGACATCAAAAATGAATTAATATACAGATTGATGTGTTTCATTTTTTCTCCACTAGAGAGCATTCTTACAATATTGCGTTCCTTTGGCAATAAATAGTATGATCTGGTTGCAGTGATAAACAAAAGAAGCAGTAGAAGCGTAGGCTACCTATCGTTTCTCATTAGTTTTCAAACATCACCGTTTACTTTAAATATAAAAATATTTTTAAATAACTGTAGTTAAATAATGATTTGTGAGTAAACAGCTTTATTTTATTCGTTAAATAGTCCTAACAAATGCCACTCTTGATTTCCAAATTCTCTAGATAAATTCACTCCTCACTTCGTGAGTCGTGAATTTATCGATAATTTGGAAATCACTCGTGGCATTACTTATGAAAATTTTACTTCAACATCTGTTGTGTTTATTACAAGAAAACAAGGTGAGAACAACTCCCTGGATGGGCGGGACAGTGTTAAATAAGGAAAATTGGTCTTTGTTGTTGTAACTAGTGGTGACGTTGGAATACGTAGAATTCATATAATTTCTTCTCGCAGTTTTTCGCAAAAATTTCTAAACATCGTTTCTAATTCACATTAATTCATTACACAAGCGCACATGGTTATTGCTTTTTAAATTCATCCACATTACAGAGTCACTAACAGTTTATTTCTTCACACTCCCAAAGCACTTAAGAGTCACAGATATAGGATCAGAACCAGTGTTCCGGATCATAACTCGCTAATGGTTTGCCAGTCCACTTGTGATACCCAACTGCTCTGCTGGGTTTACATAACCGGCTACGAAAGTTCGGTAGAGATAGGCGCTCGCGATTCTTTGGGAATAGTTCATTCTATAGACGATACGATATAGTAGCAGTGGCTAAACCTATCTCAAATGTTCCAAGCGGATATTCCCGAATCTTGAGTTGCGACACTTTAATGCCATATACTGTACAATGATTGAGAGTCTTGTTCAGCCCGTGGGAAAAAAAAGTACAATAGTGCCTCAAAATATGAATAACCGGGATATTCATATGATGATCTGTGAATATTGGGTCTTAATGTCTTGTGACAAATTATCATACGAATGAGAAGTATCTCCGAAGATAACTAACCCAAATATGTAGTCCAGGCTGGGATTCAACCCGGGCTCACTGCTTTTCAGGCTCTAACAAACTTTAATTTATTTTATAAACAGTATATATATCATCATCATCATTCAATATCATGGCAGCTGCCGTCGTCTTCTGGAAACTAAACGCCATTCTTCTCTGTCCATCCATTGATCTTCTTCCAATTCTCTGATATTCGTAGCTACTTGTACACCTTCTATTCAAGTTTTCTTCGGTCTTCCTCTCTTTCTCCTCTCTATTGGGATCCATTCCATAACAATTTTAGGCAATCTTTGCTCTGGCATTCTTTTGACATGGCCATACCACTGTAATATTTTCTTTCCTATAATGTCAATGATGTCCGGCTCTTCTTGTACACCCATAATATATATATATATATATATATATATATATATATATATATATATATATATTTGTGTGTGTGTGATATAAGAAAGATTTCTTGATAATGGCACGTGGATCATATCGTAAAATCGGATGACAGTGGCCAAAGGCCAAACTTGAATTCTAGACGCGGCAAAATCAAGAAACCTTCTTAATCATATATATAGCCTATAACACTCATTGGCACTATCAAACCCATAGGTTCATGGCCGCATGGACATAAGCACTACATACATCCCTAACCTGAGCTAATGCCACTTGACAGGAGATAGTGACTATATATCTCGCCTGCTAATCTAAATTAAAAACTTTCTTTATCTCACAATTAATTTAATTCTTAATTTTAAGGTGTATTCACTCAATATTTCTCCGAATGCATAAGTTGTTTATCTACAGTCTTTAGAACAAGCTGCAAAATTTCAACAATTTATCTTTAAAGTTGTAGATCCTTATTTGTTTTTAATGTGCAGAAACGGAGTGAGAATAAAAAAAATGTCGGAAAATCACTTTACGGGTAAAAGTTTTCATGCAGTTAAAATAGACACATTAAGAGACATTTAAAGCGCGTAGCTTTTTAAATATGATGTAATTAGGGACACTTACAAGTGCCCTGGAGCGTCCAAGCTTCGCATAAATACGTTTAAGCGCGAGTGCTATTTTTACACAAGAAAAATGTTAATTTTGACCAAAAAGGCCAAATTTCATGCAAGACGATCATTATTATCGATTTCATTTCGTAATACCGCACACTTTGTTAGCAGTGATTATGTGAAATACGGGACGTTTCAACGGTATATTAGAGAGGTCCTTATTTTCGACTTTTGGTATTTCATGCCGCACACCCTCTACTTTCTTTCCTTTGGCTGTAAAAAGTAACTTAATTTAAAGTCAATTTTGTTATAATTTAAGATGAGGAATTCTTGTCACATTGAAGTAGAACACGCGTGTAAAATAGATGCATCATCATCATCATTAACTTCACCGATTAGGTCTTTGCCTTTTCCGATTTCACATCTGTTCAGCCCAGCGCTTTTTTGGTCTTCCTATTGAACCTCCAGGATTATACATCAGTGCCATCTTTGGTATCCTATCCTCTGTCAATCTTTGCACATGTTCTATCTAATTGTTCCTGTGTTCTTCTGTTTGTTGAAGAAGAGGTTGTACTTTTAGTTCTTCTCTAATATTCTCATTTCTATGTTCTTCTCTTGTACAATCTTTTACAGCCTGTAGGAATCTCATTTCCGCTGCTTGAATTTTACTTTTTTTTTCTTTTTCCTCTAGGACCCAGGCCACACTTCCATACATCGCCACTGGTAGTGCCATCGTTGAGTAAAATCTTAGCTGCGTATCCTTTCTTACTTTGTTCCTCAGTGTTCGCCAGATTGTTCCACAAATATGTTGAAATTTCTGCATTTAAAAAAAATTACATTAAAAAGAATATATATAGTGTTCTGCCTAGGGAAGGTCTTTCACTGCAATCATAGCATTTTCATGTTATGCTTGTAGATTTACTAGGGAATTATAGGTGTGTTAGCTTCCTGTTGCTTTCCACACCACCGGATGATAATGATGATGATGTTCGGGGACAGATTGGGCCTCACAATAATTTTAGCTGGAATTCTTTTAAAATTGGGGGGTATGGATTACTTCGGGTATACAATTTATTAATGAGAATTGGCTGTAAAACAAACTTTGTTTGAATCTCTATTAGAGTAGTAGGGGGACTTTGGTTAGATTAATTTGTATACGTCAAACTGATTTAAAGTTTGAACTGTTTATTCAGCTTCCTGACATATGTCTCACAGGTGAGGAAAAACCCCGAAAAAATCTCAACCAGGGAGCTAGTCCCGACCGGGAATCGAAGCGCAAAAAAAGACAGCACGCTACCTCGAGACCGCAGCGGTGGATATTAAAATATCGACAAAAATGGTAATGATTTCTGATGTCAAGAATTAATTTCATTCAAACAGCTGTATATGAAGACATTTATTGTTTTATTTATCTTATTTAAGGCAATAGAAAAATACTCTTGTTGTAAGTAACTTCTTAGAATATTTATAAATTTAGGTCCAGTGCGGCACAGGTTGATGCTATATATAACTAACTAACTCACTGGCACTATCGAACCGGTAGGTTCATGGCCGCGCGGACATAAACTCTGCATACGTCCCTATCCTGAGCTAATGTTTTCCGATCATCCCCTGTAAAATCTACTTCCCTCAAATCATAGTTAATGTTATTCTCCCACCCCATTCTTGGTCTACCAACTGGGCGTTTTCTCTCTGGGTTTCCTACAAGAAGCTTCCATGCACGTCTTTCATTCCCCATTCGTGTCACATGCCCTGCCCATCGCAGTCTACGAGACTTAACTGTTCTCATTATATCTGGCTTCCTATAAAGACCATGTAGTTCATTGTTATGTAGTCTTCTCCATTAACCTGTCTGTTCATCTCTCTTTGGTCCAAACATTTTCCTAAGAACATTGTTCTCAAATACTCGTAATCTCCTTTCCTCCCTTAAAGTAAGAGTCCATGACTCGCAACCATATAATATAACTGGTAGAATAATAGTTTTATATATTTTCAGTTTAACGTTTTTTGAAAGGAGTTGAGACGTCAACAGTCTCTGTAATGCATAATAAATGCTAATATATTGTAATGAAATATGATACAGTACCAAATTGGGCCAAAAGGGGACAAATAGGGGTGTGCACTGAAATCAGACATTTTAATTCCACCCCTTTAATAAGGAGCATCCTAGTATAATATGTCCTAATTTAACTCACTTGAATTATTTAAAATACATTATCTAAAATTGTTTATAAATATTTAAATCTATATACACTTAATTAAAACAAAACATGATAGTGCCAGGTAATTGTAATAAGATATATACAATTATTTGATATCAGTTACTTTTTATATCATCTTCGCAGATACGTCACGTTAAAGGATGGGCGGCATATATCCCTCAGGTACCTTATGCAGACACAACATTTGTATTGTCATCAACAGTGCTTGAGTTTCTAAACGTTTTTGCATAATTATTTTAATCTAGTTGCCAGCACTCGAAAGAATAAAGGAGTCGCAAATAAAAAGTAATCTAGCTCTATAAAAGTTTACAGTTTTGAAAGCCCCTCCTCCCATCCCTGCTCTCTGAGTAGTTATTAATGTAATTAGTAATGAAACTTTACAGTAGGGAGGGGAGGGGAGGGGGAAGACGGTCTCGAAAAGCGGCTTGCTAAGGAAGGAAGTTGAGGTTTGTCAAACTGTGGAGAATTATATCGCAGCCACAGTTCTCCCTCCCTCCCTCTCTCAATACTCTAATTATGCGCAAACAAAAGTTTTAATGCTCCTATTTGGCAGTCTTCCCCCATTGGAATGCAAGCCACATAGTGTAATTATCATATAGGCTACAGCACCCGGCACGTGGTAACACTCTGACTTTATAATCGTTCACCGAACAAAGCCTAAATATCCTAGAGAATTTACAAAGTAGGCTCCAATAATGAGGTGGGAGAATAACATTAACTGTGATTTGAGAAAAATAGATTATACAGGGGATGATTGGAAAACATTGGCTCAGGATAGGGATGTAAGAAGAGCTTATGTCCATGCGGCCATATACCTACGAGATCGATAGTGCCACTGAGTTAGTTAGTTAGACCTCATAATAGCAGTTGCACACTCGATTCTTCACCGAAATACTGGGAAAAACTGAAATTTCGTTACACTTGATTTATATTATGGAAATGGACAGTTAATGAACAAAAGAAAGAAAACTTAAAGAAGAGTTTGATTTAAAATACCTGGGAACAATAATAACAAACATCATTGAGGTGCAGAAATGAATTAAACACTGGAAATTCATGCTATTATTTACAAGAGTGACTATTGTCCCAAAGTCTCTCAAGAAAACACTTTTTTTTTTGTTCAATGCCACCTGTCTGTCATTCTACATTTCAGGTATTCTCTCCTGGTACTGGCGTATTGTAACCCACTTCTGAGGTTGGGACGCCTGGAAGGCGGTGTTACGCTACCCCAATGATATGTTGGGTGATGACGATAGGTAATGAAGTAGCGTGCTTCCTTGTCACGCAGCGGGCCCGGGTTCCATACCCAATCGGGACAAGATTCCTGGGTGAGGTTTTTCGGCGTTTTTCCTTATCTTTAAGACAAATGTCAGGATACAGTTATATGGATGCGAAATGTTGTCGCTAAAGTTAAGGGAGGAAAAAAGATTACAGGTAGTTGATAATAAAGTTCGAAAGTTTTCAAGGACATTCACTTTTTTAAAATAATTGTGAGTTCCTGTCATTGGAATAACAACTATCATTGATTTCATAAAACATTTAATTCGATATGAAAATTATAGAATTACGAAGAAACGATGTGTGAACGATATAACAATATTGCAGCTACAGGCGTTGGAGTAGGTAGAATTTCTTTAAATCCATTTCAAAATTTTACACGACCTTGTTTAATCCATTAATAATTAGTATCTGTACAAGCACATATACACCTGTGGCATTAGGGTAAAAGTACGTAAGTCCGATTTTAGTGATTTTTATTTTGTAGATTATTATATCAGACACACAGTATTTTTCTTCTTCTATCGTAGGGTTCAAGGTTTTAAGCGATAGCTTATTTGTAATGATAGATATATTTTGATCCGAAGTAATGAAAATCTATGATTATTATTAAGAAATTATTTGAATATTAATAAACTGTCGTTTTTAGACACATGTGTGTTTATCTTTAATTATTCTGCTTTGAGTCTCTCACAAACACGATATATCTAATTTATCCACACTCTCAGCTCTATCTTCGGATCACCTTCACGGGTCGGCTAGACTGCCACGATTCTCTCGCGAATCACCCGTGACTGTCGGCCGACTCGCAATCACTTTATATATATACGAGGCCGAAACATCTGGAAGCCCAGTCTCGATTCTTCTCGATTTGAAACTACAAGATGCAGATATTTCTGGAAAGTGATGCATAGACGCACTTGGAAAGCTCCCATAGGAGCCTTCCGACTCATGTGTCCCAACCCACGAATCCCCTCTCCTTATAAGGCAATACTTGAGATTCCCGCGAAATTCAACAGGCGGCCGTCACAACACAGACCTAGTGGTCTAACCCTACGTCACTCGCAGTGTTTGAATCTCAACATTCAATTGTTATAATTATTTGTCAATATGTTTAAGCGATGCTGCCGATTATTATTCTTCAATAAAATTAATTACGATGATAGATGCATTGCTTTTTAAATCAATTTTATACGTATTCTAAATACTTGTTACAATAAGTTATTACATATTATTTATTTATTTAGCAGGTTTCACAGCACCATCTTGCGCCCTAAAAATGTACTATCAACCTCCTTTATATCTCTCTGCATTCCAATCTCGATCATCCGATCATTTCTCACTCATACTGCTTATATTATCACCAACACACGTTACTTCTGGCCGTCGTTCTAACAATGTGTAAAGAATAAAGAATCCTTTATCATATTATTTGAATAGCATGTACGAAGTTTCCCACTCTTATTTAAGGGAGGAGAAAAGATTACGATATTTGAGAATAAAGTTCTTAGGAATATTTTGAACCAAAGAGAGATGAACAGACAGGTAAATGGAAAAGACTTCATAACAGTGAACTACATGGTCTTTATATGAAACAGATATAGGCCTAATAAGAACAGTTAAGTCTCGTAGACTGAGATGAACACGACATGTAGCACGAATGTGGAATGAAAGAGGTGCATGGAAGCGTCTTCTAGGAAAACCTGAGGGAAAACGCCCTGTTAGTTGAACAAGATTAAGGGTGGGAGAATTGTGTTAACCATGATTTGAGGAAAGTAGATTATACAGGGGATGATTTGGAAAACACTAGCTAAGGATAGGGTTGTATAGAGAGCTTATGTCAGCGCGGCCATGAACCTACGGATTCCATAGTGCCAGTCAGTAAGTTATAGCGAGTTTCGTTGCGAAGAATCGAATAATTGCTGCCGCTATAGTTGCTTTTAATATTCGATTCAACTTAATTTTCACTCCTGATTGTCAGATTTTGCTAGTTAAAGAACCCATCCTTATATAACTAACTAATTCACTGGCCCTATCGAACCCGTAGGTTCATAACCGCATGGACATAAGCTCTACATACATCTCTATCCTGAGCTAATAATTTCCAATTATTCCCTGTATAATCTACTTCCTCAAATCATAGTTAATGTTATTTTCTCCATCCCATTCTAGGACTACCAACTGGGCGTTTTCCTTCTGGTTTTCCTACAAGAAGCTTCCATGCACGTCTTTCATTCCCCATTCGTGCCACATGTCCTGCCCAATTTAATCAACGAGACTTAACTATTCTTATTATATCCGGCTTCCTATAAAGACCATGTAGTTCATTGTTATGTAGTTTTCTCCATTCACCTCTCTGTTCATCTCTCTTTGGTCCAAAAATGTTGCTAAGAACTTTATTCTCAAATACTCGTAATCTCCTTTCTTCCCTTAAAATAAGAGTCCATGTTTCGCATAAGTATAATATAACTGGTAGAATAGTAATTTTATATATTTTCATTTTTACGTTTTTTGAAAGGAGTTGGGACGTCAAGAGTGTCCGTAATGCATAACAGCAAGCATTTCCAGAATTGAGCCTATGTTTAATTTCTTTGTGCATCTCATTCCTATTTGTGATTATTGTTCCTAGATGTTTGAATTCAGCCACTTCCTCAAAATTTCCGTCATTTGTCATTACCTGTCCATTTCCATTAGGTATTTCTAAGTGTGACCATATATTTAGTTTTAGTTTCCTTATGTTTCTAAATTAAATGTTATATACGTAGTTCGGTTCCGAAAAAGTTCATGTTTATTCTAAATGTCTAGAGTGTAGCATCGATGAATATTTGCATTTTTTTCAACCTTAACATTCCTTCGGAATTCGTTAAAAAAACCTCATTGGAAAAACGAAAGAAACATTTAAAATGGATATTAGAAGGGAAAGTTAGAGCGCATTCCTTTTGGAGGTAAGTTAGGAAAAAATTTCCGATGTTCAATGATGCTGGATATACTCCATTAAGCTTATATTTCCAGAGCTCTTTATTTTTTAAAATATTTTTTCTAGGTATTCGCGTCTCTACAGACTAAAATATTTACCTAAAGCGTCATTTCTAAGTAAATGAGGAAAATTAAAAATGATGGAATGAAATCGATTTCCTCCTTCCCTCATACACATACACACTCTTGTTTTTGTGGTTTGAAACCCCTGCCGGGCAGAGTTCTGCGAGAGATGAGTTGATATTTGGTTTCAAATAACTTCCATCGATCGATGATGATAATGTTCCTCCTCTACTCTCTCACTCTCTCTATCTCTACCTCTCTCTTTCTGAAGAAACACAACAGTTCTCAGTTATTAGAACAAACTTGACTTTCGAAAGGAAAACCAATTTCGTACTTTGTAAATATTTGCAGGAATGACTACTATACAATAGTAATAACACACTTTGACGAAACATAAATTGGCTCCGTCTATTTACACGTTAAAGACGTACTGATGTAAGTCACATTCCATTTACTTACTTACTTACATACTTACTCTTACTCACTGGCACTATCGAACCTGTAGGTTCATGGCCGCGCAGACATAAGCACTCCATACATCCCTATCCTGAGCTAATGCTTTCCAATCATTCCCTGTATAATCTACTTCCCTCAAATCATAGTTAATGTTGTTCTCCCACCTCATTCTTGGTCTATCAACTGGGCGTTTTCCCTCTGGCCCTCCTACAAGAAGCCTCCATGCAAGTCGTTCATTCCCCATGTCCTGCCCATCTCAGTCCACGAGACTTAACTGTTCTTATTACATCTGGCTTCCCATAAAGACCATGTAGTTCATTGTTATGTAGTCTTCTCCATTCACCTGTCTGTTCATCTTTGTCCAAAAATTTTCCTAAGTACTTTATTCTCAAATACTTGTAATCTCCTTTCCTCCCTTAAAGTAAGAGTCCATGTTTCGCACCCATATAATAACTGGTAGAATAATAGTTTTATATATTTTCAGTTTAACGTTTTTTGAAAGGAGTTGGAACATGAAGAGTCTCTGCAATGCATAATAGCACGCATTTCCAGAATTGAGCCTATGTTTAATTTCTTTGCATCTCATTCCTATTTGTGATTATTGTTCCTAGGTATTTGAATTCAGCCACTTCCTCAAATTTTCCCTCATTTGTCATTAGCTGTCCATTTCCATTATATAATGTGTTTCTACGTGTGACCATATAGTATTTAGTTTTATTGATATTTACTTCCAGTCACATTCCATTTACTTTCCACAAATTAACTTTCAACATCAACATCATCATCAACATCATAATCATCATCATAGTCCATTCACGACTTTAGGCCAATTTGTTGACTGTCCTGAATAGAAATAACATCCTAAAGTATTTGATTGGACGTCCTGGTCTTCTTCTTTCTGCAGATTGATTGCTCAACATTTGTTTGGGTATCTTGTGATCCTCCATTCAAGTAACATATTCATCCATCTTGACTTATAATCAGAGATTTTTTTCTAAAGGTGCCATGTGTAATTCTTCTAAAATGTCTTCAATTGTTTATGTTCTAGTAGTGTATATTCTGCAGTCCTTCGAAGATACACTGCTCAAAACAATTAGAGGAACACTTGTAATAAATTGAATAAGTAATTGTTTTTTAAAGCTGTGATGCTGAAAGTTGGACAATATGTAAATTGAATTATTCATTTTACCATTGGATACAAATTTTAAAGATCCATGGCCTAAATACAGAGAAATTACCTCAAATAACAAATATAGAGAAAATTTTTATTTTGGAAGGCACTGTCCACTTCTAATTGGTAAGCTTCCTGATGTTGCTATAGTGACGAATGTTGATTATTGCCTTGTTTATTGAAGTCTCTGACAAAATGAGGCATTTAAATGAGGTTGAAGTGTATCATGCTCTACATCTTTTACGAACAGATTAAGGAAAGAGAATATTCGTCCAAAAAGGCCCGTTAAAAAACCACGCTTAACAAATGGGCATAAGGTAGCAAGACGTACGTATGCTAAAAACTATGGTGATTGGAACCTGAACCAGTGGGAGTCTGTGCTCTTCTCGGACGAATCCAGGTATCGTCTTACACGTTGTGATGGTTGATTGAGGGTGTGGGGACGGCCAGGAGAAAGATTTTCTGCAGAGGCTGTACAGGAAATTGGAGGAGGTTCCATAATTGTGTGGGCCGGAGTTATGTACAACAGTCGTACGGACCTTGTACTTGTTCCCCAGCGACTGAATGCTGTCCGGTATATCGAGCACGTTCTGGAAGAGCATGTAGTACCTGCTGCCATTGGAGTAGGCCCCTGGATTTTGTTATGCAGGATAATGCCAGGGCACATTCTGCGCCTGTCACCAGGGATTTTCTGAGGAGGAATGAAATTGAGGTAATGGAGTGGCCAGCGGTCAGCTTAGACCTCAACCCCATTGAACACTTGTGGGATCTTCTAGACAGGAAGGTCAGGAACCGACATCAAGCTCCACAAACTCTGCAGCAACTTGGAGATGCTCTGAAGGAGGAATGGGAGAATATCCCGCAAGAGGAAATCCAGAATCTTATTGGGAGCATGCCATGAAGGTGTCAAACTGTCATCGAATGTCGTGGAGGCCATACACGATACTAACTCTATATAACGAGTGTTTAACTTTGAAAAATAAGCACAAGATTCAATTGCTTACATAGCGGAATTATTTGAAAAGTTAATTGTCAGCGTTATTCATTTGTTTTTACTGACATGAGCAATAAATAAATAACCACAAATAATGTACTTTATTAATTTCATGTTTGTACCTTTATCCAATGAAAAAATATTGCATATTTCATAGTGTTCCTCTAATTGTTTTGAGCAGTGTATCTCATTTCAGCAGATCTAAGTCTCTGTATATCCTTCTGCCCTACAGTGTCCATACTTCGCTACCGTACAAAAGAGTTGGAAGAGCCAGTGTTTTATACACTTTAGGGTCGGTTTCTCCAACAGAGGTAACTGTATTACGCCAGTTTTCCCTTGTGTAATGCATAGCTTAAACTGGCTAAATTAGGTCTCTCTATTGGTGAAACCTGACACTTAGTCTTGAATGTTTTTGGATTAACTGTGACTAGAAGATAGAATTTATAACTCTAAAATCCTTTAAAAATGTGATATTTCTGCATTTGTATTTTTACTTTTCATATGAGAAATTACATCCTAGATACGTAAATTATTCACCTGCTCCAAAATTGTATCAAGCACAATGTTTCTTTTCACGGGTTTTACACATTCAATTGCTACATTTCTCAATTTCTTTCCTTTTCTTTTTCTTTTTTTTTTAGCGAATTTCGAAGGAATCTAGATATTCAGTTTTCTCACATGAAAATATTTTTGAAAAAAAAAATACAAATATAATCGATCCTACTTACTGAACGCCGAAAGTGACCATGACAAATTTATATACCCTATACGAAATACGTCCACCGCTGTGGTGTCGAAGTAGCGTGCTGCCTTGTCACGCAGCGGGCCCGGGTTCGATCCCCGGTCGGGGCAGTTTTTCTGGGTAAGGTTTTTATCGGGGTTTTCCCTCACCTGTAAGACAAATGTCAGGAAAACTTTAATGCCCAAACGGTCCCCGAATGATATGGCCATCATCATCATCATCATCATCCTTACCATTATCATCATCCTTCACCGGTGTGGAAAGCAACGGGAAGCTACCACACCTACAATTCCCTAGTAAAGCTTCAAGCATAGAAACAGAGTGAAAATCCCCAGTAGGTAGTCCAAGAATCAGATGGAAGAATTACATTAACCATGATTTAAGGGTAGTATATTATACAGGGGAAGACTTGAAAAAAATACTCAGAATAGGGATCAATGGAGAGCTAAAAATCCGCGCGGCCGTGAACTTACGTGTTTGATAGTGCCAGTGAGTTTGTTAGTTATATATTCTGCATATTTTCAACATCCGCCGTTATGATCATATTTCCGAACTCTTCAGTAATCTCTCTTGGCTCCGTCTTAACGACAGACGTAAATTGCACTCTCTTTTGCTTCTTTTCAAGCTTCTGAAATCCTTCAATCCCAGTTGCTTGGCGTCCAGATTTGAGAAGTTATCTTCTTACCACAATATTGACACTAGGTCACAAGATAACAGTCTGCTAACAGTCCCTCTTCATAACACTTCCTCTTATTCTAACTTCTTTCACAATAGCTTCTGCTCGCTCCTGGAATTCCCTCCCTCAATATATTAGGGATTATTTGCCGCAGACATGACAGTTTTAAGTCACGCTTATACAATTACTTGAAGTTTCATATAATTATAATATAATAGTTTAATTTTTTTTATTCATGGAAAAATAATGCACGTACAGCCAAGAAGGCCCGTGCGCAATGTAAATGAATATGTATTTTCTGTTTTCTGAAAAAAAGGCAATAAATTCCATTATCTATCTACTAGAAGTTAATTAGCGGTAATAATTTTTTCTCAAGAACTATATTTATTCTATGTAATTAATCTTATACATTTTATCATTTTTCTATCATGTGCATTTTATAATTCATTCGTTAAATCTAGAGTAAACAAAATACTAATTATATTGTAGGTATATCGCGTAATAATTTAGGTTTATTGTAATTTAGGCGTAATAGAATTTTTTTGCATTTTTTCATTTTTGTTGAAGAAGAGGTTGTACTTTTAGTTCTTCTCTAATATTCTCATTTCTATGTTCTTCTCTTGTACAATCTTTTACAGCCTGTAGGAATCTCATTTCCGCTGCTTGAATTTTACTTTTTTTTTCTTTTTCCTCTAGGACCCAGGCCACACTTCCATACATCGCCACTGGTAGTGCCATCGTTGAGTAAAATCTTAGCTGCGTATCCTTTCTTACTTTGTTCCTCAGTGTTCGCCAGATTGTTCCACAAATATGTTGAAATTTCTGCATTTAAAAAAAATTACATTAAAAAGAATATATATAGTGTTCTGCCTAGGGAAGGTCTTTCACTGCAATCATAGCATTTTCATGTTATGCTTGTAGATTTACTAGGGAATTATAGGTGTGTTAGCTTCCTGTTGCTTTCCACACCACCGGATGATAATGATGATGATGTTCGGGGACAGATTGGGCCTCACAATAATTTTAGCTGGAATTCTTTTAAAATTGGGGGTATGGATTACTTCGGGTATACAATTTATTAATGAGAATTGGCTGTAAAACAAACTTTGTTTGAATCTCTATTAGAGTAGTAGGGGGACTTTGGTTAGATTAATTTGTATACGTCAAACTGATTTAAAGTTTGAACTGTTTATTCAGCTTCCTGACATATGTCTCACAGGTGAGGAAAAACCCCGAAAAAATCTCAACCAGGGAGCTAGTCCCGACCGGGAATCGAAGCGCAAAAAAAGACAGCACGCTACCTCGAGACCGCAGCGGTGGATATTAAAATATCGACAAAAATGGTAATGATTTCTGATGTCAAGAATTAATTTCATTCAAACAGCTGTATATGAAGACATTTATTGTTTTATTTATCTTATTTAAGGCAATAGAAAAATACTCTTGTTGTAAGTAACTTCTTAGAATATTTATAAATTTAGGTCCAGTGCGGCACAGGTTGATGCTATATATAAAACTAACTCACTGGCACTATCGAACCGGTAGGTTCATGGCCGCGCGGACATAAACTCTGCATACGTCCCTATCCTGAGCTAATGTTTCCGATCATCCCCTGTAAAATCTACTTCCCTCAAATCATAGTTAATGTTATTCTCCCACCCCATTCTTGGTCTACCAACTGGGCGTTTTCTCTCTGGGTTTCCTACAAGAAGCTTCCATGCACGTCTTTCATTCCCCATTCGTGTCACATGCCCTGCCCATCGCAGTCTACGAGACTTAACTGTTCTCATTATATCTGGCTTCCTATAAAGACCATGTAGTTCATTGTTATGTAGTCTTCTCCATTAACCTGTCTGTTCATCTCTCTTTGGTCCAAACATTTTCCTAAGAACATTGTTCTCAAATAACTCGTAATCTCCTTTCATCCCTTAAAGTAAGAGTCCATGACTCGCAACCATATAATATAACTGGTAGAATAATAGTTTTATATATTTTCAGTTTAACGTTTTTTGAAAGGAGTTGAGACGTCAACAGTCTCTGTAATGCATAATAAATGCTAATATATTGTAATGAAATATGATACAGTACCAAATTGGGCCAAAAGGGGACAAATAGGGGTGTGCACTGAAATCAGACATTTTAATTCCACCCCTTTAATAAGGAGCATCCTAGTATAATATGTCCTAATTTAACTCACTTGAATTATTTAAAATACATTATCTAAAATTGTTTATAAATATTTAAATCTATATACACTTAATTAAAACAAAACATGATAGTGCCAGGTAATTGTAATAAGATATATACAATTATTTGATATCAGTTACTTTTTATATCATCTTCGCAGATACGTCACGTTAAAGGATGGGCGGCATATATCCCTCAGGTACCTTATGCAGACACAACATTTGTATTGTCATCAACAGTGCTTGAGTTTCTAAACGTTTTTGCATAATTATTTTAATCTAGTTGCCAGCACTCGAAAGAATAAAGGAGTCGCAAATAAAAAGTAATCTAGCTCTAAAAGTTTACAGTTTTGAAAGCCCCTCCTCCCATCCCTGCTCTCTGAGTAGTTATTAATGTAATTAGTAATGAAACTTTACAGTAGGGAGGGGAGGGGGAAGACGGTCTCGAAAAGCGGCTTGCTAAGGAAGGAAGTTGAGGTTTGTCAAACTGTGGAGAATTATATCGCAGCCACAGTTCTCCCTCCCTCCCTCTCTCAATACTCTAATTATGCGCAAACAAAAGTTTTAATGCTCCTATTTGGCAGTCTTCCCCCATTGGAATGCAAGCCACATAGTGTAATTATCATATAGGCTACAGCACCCGGCACGTGGTAACACTCTGACTTTATAATCGTTCACCGAACAAAGCCTAAATATCCTAGAGAATTTACAAAGTAGGCTCCAATAATGAGGTGGGAGAATAACATTAACTGTGATTTGAGAAAAATAGATTATACAGGGGATGATTGGAAAACATTGGCTCAGGATAGGGATGTAAGAAGAGCTTATGTCCATGCGGCCATATACCTACGAGATCGATAGTGCCACTGAGTTAGTTAGTTAGACCTCATAATAGCAGTTGCACACTCGATTCTTCACCGAAATACTGGGAAAAACTGAAATTTCGTTACACTTGATTTATATTATGGAAATGGACAGTTAATGACAAATGAAAGAAAACTTAAAGAAGAGTTTGATTTAAAATACCTGGGAACAATAATAACAAACATCATTGAGGTGCAGAAATGAATTAAACACTGGAAATTCATGCTATTATTTACAAGAGTGACTATTGTCCCAAAGTCTCTCAAGAAAACACTTTTTTTTTGTTCAATGCCACCTGTCTGTCATTCTACATTTCAGGTATTCTCTCCTGGTACTGGCGTATTGTAAACCACTTCTGAGGTTGGGACGCCTGGAAGGCGGTGTTGTGCTACCCCAATGATATGTTGGGTGATGACGATAGGTAATGAAGTAGCGTGCTTCCTTGTCACGCAGCGGGCCCGGGTTCCATACCCAATCGGGACAAGATTCCTGGGTGAGGTTTTTCGGCGTTTTTCCTTATCTTTAAGACAAATGTCAGGATACAGTTATATGGATGCGAAATGTTGTCGCTAAAGTTAAGGGAGGAAAAAAGATTACAGGTAGTTGATAATAAAGTTCGAAAGTTTTCAAGGACATTCACTTTTTTAAAATAATTGTGAGTTCCTGTCATTGGAATAACAACTATCATTGATTTCATAAAACATTTAATTCGATATGAAAATTATAGAATTACGAAGAAACGATGTGTGAACGATATAACAATATTGCAGCTACAGGCGTTGGAGTAGGTAGAATTTCTTTAAATCCATTTCAAAATTTTACACGACCTTGTTTAAATCCATTAATAATTAGTATCTGTACAAGCACATATACACCTGTGGCATTAGGGTAAAAGTACGTAAGTCCGATTTTAGTGATTTTTATTTTGTAGATTATTATATCAGACACACAGTATTTTTTCTTCTTCTATCGTAGGGTTCAAGGTTTTAAGCGATAGCTTATTTGTAATGATAGATATATTTTGATCCGAAGTAATGAAAATCTATGATTATTATTAAGAAATTATTTGAATATTAATAAACTGTCGTTTTTAGACACATGTGTGTTTATCTTTAATTATTCTGCTTTGAGTCTCTCACAAACACGATATATCTAATTTATCCACACTCTCAGCTCTATCTTCGGATCACCTTCACGGGTCGGCTAGACTGCCACGATTCTCTCGCGAATCACCCGTGACTGTCGGCCGACTCGCAATCACTTTATATATATACGAGGCCGAAACATCTGGAAGCCCAGTCTCGATTCTTCTCGATTTGAAACTACAAGATGCAGATATTTCTGGAAAGTGATGCATAGACGCACTTGGAAAGCTCCCATAGGAGCCTTCCGACTCATGTGTCCCAACCCACGAATCCCCTCTCCTTATAAGGCAATACTTGAGATTCCCGCGAAATTCAACAGGCGGCCGTCACAACACAGACCTAGTGGTCTAACCCTACGTCAACTCGCAGTGTTTGAATCTCAACATTCAATTGTTATAATTATTTGTCAATATGTTTAAGCGATGCTGCCGATTATTATTCTTCAATAAAATTAATTACGATGATAGATGCATTGCTTTTTAAATCAATTTTATACGTATTCTAAATACTTGTTACAATAAGTATTACATATTATTTATTTATTTAGCAGGTTTCACAGCACCATCTTGCGCCCTAAAAATGTACTATCAACCTCCTTTATATCTCTCTGCATTCCAATCTCGATCATCCGATCATTTCTCACTCATACTGCTTATATTATCACCAACACACGTTACTTCTGGCCGTCGTTCTAACAATGTGTAAAGAATAAAGAATCCTTTATCATATTATTTGAATAGCATGTACGAAGTTTCCCACTCTTATTTTAAGGGAGGAGAAAAGATTACGATTATTTGAGAATAAAGTTCTTAGGAATATTTTGAACCAAAGAGAGATGAACAGACAGGTAAATGGAAAAGACTTCATAACAGTGAACTACATGGTCTTTATATGAAACAGATATAGGCCTAATAAGAACAGTTAAGTCTCGTAGACTGAGATGAACACGACATGTAGCACGAATGTGGAATGAAAGAGGTGCATGGAAGCGTCTTCTAGGAAAACCTGAGGGAAAACGCCCTGTTAGTTGAACAAGATTAAGGGTGGGAGAATTGTGTTAACCATGATTTGAGGAAAGTAGATTATACAGGGGATGATTTGGAAAACACTAGCTAAGGATAGGGTTGTATAGAGAGCTTATGTCAGCGCGGCCATGAACCTACGGATTCCATAGTGCCAGTCAGTAAGTTATAGCGAGTTTCGTTGCGAAGAATCGAATAATTGCTGCCGCTATAGTTGCTTTTAATATTCGATTCAACTTAATTTTCACTCCTGATTGTCAGATTTTGCTAGTTAAAGAACCCATCCTTATATAACTAACTAATTCACTGGCCCTATCGAACCCGTAGGTTCATAACCGCATGGACATAAGCTCTACATACATCTCTATCCTGAGCTAATAATTTCCAATTATTCCCTGTATAATCTACTTCCCTCAAATCATAGTTAATGTTATTTTCTCCATCCCATTCTAGGACTACCAACTGGGCGTTTTCCTTCTGGTTTTCCTACAAGAAGCTTCCATGCACGTCTTTCATTCCCCATTCGTGCCACATGTCCTGCCCAATTTAATCAACGAGACTTAACTATTCTTATTATATCCGGCTTCCTATAAAGACCATGTAGTTCATTGTTATGTAGTTTTCTCCATTCACCTCTCTGTTCATCTCTCTTTGGTCCAAAAATGTTGCTAAGAACTTTATTCTCAAATACTCGTAATCTCCTTTCTTCCCTTAAAATAAGAGTCCATGTTTCGCATAAGTATAATATAACTGGTAGAATAGTAATTTTATATATTTTCATTTTTACGTTTTTTGAAAGGAGTTGGGACGTCAAGAGTGTCCGTAATGCATAACAGCAAGCATTTCCAGAATTGAGCCTATGTTTAATTTCTTTGTGCATCTCATTCCTATTTGTGATTATTGTTCCTAGATGTTTGAATTCAGCCACTTCCTCAAAATTTCCGTCATTTGTCATTACCTGTCCATTTCCATTAGGTATTTCTAAGTGTGACCATATATTTAGTTTTAGTTTCCTTATGTTTCTAAATTAAATGTTATATACGTAGTTCGGTTCCGAAAAAGTTCATGTTTATTCTAAATGTCTAGAGTGTAGCATCGATGAATATTTGCATTTTTTTCAACCTTAACATTCCTTCGGAATTCGTTAAAAAAACCTCATTGGAAAAACGAAAGAAACATTTAAAATGGATATTAGAAGGGAAAGTTAGAGCGCATTCCTTTTGGAGGTAAGTTAGGAAAAAATTTCCGATGTTCAATGATGCTGGATATACTCCATTAAGCTTATATTTCCAGAGCTCTTTATTTTTTAAAATATTTTTTCTAGGTATTCGCGTCTCTACAGACTAAAATATTTACCTAAAGCGTCATTTCTAAGTAAATGAGGAAAATTAAAAATGATGGAATGAAATCGATTTCCTCCTTCCCTCATACACATACACACTCTTGTTTTTGTGGTTTGAAACCCCTGCCGGGCAGAGTTCTGCGAGAGATGAGTTGATATTTGGTTTCAAATAACTTCCATCGATCGATGATGATAATGTTCCTCCTCTACTCTCTCACTCTCTCTATCTCTACCTCTCTCTTTCTGAAGAAACACAACAGTTCTCAGTTATTAGAACAAACTTGACTTTCGAAAGGAAAACCAATTTCGTACTTTGTAAATATTTGCAGGAATGACTACTATACAATAGTAATAACACACTTTGACGAAACATAAATTGGCTCCGTCTATTTGGACACGTTAAAGACGTACTGATGTAAGTCACATTCCATTTACTTACTTACTTACATACTTACTCTTACTCACTGGCACTATCGAACCTGTAGGTTCATGGCCGCGCAGACATAAGCACTCCATACATCCCTATCCTGAGCTAATGCTTTCCAATCATTCCCTGTATAATCTACTTCCCTCAAATCATAGTTAATGTTGTTCTCCCACCTCATTCTTGGTCTATCAACTGGGCGTTTTCCCTCTGGCCCTCCTACAAGAAGCCTCCATGCAAGTCGTTCATTCCCCATGTCCTGCCCATCTCAGTCCACGAGACTTAACTGTTCTTATTACATCTGGCTTCCCATAAAGACCATGTAGTTCATTGTTATGTAGTCTTCTCCATTCACCTGTCTGTTCATCTTTGTCCAAAAATTTTCCTAAGTACTTTATTCTCAAATACTTGTAATCTCCTTTCCTCCCTTAAAGTAAGAGTCCATGTTTCGCACCCATATAATATAACTGGTAGAATAATAGTTTTATATATTTTCAGTTTAACGTTTTTTGAAAGGAGTTGGAACATGAAGAGTCTCTGCAATGCATAATAGCACGCATTTCCAGAATTGAGCCTATGTTTAATTTCTTTGCATCTCATTCCTATTTGTGATTATTGTTCCTAGGTATTTGAATTCAGCCACTTCCTCAAATTTTCCCTCATTTGTCATTAGCTGTCCATTTCCATTATATAATGTGTTTCTACGTGTGACCATATAGTATTTAGTTTTATTGATATTTACTTCCAGTCACATTCCATTTACTTTCCACAAATTAACTTTCAACATCAACATCATCATCAACATCATAATCATCATCATAGTCCATTCACGACTTTAGGCCAATTTGTTGACTGTCCTGAATAGAAATAACATCCTAAAGTATTTGATTGGACGTCCTGGTCTTCTTCTTTCTGCAGATTGATTGCTCAACATTTGTTTGGGTATCTTGTGATCCTCCATTCAAGTAACATATTGCATCCATCTTGACTTATAATCAGAGATTTTTTTCTAAAGGTGCCATGTGTAATTCTTCTAAAATGTCTTCAATTGTTTATGTTCTAGTAGTGTATATTCTGCAGTCCTTCGAAGATACACTGCTCAAAACAATTAGAGGAACACTTGTAATAAATTGAATAAGTAATTGTTTTTTAAAGCTGTGATGCTGAAAGTTGGACAATATGTAAATTGAATTATTCATTTTACCATTGGATACAAATTTTAAAGATCCATGGCCTAAATACAGAGAAATTACCTCAAATAACAAATATAGAGAAAATTTTTATTTTGGAAGGCACTGTCCACTTCTAATTGGTAAGCTTCCTGATGTTGCTATAGTGACGAATGTTGATTATTGCCTTGTTTATTGAAGTCTCTGACAAAATGAGGCATTTAAATGAGGTTGAAGTGTATCATGCTCTACATCTTTTACGAACAGATTAAGGAAAGAGAATATTCGTCCAAAAAGGCCCGTTAAAAAACCACGCTTAACAAATGGGCATAAGGTAGCAAGACGTACGTATGCTAAAAACTATGGTGATTGGAACCTGAACCAGTGGGAGTCTGTGCTCTTCTCGGACGAATCCAGGTATCGTCTTACACGTTGTGATGGTTGATTGAGGGTGTGGGGACGGCCAGGAGAAAGATTTTCTGCAGAGGCTGTACAGGAAATTGGAGGAGGTTCCATAATTGTGTGGGCCGGAGTTATGTACAACAGTCGTACGGACCTTGTACTTGTTCCCCAGCGACTGAATGCTGTCCGGTATATCGAGCACGTTCTGGAAGAGCATGTAGTACCTGCTGCCATTGGAGTAGGCCCTGGATTTCTGTTTATGCAGGATAATGCCAGGGCACATTCTGCGCCTGTCACCAGGGATTTTCTGAGGAGGAATGAAATTGAGGTAATGGAGTGGCCAGCGGTCAGCTTAGACCTCAACCCTATTGAACACTTGTGGGATCTTCTAGACAGGAAGGTCAGGAACCGACATCAAGCTCCACAAACTCTGCAGCAACTTGGAGATGCTCTGAAGGAGGAATGGGAGAATATCCCGCAAGAGGAAATCCAGAATCTTATTGGGAGCATGCCATGAAGGTGTCAAACTGTCATCGAATGTCGTGGAGGCCATACACGATACTAACTCTATATAACGAGTGTTTAACTTTGAAAAATAAGCACAAGATTCAATTGCTTACATAGCGGAATTATTTGAAAAGTTAATTGTCAGCGTTATTCATTTGTTTTTACTGACATGAGCAATAAATAAATAACCACAAATAATGTACTTTATTAATTTCATGTTTGTACCTTTATCCAATGAAAAAATATTTGCATATTTCATAGTGTTCCTCTAATTGTTTTGAGCAGTGTATCTCATTTCAGCAGATCTAAGTCTCTGTATATCCTTCTGCCCTACAGTGTCCATACTTCGCTACCGTACAAAAGAGTTGGAAGAGCCAGTGTTTTATACACTTTTAGGGTCGGTTTCTCCAACAGAGGTAACTGTATTACGCCAGTTTTCCCTTGTGTAATGCATAGCTTAAACTGGCTAAATTAGGTCTCTCTATTGGTGAAACCTGACACTTAGTCTTGAATGTTTTTGGATTAACTGTGACTAGAAGATAGAATTTACTAACTCTAAAATCCTTTAAAAATGTGATATTTCTGCATTTGTATATTTTTACTTTTCATATGAGAAATTACATCCTAGATACGTAAAATTATTCACCTGCTCCAAAATTGTATCAAGCACAATGTTTCTTTTCACGGGTTTTACACATTCAATTGCTACATTTCTCAATTTCTTTCCTTTTCTTTTTCTTTTTTTTTTAGCGAATTTCGAAGGAATCTAGATATTCAGTTTTCTCACATGAAAATATTTTTGAAAAAAAAAATACAAATATAATCGATCCTACTTACTGAACGCCGAAAGTGACCATGACAAATTTATATACCCTATACGAAATACGTCCACCGCTGTGGTGTCGAAGTAGCGTGCTGCCTTGTCACGCAGCGGGCCCGGGTTCGATCCCCGGTCGGGGCAGTTTTTCTGGGTAAGGTTTTTATCGGGGTTTTCCCTCACCTGTAAGACAAATGTCAGGAAAACTTTAATGCCCAAACGGTCCCCGAAATGATATGGCCATCATCATCATCATCATCATCCTTACCATTATCATCATCCTTCACCGGTGTGGAAAGCAACGGGAAGCTACCACACCTACAATTCCCTAGTAAAGCTTCAAGCATAGAAACAGAGTGAAAATCCCCAGTAGGTAGTCCAAGAATCAGATGGAAGAATTACATTAACCATGATTTAAGGGTAGTATATTATACAGGGGAAGACTTGAAAAAAATACTCAGAATAGGGATCAATGGAGAGCTAAAAATCCGCGCGGCCGTGAACTTACGTGTTTGATAGTGCCAGTGAGTTTGTTAGTTATATATTCTGCATATTTTCAACATCCGCCGTTATGATCATATTTCCGAACTCTTCAGTAATCTCTCTTGGCTCCGTCTTAACGACAGACGTAAATTGCACTCTCTTTTGCTTCTTTTCAAGCTTCTGAAATCCTTCAATCCCAGTTGCTTGGCGTCCAGATTTGAGAAGTTATCTTCTTACCACAATATTGACACACTAGGTCACAAGATAACAGTCTGCTAACAGTCCCTCTTCATAACACTTCCTCTTATTCTAACTTCTTTCACAATAGCTTCTGCTCGCTCCTGGAATTCCCTCCCTCAATATATTAGGGATTATTTGCCGCAGACATGACAGTTTTAAGTCACGCTTATACAATTACTTGAAGTTTCATATAATTATAATATAATAGTTTAATTTTTTTTATTCATGGAAAAATAATGCACGTACAGCCAAGAAGGCCCGTGCGCAATGTAAATGAATATGTATTTTCTGTTTTCTGAAAAAAAGGCAATAAATTCCATTATCTATCTACTAGAAGTTAATTAGCGGTAATAATTTTTTCTCAAGAACTATATTTATTCTATGTAATTAATCTTATACATTTTATCATTTTTCTATCATGTGCATTTTATAATTCATTCGTTAAATCTAGAGTAAACAAAATACTAATTATATTGTAGGTATATCGCGTAATAATTTAGGTTTATTGTAATTTAGGCGTAATAGAAATTTTTTGCATTTTTTCATAATTTGTGTAAGTGGTAGACAAAGCCTTTAGGCCTTAACTCTGCCAGTTAAAATAAAGCCATTATTATTATTGTCCACCGCTGTGGTCTCGAGGTGGCGTGCTGCCTTGTCACGTAGCGGGCCAGGTTCGATCCCCGATCGGGGCAGTTTTTCTGGATGAGGTTTCTATCGGGGTTTTTCCTCACCTGTAAGACAAATGTCAGGAAAATTTTATGGCCCAAACGGTCCCCGAAATCATATGGCCAACATCATCATCCTTCACCGGTGTGGAAAGCAACAACTACAATTCCCTAGTAAAGCTGCAAGCAAGGCATGAAAATGCTATGATTGCAGTGAAAGACCTGCCCTCGGGCAGAATTCCTATGGATGGATGGATTATTATTATTATAATTATTATTATTATTATTACTATTAATATTATTACTATTATTAAATAACTTTTAACGGTCTATTGCTAAAAATTTATATTTTTCGGAACCAAACTCGGTGTATTACAATCAATTAAAAAGTGATCCCACAACAGGCCTCAGGAGGCCTTTGGGGTAGTAGGAGGTTAAGGCTCCCACTTTTTCTAGACAATCGGCACTTGATGTCAGCCGGGTTGTCAGCCCTGCGTGACGGCCGCCTTTACCCCAGAACAAGAGTCTGGTACTCATTTCTGTTAGAGGCTGAGTCGACCCCAGGGTCATAGTGCCGCCAGAGGGTTTGGGTCAGTTTAAAAATCCTGACCCCCAACGGGACTTGAACCCTCGACCCTCCGGCTTGTAGCTCAGTGCCTTAACCACTACGCTACGGAAGCAATGTCAAATTCGTAGACCAGAGGAACAGGACCTTTAGGAGTGTTGGTTAGCCTGAAAAGAAAATTTAAAAAATTGCTCTAGCAAGAGGAGAATTTCGATTCTTCCGTAACATAATTCGGAACATGTTATTGAAATAAAACGAGGAAGGTCATCATCATCATCATCATCCATGCAAGTATTAGGCCGTGTGGCTTGTTACGGTCTCAAAGAGGAGTTTTCCAACCAGCGCTTTTTTGGACGTTCCAGCGACCTTTTGCCTTAGGCAGTAACGAAGTATGGCTTTTGGATTTATATGAGACGGCATTCATTGAAGATGGGCTTTCCAGTTGTTTTGGTAGTTTAAAACGGGGAAGGTATTTCCCAAAAATAGCGAATTCCTACCAACAGAAGTGAGAGTTACCTGAATGTCGAAACTACGGGTTTGAAAGTGTCAGTGAGTTAACACAGAAGAAGTAGATAGATAGATAATGGAATTTATTGCCTTTTTTCAGAATAAAGAAAATACATATGCATTTACACTGCGCACGGGCTTGCTTGGCCGTACGTGCATTATTTTTCCATGAATAAAAAATTAAACTAATCATAATATAAACAAATACCTACAAATACACCTGTATCAAAAACAATAACAGGCTACATATAAACAAAATCTATGTCTACACTACATCGCAATAATACATATCTACACTCATCCATATTCCGTACATAAATATTAATAAAAATGCTAGAAAACAAATTAAGAAGAAAAAACACACACACATACACCCACACACCCCCACATATATACACACCGCACGCTCTTACCCCCCCCCCCGTCCCTGCACACATCAAATACACTATCGGACTATTCAATTTATCAGGCCTACTTATTATTAAATGTATGATTGTTACCTGTTACTGTGAATTTTGCTCGTCCTCCGCTTAGCAGAGTCGTCCCTGTAAGTCTGTTAACAGCTCGACACTGGTAGTTCCTATATTTGTCCTCATCATCTACTCTTCGTATCAATAATTCTCCAGTAGGCAGCATATGGTATTTACCCTCTGGAATTACAAATATATTATCAATTAACAAACACATGTACACAGGGTTCCCACAAATGCTCTTTCGAGGTTCGAACACATGTAACTTGCGTTTAAATAAACTTTCAAACATGAAACTAGTGCTAATGGAAAGAGAAGCTCAAAAATGTTTGGTTAAAGTACCTTACAGATGTTCAACAGGACGGCGCACCCCCTCATTTTCATAATGAAGTCAGATTGGAGCTCAACGCCAGACTACCGAACCGATGGATTGGCCGTGTTGCTAATGACGATGAAGAACTACTTGCTTGGCCTCCGAGTTCGCCAGACCTCACACCACTTGACTTCTTTTTGTGGGGTTATGTCAAAGATCTTGTGTACAAGCCACCTCTTCCACAGACTGTCCTTGATCTAAGAAGACGCATCACAGCAGCCATCGAAAGAGTTGACCGTGATATGCTACAACGTTCCTGGGCGGAAATGGACTGCAGGCTTGATGTGTGTCGTTTTACCAGTGGAGCTCACATTGAACATCTGTAGGGTACTGTAACCAAAACGTGGAGTTTCTCTTTCCATTAGTACTAGTTTCATGTTTGCATGTTTTTTAAACGCAAATTACACGTGTTCGAAACCCGAAAGAGCATTTGTGGGAACCCTGTATATCAAGATTATATATTTTACAGTTATTTTATGACCAGGTACATACAGTATAGCAATGGCACATACATTATAAATCATTTTAAACTTAACACAATATTAAGAAGAATAATTCAAAGAGTAAAGGCGATTAGCTTCCAATATTTTCATTAATGTGTTGTTAAAATCAATCATTTCTAACTGAATGCGAAAAACTAGCATGACTTTAGAGAATTTAATTAGTTTTTTTAAAAATTTTAGTATATTTAAATAGATCGACCGCGGTGGCTAAATGGTTATGTACCTTGCCTCTCGTCCCGAGGGTCGCAGGTAGAAACCCGATCGAGGTCGAAGGATTATTAAGGCGGAAAATCCTAAGGGACTAGTCCTCAGAAACGATGTGATGGTTTTCAGGCTCGTAAAAACCACAAGCCTGAATAAAAGGCCTCTGTGCAAATTTTGACCGACGTTCATCCATCCAAGAAGTAACTTAACTACCTACTAGATGTCTCATTGAGGCGATGTGCTAACCACGTCTCACCAGTTGACATCCCTACGTAAATAAAATAAAGTAAAGTGATCCCACTACAGGCCTCAGGAGGCCCTTGGGGTATTAGAAGGTTAAGACTCCCACATTTTCTGAACAATCGGCACTTGATGTCAGCCGGGTTGTCAGCCCTGCGTGGCGGCCGCCTTACCCCCAGAACAAGCGCCTGGTACTCATTTCCGTTAGAGGTTGAGTCGACCCCAGGGCCATAGTGCCTCCAGAAGATGTGGGTAGTTAAAAAAATTCTGACTCCGCCGGGACTCGAATCCTCGGCCTTCCGGCTTGTAGCGCAGTGCCTTAACCGCTACGCCACGGCGTGTCATGCCTAACTAAATTAGAGTGGTTAAGGAACTCCCGCTAGGGATCACCCGTGTCCCCAAGTGGGACGTAAGGGTTACATACATACACAGTTCATAGGAAACGTTTTGGAAAAAAATAGACGAATAAACTGGCGAATATTGAAGGCTTCGTAACAGTGAGTTACACGATCTCTATTGGGAAGCTAGGTGTAATAAGAACAGCCAAGTCCCACAGACTTCGATGAGCAGGACATGTGGCGCGAATAGGGCATGAAATAGAGATCTGGAAACGTGTAGTAGGAAAACCGGAGGGAAAACGCCCACTAGGTAGGCAGAGAATGAGTTGGGGGAATAATATTAACCATGGTTTGAGGGAGCCGAATAATATAGGGAATGATTGGAAAACATCCTTCAGGACAGGGAAGTATCGAGAGAATATATGAATCAGTTAGAATGAATATACATATTCAACCGCTTTGGTATTTTTTTTATTCAGAGCCCCACCACCACCCCCGGGTTACCTCGGGCATAATGTCCTTATCCCCAGGTCTGCTCTATGTCCCTGTCTATATCTTATCTTTATTGAACAAATTGCTCTGAACAATTTTTGTTCACCTTGGATTAGCCGCAACCAGTAATTGAGTATACGAATTTTGCAGTTTATGTCGTCCTGAAATGACTCAAATTCATATAAAATTCCACTGTTAGAACCGGCCTTACGAATTCCTGTAATATATTTTTGAAAATGCGTATATACCTTATTTAGTATTTCCGTTCTTTGAAAACCCCAGATCTCACTAGCATAGTGCATTGCTGGCCTCACCATCGCTCCATACATTTTTTCTAACGTACTAACTGGAATATCAGGCACTCGACCCAGAATACTGCGAATACTGTTAAGTTGTCCCCTCCCTTTGAATAGTCCTATCTTTAATAATAGTATAAGTAATAATAATAATAATAATAATAATAATAATAATAATAATAATAATAATAATGTTTTATTTATTCTGGCAGAGTTAAGGCCATAAGGCCTCCTCTTCCACTCAACCAGCACAAATACATGAAATATTTGACAAATATAAATATATCATCATCATCATCATGAACAAATTCGTTTTAGGCCATGTGGCCTGTACGGTAAACCTAGCGAAGATGGTCTTGATCTTTCCACCGATGTTTTGGTCTTCCTTGGTCCCTATGTCCAGTTGGGGTATATTGGAGTGCCAATATTGGAAGTCTATTTCTTGCCATCCTCCTCAGATGATTTTTCCATTCTTGTTGGTATCTTTGTATATCTTCATTTAAACTTGTTACTCCAAGTTTTCCTCTGATAATACTGTTCCTTTGGTGATCCAGTCTATTAACTCCTAACAATGATCGTAAGAAGCGCATTTGGCTTACTTGAAGTTTATGAGAGTTTCTTTTATTTAAAATCCAAATTTCACTTCCATATTTTAGAGCAGCTTTTGATGTGATGTCATGCAATCTTAGTTTTGTCTAAATATACACTATACTAATTATAAACAGTTAAAGATACATTAAATGTAGCAATGTAAATGTCATGTACAAACAACATTTTATACGATATTAACAATAATAATACTTACGATAATAATAATAATAATACTTACTATAATAATAATAATAGTATAAATATGATAAATTATACGAGAAACACCAATTAATATATATATATATATATATATATTACACTGGGTAATAATGAAGTCGAGGTTAGAGCAAATATAAATTTATATTTCTTTTAAAAGTTGCCAATGTCCGGCAGTATATCTTCATTGAAATACATAATAAATATACAATTCGGGTATTTGAAGTGTGTAGTTGTTACATAAAATAAAAATAAAGTGTGTTTTCTTTCTTTGTGTATGTGTGTTTAGTGCTTGTTTGTGTATATGTGTGTTTGTGTGTGTAGTAGTAGTAGATTGGTGACGTTTTTAAAGCCTCTCTTTATCTCCGCTGGTCTTCGTCTCTTCGTAATCGCAAGACTCTTCCTGTGTGCGGTTTCTTGGTAACGTCGTTGCCTCGCACGCAGCGGGCTCGAGTTCTATCCCCAGTTGGCACAAGTTTCCTGACTAAAGTTTTTCTTCGTAAATAATACAATTGTAGGGAAACTTTACGGTCCAAATAGTCTCTGAACATAATTTGGGAATAATAATCACACCATTATATTCGCCTTGTTTAGTCTGGATGTGTGAGTGAATGGTGTATTCGAGCTGACAGGACGTTGGCCCAGTTACTGAGCTGATCCCTCATCCGGGAAGACCCCCCATTTTCTTGTGAGTTCAATAGAAGAACTGATGTGTTCAAGAGTTTGAACATCCTCTCCCGACAGCTCGTGTCAATAAAGGCTCGGGTGAAGAGGAACACGATAAAGTATCTTAAAGGGAGAGGTTAAACTAACTGGGGAACTGTCAACAATTACATGCCGAAACATACCTTGAAATTTCTTCCAAAAAAGTGCTGTGACGTACCAAGGCCGTGTCCAAAAAAAATTCGACCATTTCTAACTGCAAGGCACTGAAATCCAGCGCCAAATCTCTCATTTAAATTACAGGGAAGAAATACAACTCCTAACTTCGATGGATTGGATAATCCTCACGATCTGCAGTCCACGTGTGCTCCGTCTCACTTCACTCCGCTCTAGTCAAGCAGAAGTCCGTCTGCTTCCCACAGTAGGTTTCCATTCTGTTTTAGATTTCTATGCGTTGCAGTTAAAAGTGGCAGACAATGCTCGGACAGAGTCTTGGTACATCACAACGCTTCTGTGAAAGAAATTTCAAGGTAGTTTTCGGCATGCAATGGTTGACAGTTCCCTTGTAAGTAAGATCACAAAGATTTGTCAACTTTTATAGAAATATTTTCATGAGACGAACTTTAATAACTATATTCCTTAGTAATTTGCTAAAATACACATAAAATCAATGGAAATACGGAGGAAATATTATGTAATCTTTCACACAGTCAACGATTATTAGGTAAATTCGTCATTAATCAAAACTTTTTATGAAATTGTATTAGGCCTATAAGAATAAGAATACATTATATTCACAAATAAATATTGTACACAGTGTTGACACCTGAATGATCAAGTGCTGGTGCTCGGGTGCAGTTCAGTTACAGAAAAAAGTAACCAACTAACTAACTCACTGGCACTATCGAACCCGTAGGTTCATGGCCGCGCGGCTCTCCATATATACCTATCCTGAGCTAATATTTGCCAATCATCCCCTGTATAAACTACTTCCATCAAATCATAGTTAATATTATACTACCACCTCATTCTTGGTATACCAACTGGGCGTTTTCTCTCTGGTTTTCCTACAAGAAGCTTCCATACACCTCTTTCATTCCCCATTCGTGCTACATTCCTGCTAAACGCAGTCTATGAGACTTAACTGTTCTTATTATATCTGGCTTCTTATTAAGACCATGTAATTCACTGTTATGAAGTCTTCTCCATTCACCTGTCTGTTCATGTCTCTTTGATCTAAAAATGTTCCTAAGAACGTATTCTCAAATACTCGTAATCTCTTATCCTTCCTTAAAGTAAGAGTCCATGTTTCGCATCCATTTAACTGGTAGAATAATAGTTTTATATATTTTCAGTTTAACGTTTTTGAAAGGAGTTGGGACATCAAGAGTCTCTGTAATGAATATACTCGTACATTACAAAGTTTTAGTTAAAAAAGGAGCAAAACAATATATGTGAACGTAGGAGCGAGTTTCAACAATAAAATAAAATCTGGCACATAAACAATTAAAAAAATAGTACAATATGAAAAAAAAAACGAAGCAATATAGAATAGTTTGATACCAGACTGATGAAGGTAGTTAGAGACATTAGAAAATAATATAGAGAGCTCCGTGACACAAGCGGTTGGACCCTCCCTCTCACCACTGTGGTCCCGAGATCGAGTCTCGGTCACTCCATGTGGGTTTCGTGGTGGACGAAACGGAGCTTGGGCAGGTTTTTCTCGGGGTTTTGTCCCGTTTTCCCCTGCCACAATTTCATTCCACCATTTCTCCACACTCATCTCAACCATTTCGTTTCATTTACTTTATCTGCCCCTGTAATGGTGCGTCAGGCGTTGTCGGCCGGCACCCTTGTCATTAGCAGACCTCTGTATAAGGGACTTCATCTCATCTCAACCCTGAGTTGGACATGAGTTGAGGACATTTAGGAAATCATATAAAATATAACAAATATAAGAGACGTTTTCAAAATATAAAACCCACTCTGATACGCAAGGAATTAAAGCAAAAGAGAATGACACAAACAAAACCATTGCATCATGGATTAATACCCAAATGAAGTATGCAATTAAATACATTAGGTAATAATATAGAGCAAAATACATTTAGGAGAAAATTTTAAAACATAAAAAACATTCTAACATAAATACTTGTGGAATGTATTGAGAGAGTGAGAGAGAGATATTGGATAACATATGTAGTTGGCCTGACGTTAGCAGCTCCATGATGTAGGACCTAAAAGTGTAAAACACGAGAGTGGGGAAGAGCAATCTACAGTGTTTGCGAATTCCGTTTGAGGTTATAGAGCACAAACTGAATAATTAAAGAGACAGAGGTAGTTCATATGTGCTTTCAAAATTGTTGTTCTCTACTATAAACAAATTTGGGATTTGTCGTTTATACGAAAACTAAATGGTCTCATCTGCAACTCATGTATTCTACTATCCAATCCAAAGACTTCATTTATGGGTTTCTACCGAATTCCGAAGAATTATACTATTAATGAAGTACCCATGAAAATATTGGTCCTTCCTACAGGACACCGAAAATATCAAATATAAAAATGCATATAGCCTATATATATGGGGGCACGCCTTAGCGTAATGGTTAAGGCACTGAGCTACAAGCCGGAGGGTCGAGGGTTCAAGTCCCGTTGGGGTCAGGATTTTTAAACTGACCCAAACCCTCTGGCGGCACTATGGCCCTGGGGTCGGACTCAGCCTCTAACGGAAATGAGTACCAGACGCTTGTTCTGGGGGTAAAGGCGACCGTCACGCAGGGCTGACAACCCGGCTGACATAAAGTGCCGATTGTCTAGAAAAAGTGGGAGCCTTAACCTCCTACTACCCCAAGGGCCTCCGGGCCTGTTGTGGGATCACTTTACTTATATATATATATATATATATATACATATACATATATATGACATGATAAGAAAAATAAATGCCTGAACGGGATTTCAACCCGGAATTCTGGGTTGGTACCCCAGCGTGCTATCCATTACAACATCAGGCAAATCTAATTCAAACACTTATCTTTCTTATATAGGGCCTATATATAAATATATCATCATCATTATCCGGCATCATGGCAGCTGCCGCCGTCTTCCGGAAACCAAACTCCATTCCTGTCTGTCCATCCATTGATGTTCCTCCATTCCTCTGATATTCATAGCTGCTTGTACCCCTTCTATCCAAGTTTTCTTCGGTCTTCCTCTCTTCCTCCTTTCCATTGGGATCCATTCCATAACAGTTTTAGGCAATCTTTATATATATATATATATTATATTCTCCATTATTACTAAATGTCGCGAGAACTCTGTCTTCACTGCCACCTGTTATCTGACTATAACATGTAAGCAAATTAAAGAGAATATTGTTACTTTATAGCAGTGACGCTTTATCGATGTTGTAATTAAATTTTTGACATTGAGCAATTCAAGCTTAATATGACATGATAAGAAAAATAAATGCCAGACCCCTGGGTTGGTACACCAGCGTGCTATGCTGAATAACACTAACTATGACCTGTGGGAAGAAGATTATACGAGGGATGATTGGAAAACATTAGCTCAGGATAGGGGTATATGGAGAGTTTATGTCCGTGCGGCCATGAACCTACGGGTTCGATAGTGCCAGTTAGTTAGTTAGTTATGTGTACAGAAATTAGACACTACCCCGATTCCGATACTTTATTCAGCCCTATTGATAAGCAGCCTTAAGCAATCCCTCAAATATAAATGAGGAACAACTATGAATTTGAAATGAGTATAAGTACGGTAATTGTTTTAAGGGGTCACTCATTTTTAAGTGACGACAATGAATTACGCCTTAAAACAGGCAGAAACATACATTTAATGTGTGAACAGATTTGGAGACAGCTATATGGAGTTTCCTTCCGACCTATGTCAGAGACTGTCAAACTATAACATCCTTCAAGAACATATTAAATAATTATTTAATAACAAAATAACTTATACCACCTCACTGATAGAATTATTTTAACCATTCATATATTTAATTATTTATGAAAATAATATTAAAATTAACACATATTTTCATTTGTTTTAAACATTGTATAACCGTAAAATTTGTTATCTATATGTCATTATTTGTTGTTTTCGAATATAGCAAAGAATAATACACATTCGGGTGAACCTTCCGTATTTAAAGTAAGTTTAAATTATTTGTTGTTTGTTTTTTATATAAGCCCCTACATTAGACAGGGACGGTCTACCAAAAATTTAATTAATCTTGCTAGTATACATTTTATTATTAGTTTTTGTCTTAATCTTCACTATCATTAACTGGTTGTATTATAGATCGATCGTAATATAATAGATATCTTATTGATCAATTCTTCAGTTAGTATTTAATATTAGAGTTAATTATGATTGTTATATTCTGATGTAATATATGTTTGTCCTGGTGAGTGGAAGAGAAAGCCACATGGCCTAACTCCAATATGCAAAATACATAAATAAGAATAAGAATAAATTGTATTTACAAATAAATGTTATACACAGTATTGACACCTGAATGAGCAAGTGCTGGTGCTCGGATGCAGTTGAGTTACATGAATAATACATATAGAATTTATACATTTAAAGTTAGGGGCCAGTTTCATTTTTACATAAATTATAACATATACAAATAAAAAAAAATAATGTATTGGGAATAAGACTTAGGCTATTCTAACAGAAGAATTAATGGAACGGAGAATGATTTACATAAAATAATATAAACCATATAATGTAATGGATTATAATCAATAATATAAACCATATAAGGTAATGGATTATAATCAATAATATAAACCATATAATGTAATGGATTATAATCAATAATATAATACCATATAAGGAATGGTTATAATCAATAATATAAACCATATAATGTAATGGATTATAATCAATAATATAACCATATAATGTAATGGATTATAATCAATAATATAAACCATATAATGAATGGATTATAATCAATAATATAAACCATATAATGTAAGGATTATAATCAATAATATAAACCATATAAGATAATGGATTATAATCAATAATATAAACCATATAATGGTAATGGATTATAATCAATAATATAAACCATATAATGTAATGGATTATAATCAATAATATAAACCATATAATGTAATGGATTATAATCAATAATATAAACCATATAATGTATGGATTATAATCATAATATAAACCATATAAGGTAATGGATTATAATCAATAATATAAACCATATAATGTAATGGATTATAATCAATAATATAAACCATATAATGTAATGGATTATAATCAATAATATAAACCATATAATGTAATGGATTATAATCAATAATATAAACCATATAAGGTAATGGATTATAATCAATAATATAAACCATATAATGTAATGGATTATAATCAATAATATAAACCATATAATGTAATGGATTATAATCAATAATATAAACCATATAAGGTAATGGATTATAATCAATAATACAGAAGAAATTAATTAGTAATATATTAATTTATAATAATATGAGCAACACTAGATGCTTTATATTTATTATTTTAAAATATTCAAATGATTCGTTTTATTCACTTAATTAATTAATTAAAAATAATTAATTTAATTGCTTTTTTGCAGGATACACACTAATAGATCACAAAAAAATGAAGACATCTTGGAAGAATTACACATGGAATCTTTAGAAAACAAAATTCCTGATTATAAGTCAAGATGGATGCAACATGTTCATCGAATGGAAGATCACAGAATACCCAAACAAATGTTAAGATATCAACCTGCAGGAAGAAGAAGACCAGGACGTCCACTCAAAAGACTTTTGGATGGTATTTCTCTTGAGGCCGAAACACGTCAACAAATGGCCTAAATTCGTGGATGTACTATGATGATGATGATGATGCTTTTTTAAAACTAGCTGTGTTTAGTTTACTTAGTTCTGGATTGGATCTAATTAATTAATTAATTAGTTATATAATTTGGGTCCTAGATATCTACTATGTTTAGACACAGATGTTGTATAAAATAAATAAATAAATTAATTAATATTTTGTGGTCAAGTATTATAAGCTGTGGCACTTCGAAAGAAAAAGTACACGAAATATTAAGAGATTTTCTATCACTTGACCTGACGACAGTTCCCCCCTCCTGTGACTTTTATAACACTTTACATTGAAATATTGAATGTGGTTGAATCTATATCCGCATCTCCTTCCTGTGGTAAACGCTGTCATATATTACGTGCAACTCCAGACAACTTATCTCCTTCCTTTTTAATAGCATCCTAAAAAATAGTATCCAATATAACATACTGTAGATAAGGCACTTTAAACAATTCTATTATAGTGATTAACGGTCTTGGTGGTCTCGGGTCGCGGGTTCAATTCCGGCCGAGCTTGATGCAGTTTAAGAATCGAAAAATGCAAGAGACGAGTATTCCCGGAGGGATATCACGCCATGGGTTGCCAGCAAGAAGATTTTTTAGACTCGTTAAAAACCTCAAGCCCGTGGAACCACTGAGGAAAATTTAATCGGGCTTTCCCATCCAAAATAAAATTACTTAAAATATACCTTCTTAGGTAAGATCCGTCGTCCTCAACTTATAAAATATGTATTCTTTATGCCTGTAGGCCTTTCAGAACATCCGTTCCATCTTCAGCAGGTCCTTCTTCTCTACAATATCTAATATGATGGTTGATGCTGCTAGTCCTAATGTGGTGTTGTCGTGGTAGTGAAGCATGGACAATACGAAGAAGAGATAAAAGCCGAATAACAGCAAATGAGATGCGTTTTATGCGCCATACAGCAGGCTACACAAAGTGGGACCATAAAAGAAATGAGGAAATTATGGAAGAGTTGGATGTAGAACCCATTCTTCACCATATACAAAACTACCAGAAGAACTGGAGTATGAGGCGGATTGCTGACCACGGACCACTCAAATGACATCTATATGAAAACAAGTGTAACTAAATTAGTATGGTTAAAATTCTTCCCTTTAGGGGGAGAGCGCTTAATCTCTGTTAAGGGAAACATGGGCTTACAAGATACAAGAAAGAACAACTGGAAAGCCCATCTTAAACGAATGCCGTCTCATATAATTCCATAAATAATAATATAAATGCCATGCTTCGTTACTGGCCCAAGGCAAAATATCGCTGGGACGTCCAAAAAAGCGCTGAATGGAAAACTCCTCATTGAGGCCGTAACAGTCCACACGGCCTGATACTTGCATGTATGATGATGATTATTATATTATTCGCTGTTTGAGTGGAAGAGAAGGCTTTACGGCCTTAACTCTGAAAGCTTAAATAAAGCTTATTATTATTATTATTATTATTATTATTATTATTATTATTATTACAACATGGGGCACGCCGCAGCGTAGTGGTAAGGCACTGCGCTACAAGCCGAAAGGTCGAGGGTTCGAGTCCCGGTGGGGTCAGGACTTTTAAACCGACCCTAACCTTCTGGCGGCACTATGGCCCTTATGTCGGCTCAACCTCTAACGGAAATGAGTGCCAGACGCTTGTTCTGGGGGTAAAGACGGCCGTCACGCAGCGCTGACAACCCGGCTGACATCAAGTGCCGATTGTCCAGAAAAAGTGGGAGCCTTAACCCCCTACTACCCCAAGAGCCTCCTGAGGCCTGTAGTGGGATCACTTTACGTTTACCTTTTACAATTAATAGCTCTAGAAATAGATTATTTACGCAGAAGTGCCAGAAAGTCAAAATTAGAATATGTCACAAATAAGGAAATTAGAAACATAATTGAAGCAGAAGAAAGCATAATTGAAAGAATTGTGGAGAAGGAATTAAAATGGTTAGGACATACTTTAAGAATGGAAGATGAGCGATGGCTGAAACTACTATATCAATGGCAACCGAGCAGAAAGAAGAAAAGAAGGAGACTAAAGTTAGCATGGAAGGAAAACATGGAGATAGTAATGCAAGCAAAAGGGCTAAGCATTGAAAATGCCCAAGATCGTAGGATTTGGAGGTTTGGCACGGGAAGACGACAGCAGCTCTAAAAACCCGATGAGAGATAGGTTATTATTATTATTATTATTATTATTATTATTATTATTATTATTATTATTAGTACTTACTCACTGGCACTATCGAACCCGAAGGTTCATGGCCGCGCGGACATAAGCTCTCCATACATCTCTATCCTGAGCTAATGCTTTCCAATCATTCCCTGTATAATCTACTTCACTCAAATCCATAGTTAATGTTGTTATCCACCTCATTCTTGGCCTACCAACTGGGCGCTTACCCTCTGGCTTTCCTACAAGAAGCTTCCATGCACGTCTTTCATTCCCCATACGTGCAACATGTCCTGCCCATCGCAGTCTACGAGACTTAACTGTTCTTATTTATATCTGGCTTCCTATAAAGACAATGTAGTTCATTGTTATGTAGTTTCTTCTCCATTCACCTGTCCTGTTCATTTCTTCTCTCTTTGGTCCAAAAATTTTCCTAAGAACTTTATTCTCAAATACTCGTAATCTCCTTTCCTCCCTTAAGTAAGAGTCCATGTTTCGCACCCATATAATATAACTGGTAGAATAAATAGTTTTATATATTTTCAGCTTAACGTTTTTTGAAAGAAGTTGGGGACATCAAAATCGCTCTGCAATGCATAATAGCAAGCATTTCCAGAATTGAGCCTATGTTTAATTTCTTTGTGCATCTCATTCCTATTTGTGATTATTGTTCCTAGGTATTTGAATTCAGCCACTTCCTGAAAATTTCCCCTCATTTGTCATTAGCTGTCCATTTCCATTATATACTGAATTTCTACGTGTGACCATATATTTAGTTTTTACTGATATTTACTTCCAGTCCTAATTTCTTAGTGTTACTCAATAGTGTGTGCGTGTTGGCCTTTAGTATCTCCTCGCTATCGGCCAGTAGTACTACATCATCAGCATAAACAACAGCTTATTAATACCATTGAGTTGTAAGCCTTCCTCATTCCTCAAAGATTTAATGGCATGCTCTAGTACAAAATTAAATAGTAGAGGAGATAGTGCATCTCCTTGCTTCAACCCATTCTGGATTTCAAAAGTGTCTGAAAACTGTTTGCCTACACGCACCCTACTCTTTGAGCCATTTAAAACACATTCGTAATAGTCTATAACCAACTTTTTAGGAATTCCGAACTCCAGGAGGATACTATATAATACTTCTCCCCTCTTAATTGATCATATGCTTTTTTGAAGTCTACATATAGTTGATGTACAGTACCATTATATTCCCATTTCTTCTCTAAAATCTGATTATTATTATTATTATTATTATTATTATTATTATTATATTTGTATATTCCAATTTAGATTGTTGTCAAAAATACTTCTAGATTTTTTTTTGCCTCACTATAAGGGACATGAACTCCATAAGACAGTATACAGTGCATATATGAGTCTGTCACTTGATAAATTAGCCATTCTACCGTGAGATATGATAAATGCAAATTTTTATGGGCGTAGATGGAAGCTAACGCAATTTAAAGTTTGTCATAGCACAATTTACAAAATTATAGTTTAAGATAATATTAGCCGAGACTAAAACCCTACACGTCATGAAACATGATAAATTACAAATATTGAAATAAATAATCGTTTCTGAAACATATTATGAAGGAAGGAGGTGGGAAGAATGAAAGCATCCATTCAGGATGCAATATCAAAATAAAACTCTACACTCTAAATAAATTGATTGCACACAAACTAATTAATATCACTTCTGAAGCAAAAATATGACATTTAAATGGAGTTCGCTGTTCAAATATCTTGTTTCAGAGATGTTTTAAGCTTATCAGAATGAAACTATCTTTATTCAGTATCTAATAATGTTCCTCTTGTTATATCGTCTCATTTAGCCTATACTACCGGGTGGTCGTTTTCACCTTGTTTTCTTGTAATAAACACGACAGATACTTACGTAGAATTTCACATATATTTTATTTGGTTCACGTAAACTTTCAGTTACACGGTGACTAACAAATGTCTGCAATAATTAATCTTGCTTTACAGATTCACTTACCACAAAATTATTTCCAGTCACTAATGATGATAATAATAATAATAATAATAATAATAATAATAATAATAATAATAATAATAATAATTAGACAGACACTAACAGTTACATGGGCTAAAGTTAAATTCATAAGGGACATTTCTGAATCTTTTGAAATTAAGACAGGAGTAAGACAAGGAGATGGACTTTCTCCACTACTCTTGAGTAGTGTTCTTGATAAAGCAATACAAGAATGGCGTAAACAGAAAACAATTTTTAAATGTAATCAACCAATCATATTAGGAAGAGGAAAATTGAAGATTGATTGCCTAGCATATGAGGATGATCTAGCAATCATAACCCGTGACGTTGTAACAGCACAAAAACTGATGGAATTATTAAATGACATTGCCGAGAAAGTTGGTCTGCAGATTTCTTTTGAAAAAACGGAATATATTTCATGCAATAAACAAGCATCAAAATACCTGGAAACCAAATATGGAAAAATTAAATGAGTTTCACAATTTAAATATCTTGGTGAAATAATTCAGGAAAATGGAATTGAAACTAAAGCCAATAAAAGTAGATGCGAAAAAATGGAAACAGCATTTCGGTTTACTCACAACACTTATAATAAAAAATGCATACCTTTACATACAAATTTACTACACTATAACACTGTAATTAAACCAGAGTGCCTCTATGGAGCAGAAACATTAATTTTAAACAGAAAAAAATATATCGAAAATATAGTGAAAAAAGAATGCAAAATTATAAGAAAAGTTTTAGGTGCACAAGTCTTAGGTGAAGCATTTAGACTCGGAATTAAAAATGAAATAAAAATATATACAGACATTCATAGTAATATTAGAAAACGAAGGTTAAAACTTTATGGCCATATTAAACGAATGAACTCAAATAGGCTTAAAAAACAGATAATGGAATTCTACGAAAACAGAAGTAAAGCTCCAGTGGATACTATGAAGTGGATTGATGAAGTCAAAAATGACTTAAAATTGGCAGGAATTTCTAAAGAAGATATCCCAAACAGAAATATATTTAGAATTAAGGTGAATAAGTGGCAAGTTGAACAAGAGGACAAACCGAAGAAAAAAACTGGAACAACTTGAACAGATGATAGAAAACTAGCTCATAGCTAAAGAATGAAAGAAATTTTGGCTCAAAGGAAACGCCTTTAAGTACTTTGCATAGTCCTACATGGGCTCATCCGCAATAACAAAAATAATAATAGCTTCATTTTACCTGGCAGAGTTAAGGCCTTAAGGCCTTGCCTGCCACTGAACCAGGTTTTAAAAAAATACAAAAAAATAGTCTTACATCTAAATTACAATAAACATAAACAATTACATGTTATAAATACAATATAATTAATATTATAATGTATTTTGATTTACTCTAAATTTAACGAATTTTATGTATAATACGTACAAGATATATAAAAAAACGAGAAAAAATTATTTATGACATAGTATAAATTTAAATAAATAAAGAAAAATTAATTATTAGACAACAGGTAACTGCATAAGCGTGACTTAAAAGTGCCAAGTGTGAGGCAACCCCTGATATCTTGAGGAAGGAGATTCCAGGAGCTGGCAGAGGCCACTGTGATGGAAGAAGAATAAGAGGAAGTGCTATGAAGAGGGATTGTTAGCAGACTGTTATCTTGTGATCTAGTGTCAATATTGTGGTAAGAGGATAACTTCTCAAATCTGGACGCCAGGTAAGTAGGAGTGTATGAATTCAGAAGCTTGAAAAGTAGTGAAACAGAGTGCAATTTACGTCTGTCAGTAAGACGGAGCCAAGAGAGGTTATTGAAATGTTCGGAAATATGGTCATAACGGCGGATATTGAAAATGAATCGAACGCAAGCATTATGAACACGCTGCAGTCTCTGCGACAAGTCATAGTTTAGATCATTATATATAATATCACAATAATCGAAGTGAGGCAACACAAGATTCTGCACAAGGATTTGTTTTAACGAAACTGGCGCAATTTATTCTCATATTTGTTCACCGTATCGCTGTCACAACACATCTGACTGCCTTCTGACCCTGGCAAATGCTTATACAGCCCAGAGCAGGAATATTATGGGTTTCCAATAGAGATATATCTAGTATGGAAGTTTCGGGAGCCGAAGCCTCTGGAGAGGAGGCGTAGATGTGTACAGAACCTTCAGGAAATGGAGGTCTAGACACATCGATCGTTCTGCGCGGATCTTTCAACTCGCAAGTCAATGATTCACGAATTTGTTTCCACCAATGCGAGATCATTACTCTCGCTGTCACACGCGAAATTCAAACACTGCTATTACAATACATCAGAATATTATGACGTGTTGTTGACCCGTTGCTCAAATGACCGCCTTTAAATCCCATGGGCTGCGGCAACACTCAAATCTCGCCTTATAAGGAGTAAGGGATTCAGATTCGCGAATCATGAGTCGTGTGTACAACTCGCAAATATATCTTCAAACATAGGCCTACTTTCTCCATAAATCGTTTTCGTAACTATTCGAGTAGCAGTCGGTGGCATACTGTTCGGCCTCTCGAAATTTCTAGGAGCCTTCGCCGGTTATATATGACCGGATGGAGAACAACAGTCAATCAGATGGGAAATGAGAGGCGACGAGTGAGCTGTGATCTAAAAACGAAGATAGTTTTGGAAAGACTGCAATGGGCAGGGCACGTGGCACGAATGGAGAGAGGAAGAGGGGCACGGAAACTTCTTGTAGGAAAACCAGAAGGAAAACGCTCAGTTCGTGGATCAAAAATGAGTCGAGAGAATACAATTAACCATGATTTGAGGGAAGTAGATTATACGGGGGATGATTTGAAAACATTAGCTCAGGATAAGCATGTATGGAGAGCTTATGTCAGCGCGGGAATAAACCTACGGGTTCGACAGTGCCAGTAAGCTAGTTAGTTATGTGAAAAATACGATATGGAGATCAATATAGAAAAAAATAAAATTATAGCCTTTATTGGGAAATACATCGTTCTTAAGTTAAATTTGATTACAGAAGAAATTATCTGAAAGAGTTCATCATTTTTCTTACCTCGGGTACAAATTATCTTTTTTTTCGGTGAATTAGATATCAGTAAAAATAATCATAAGTAGGTCTACAAAAACAATGTGAATAATTAACAAAATTATAAAACCTTCCAGTACAAAGGTACACAAAAATATGCTTATATAAAACATTATCAGAAGCGTTATGTTAATGAGGTATAGCCAAAAAGAAATAAGGACATCCATTGTACCACAAGTTCATGAAATCGACAACAGGTTGTTCCCGATGGGATCGCAAAAGAAATTATGATACTGCAAGACATTCAATTAGAATCAGTTATCCTGTCATATAAAAAAGTACTCATACGATTGGAAAACACATGTAGGAATACAAGTTGTGTCCAAGAATAGAATCCCAAGAAAATGTTTCAGTACCGCCTACAAGGAAAGGTAACTTTGTGTCGTCTATAGAAGAGATGGAATGAAAATCCAGCCTTGGGATCGTAACAGGCCATCAAGCCTTATACATTTATCCTATATATAAACATGTATAAATGTTTTCTGTTTCTTTGAAGTTAGGATCGATCAGATAAATTCAAAACTCTTTTCATGAGAGAAACTTCAATAATTACATTTCTCTATAACTAACTAACTAACTCACTGGCACTATCGAACACTTAGGTTCCTGACCGCGCGGACGTAAGTTCTCCATACATCCCTATCCTGAGCTAATGCTTTCCAATGATCCCCTGCATAATCTACTTCCCTCAAATCATGGTTAATGTTATTGTCCCACCTCATTCTTGGTCTACCAACTGGACTTTTCTCTCTGGTTTTTCTACAAAAGCTTGCGTGACACTGTTTCGTTCCCCATTCGTGCCACATGGTCTGCCTATTGCAGTCTACGAGACTTCACACCGTTTTTGTTATACCTGATTTTCTATAAAGACCATGTAGTTCCCTGTTATGTAGTCTTCACCAATCGCCTCTCTGTTCATCTCTCTTTGATACAACATTTTTCCTATTGTATTGTATTGTAAGCCTATGTTTTCCCTTTACAGATATTTAGGCGCTCTCCCCCTACAGGGAAGAATTTGAACCATACTAATTTAGTTACACTTGTTTTCGTACAGATGTCATTTTGAGTGTTACGTGGTCAGCGTTCCGCCTCATACTGACATCTATAAACCAAGGTAGTACTAGGACGGGAAAATTCGGTAAATTTTGCTTAGAGGCCTTTTCATTCAGGCATAAGGATATTTTACGAGCCTGAAAATCTTTAGACTCGGGACCCACGGCTTAAAGTCCCTCCCGGAGGACTTGCTACTAGGATTTTTCCGTCCTAAAAAATCCATCGACCCCGGCCGGGTTTGAACCCGCGATCCTCGGGACCAGAGGCAAGGAGCATAACCACTAGTCAACCGCGGCCGACATTTTTCCTAAGAACTTTATTCTCAAATCCTTTATAAATCGCTACATTAGTGTAATAATTATTTATTTATATACATGTTTTCATTGTTTACACATCTCTCTGTGCTAAAGTTTTATTTTCCTTCTCCACTCGTCTCTATCCATCCACTCAATGTCCTCCAGTCCTCTTTTTCTCATTCCAATACGTATTTATTGCATCCAAGCGTTTCGAAGTCTTCCATTCCTTCTTGTTCCATGCGGACAATTTCCAATGTTTTTTCTGGACAACCTTTCTTCTTGCATTCGTCCTACATGCCCATACCAATTTAATTGGTTATATCTTATATAATAACAACAACAACAATAATAATAATAATAATAATAATAATAATAATAATAATAATAATAATAATAATAATACTAATAATAGTAATAATAGTAATAATAATGATAAAATAAAAAATAATAATAATAATAATAATGATAATATTGATAATAATAATGATGATGATGATAATAATAATAACAATAATAATAATAATAATAATAATAATAATTAATAATAAGTCAGTTCCTTACACACATACATCAACTGTTGGGAATGTTTGAAATGGAACAGATGGTAACTATTTCTATATGTTTTGGTTACTATTCATTCCATCAACATTAATAAAAGGAACACTAGGCCACTCATTTCTAAAGGAATCAGTACAGCCAACTGTATAGTAACATGCTTTTGAATTTCTGGGAAGAAACCTCAAAACCAAGGAGAAAGGGAATAAATCCACGTTTTGTTACCTCTGTGAGATATTTCTCGATTTTCTCGTGAAAGATTTGCACCGCCATTTTGTAATTGTAAAATAAACATACAGCTTCACTTAAATGTAATGTGTAACTAACTCACTGGCGCTATCGAACCCGTTTGTACAAGGCCGCGCGGGCATAAGCTCACTATACATCCCTATCCTGAGCTAATATGTTCCAATCATCCCATGTGTAATGCACTTCCCTCAAAACGTGGTTAATGTTAACCTTCCACTTCATTTGTCTTACAGGTGAGGAAAAACACCGTAACAAACCATCACCCAGGAAACTTCGCTGCCTCGTGCGCAGCTGGCCAACCTTCGATTCTAGGTCGGTACAGTATTCTTGGTTAATTTAAAAAAAAAACATTTTTTCCTCACCTGTAAGACATCCATAGTAATTCTGCCCGAAGGCAGGTCCTTCACTGCAATCATAGCATTTTCATGCTATGCTTGCAGCTTTACTAGGGAATTGTAGGTGTGGTAGCTTCCCGTTGTTTTCCACACCGGTGAAGGATGATGAGGATGATAATGATAAGGATGATGATGATGGCCATATGATTTCGGGGACCGTTTGGGCCTTAAAGTTTTCCTGACATTTGTCTTACAGGTGAGGAAAAACCCCGATAAAAACCTCACCCAGAAAAACTGCCCCGACCGGGGATCGAACCCGGGCCCGCTGCGTGACAAGGCAGCACGCTACCTCGAGACCACAGCGGTGGACCCTGTAAGACAAATGTTAGGAAAATTTGAGGCCCTAACAATCCCCGAACAACATGTGGCCATCAAAAGCATCATTATCATATTAGCTTTCTTTAGTATGAATGTATGTGTGAATGGTGGTAGTTGGTCTTAAATGCTCGTGTTGTCTCGGCAGAGGTCCTCAATTATACTGATCACAAAATAAAATAAAGTTAAAATACGTATCTTCTTATGCCAGTGCCGTCGTCCTCAACTTGTAGAAATATATGTATGATTTTTGTCTCAAGATCTTTCAGAATATCTATTACATCATTAGCAGGTATTTCTTCGCTACATTTATTGATCTTCTCGATGCTGGTCTTAATGTAGCGAAGAAATACCTGCTGATGATGTAATAGATATACTGAAAGGCCTTGAGACAAAAAGCATGCATATCTTTTTACAAGTTGAGGACGATGGCACTGACCTAACAAGGTATATATTTTAACGTTATTTTATTTTAGGACTGTCCACCTCAACGGTTTTAAACGATTAATTTTATTAGTAATAAACTGATCACTCACGCCCTCCGTGTCCTTGTGTAAAGTGTTTGTATGTGCCACAGTTTAAAATCCCTCTCCCAACAGTACGGCCCAGGAGGGTTGGGCATGTTAAAGTACTTTGAAGGGAACTGCCAACCATTGCATGCCAATACCTACCTTGAATATTTCCCAGAGAAGTGTTGTGAAGTACCAAGGCCATGTTCAAAATATTATATGCCGTTTTTAATTGCAAGGCACAGAAATCAAGGCGAATCCAGCAATAACAAACCACTGTACGGAGCAGATGGACTGCCTCATGAGTAAAAGCAGAGTGGAGTGAAGCGGGACCCAGCACGGACGGCAAGAAGTGAGTATTATCCAATCTGCCAATTCAAGAGTTTTATTACTTCTATATAGTTTAAAAGACAGATTTGGCGCATGATTTTAATGCCTTGAAGTTAAAAATGACAGATATTTTTTTGACATGTCTTAGTACATCAAAACGCTTCTGTGGAAGAAATTTTAAGATAGGTTTTGGCATGCAATGATTGACAATTGTCTTGTTTGTATATAGAATGCGACGATGGGAAAAAATTGCCTTTTTTATTGTATTTAATTATTCTTCATTTAGTTCAACCTCTCACATTATACAGTACACAGACGAAGTGTATGAAAGCAGTAGGTATTTCATACTCAGCACATTATATAATGAAGGATTGTACTAGAACATACCTTCATTTAGACGCTGAGCGGGCGTGTTAGCTCCGAGTCTGAAGGACACACTTAAAAATTTTAATGATCACCCTTACCTCACAGTGAACTACGAAACATTAAAATATAAAGTAACTAAACTGAATAAGAAGAGCAAATTTAATTACCGTAAAACACAAAAATATATAACATAAAATTGAATACGCCTGAAATAAACTACAGAATTGAGTGACATCCTGGATTGTTCCTATATTCTCAGGTAGTAAGCCATTGTATTACCCGTTTAAGGAGTAAGCGCAGTTGTTGATGGAGGGCACTGCAGTCGTGTTTATGCAGGAATAGAACACGTGACACTGCTATCTTGACAGCAGGGGGAATGGGACGTGGGACGCTGACAGTGTACACTGCCTTATATGACGTCACGTGTAGCAACAAACAGAGTTTCGTAATTTCTTCCGCCTGCAGAGATATTTTGAATGACTAATATTGCTTGCAATTCCCCGTGTCCCATTCGTCCGTTGCTTTCTCGTCTGTGCACCATAGGTACTTCTACGTGATACATACCCCCCTCTGGCTTAACAGTGCACAATCTGTAGGGAGAGAGATTCTAACTATGGATCACACAATATAATTTTTTTACCACACAAGGACATGGAGGGTCTCTCCCTGAATGAGTGATCAGCTCAATTCTCCTCCTCCGAGACAACACCACAGTAAGACGAATTACACCATTCATACACGCATTCATACTATACATGGCAAATATGATAATGGTGATGATGATGGCCAGATGATGACAGCACGCTACCTCGAGACCACTGCGATGGACGTATTTTATTATTAATTTTTTTAATTCTTCTTGATTTCTTCTTCTTCTTCTCTTCTTCTGCTTCATGAAATTAGGCCTTTTGACCTGTTTTCACATCAAGTGGGATTTAATGAATCCTCCTATCTAGTAAATGGGCGTCCAACATTTCTATGTCCTATTGGTTTGTACTTTAGTAACAGCTGAGGGATTCTATCTGTAGGCATTCTCTTGACATGTTCATACCAGTTGTTTCTCATGTTGTCAATTCTATTTGTTAAATTGAAAATATTTAAGTCATTCCTAATATCCTCACTTCTTTTCTTGTCCAAAATTGTCACACCTGCTACTGAACGTAGGAACTTCATTTCTTCTGCAGTTTCTATTTTCCTTCTGTCTGAACGGTTAAGAGTCCAATTTTCACTTGCATATGTTAAGACAGGCACTGCCATAATTTTTGTAAAATTTTAGTTGTGTGCTCCTCAAAGTTTTTATTTTTCAGTGTCCGTCTTATAGTGCCACACATTTCTGTAAAATCTATTTAATTTAATATTAATATCTTCTTTCTGGCAGTATGATACATTGCATCCTAAATACTTAAAATTGTTCACCTGTTGTATTATACTGTTATTAATACTGATTTTACACCTCATATGGTCTTTCTTGATTTTCAAACTTAAAATTACGTATTGAAAAAGTTAGCTTAATGAAAACGTGACAAAACAATTAAATCTAGAAAAAAACTGGAGAGAACATGTTCAAATAATGAAAGATGAACGCATACCAAAAATTATACTTAATTACAAACCAGAAGGAGGCACGAATGTTAGTAGACCGGAAAAGAGATGAGTTCAAATTTTGAATGAGAATGTATGACACCGGAACAAGCTACATGGTCTTAATGCGTGATTGTTGATGATGATGAGAATGTGATCATTTCTAGCCACCACCCTTCAAATAATAAGGAATAAAAATATATGATCTCCTTTTGAAAAGTAGATTCAATGAAGAGCGCAAATCTATGACTGAAGAAACCTCCTGATTGACGTTTAGCAGAGGGGATTCCCCACACTCATGCACTTGACGTCAAGTGTTCAGAAGACAAATCACAACACAGAGTTCGCTTCAATATCGACTTTCAATAGGCCTACTTCTCAGACACAACTCGTCTTACAATCTCACCAGTAACGCTGTCTTTCCTCAATGATGGGAGGCTCTTTTCTATTACAGAATCAATGAAACCTACAAATTCTTGTAGTAGCTAGTAAATTAACATTCCATGTTCCTAGGAACGTGTGCCTGTGTTTGAGCCTTTGGCATGGATTCCCTGAAGTAGTCCACGCCCGGAGAACCGTATGGCAGACTATTTTACCTACGGAAAGTTTTACCCTAGTGGAACCCGTGTCCGCGTTTCTTGAGGGTTGTATTTTCATGGTGAAAGACGTTCATGGTGAAATATCGTCACTCTTTATGACTTAGGGACGTTTTTCGTCTGGCTTATCACCTTCGACCAGTTCGGCATGGGCCTAACCTTTTCGTCAGCAATGGTAATCGCCAACATACTTTCTCGGGGTCATTTCAGCAATTACGCCGAGGGTTTTAATTTACTAACCCCCTCACTCACTCACATCACTCACCAACTCACTAAACTGGCACTATCGAACGCAAGATGTTCATGGCCGCGTGGACATAAGCTCTCCATACATCCCTATCCTAAGCTAATGTTTTCCAATCATCGGTAGTGGCCCATTTAGTGAGTGAGTGAATGAATTAAACTGTCCTGCGTAATTCTAGTCGACGATGAGAATAATCACATCTACTGAAGGTCTGGTGATACATAAGGAAACCTGCGTGGACCCAGGCCCATTGAACTACTCCATTTCTGTCAATTGATTGTGTGATTTCCTACTGAATAGGTATGAACGGCAAGTTCAATTCGTTCCGTTTTTGTCTTATTTTCAGTCAACATCATCATATCCTTTTGTTCATAATCTTAGCTCAGGGCCTTAATGTAGCTCTTCTATTTGGTTCTAATTCTTGCTACTGAAGTCTTCGCCCTGTTTCCCGATTTCACCTCTCATTTAACTCATTTTAAAAATCGTCTTCCCTCAAGTTATTCTCGGTTTATGCATATTTATTTTTATTTTGGGATCAATAATTCTAAAAGGTTGGAATCACCCTGAATTAGACATCGAAAAAAATAATTATTGAGGCAAAGAAAGTTTTATTTGGCATATTAAATTATATGTTTATGGAGTAGGTATATAATCAAGAGGGCTAAATTATTAATATATAACACATTTGTGAAGAGTATTTTATTGCTAAATTATAAACCGCACGGAAGGAGAAATCTTGTACGCCCACACAGAAGATGGTCTGAACAATTTTAACATTTCTAGCTTTCATGAAACCGGAACGAGCCAACAGGCTTAAACCGTGGATGATGATGATTTCATTTTATGGTGCGGAAACATGGACGTTGAAGCAAAAACACATAAATAAATTATTAGTCACAGAAATGGAGTTTTTAAGAAGATCGGCAAGAATATCAATATTAGATAAAATAAAAGATAATACAATAAGAGAAATAATGAATATAGAAAAGGATAGGCCTACTGTACAAGAGATTGAAGAAATCTAACTAAGATGGTATGGACATATAATGAGAAGAAGAGACACATAAACAAACAAAGAAGTATTGAAATGGATACCTCCTGGAAAAGGGGAAACGTGTTTGACCAAAGCGATGTGGATAAAGGGAATTCAAGACAACATGAAGAAGAGAAATATGACAGAAGCAGACACGCAATACCGGCAAATGTGGAAGAAAAAACTGTATATTTTGGTTGAGGATACCTGTGTAAATAACTGAAACAATCCTGAATAATAATAAAAATTAATCTTTCTTGCGCCTTACGGATTCCAATCCAATTAATATATTTTTTTTATTTTGCCGGTTATGTTGAGTATGTCCAATCCAGCATCACTTTCAATCTTAAATGTGTTTCTCGATGAGCGCATTTCAAGTCTTAGACAATAATCCTGATTAACTCACTGGCACTATCGAACCCATAGGTTCATGACCGCGGGGACATAAGTTCTCCACACATCCCTATCCTGAGTTAATGTTTTCCAAACATCCCCTGTATACCTCAAATCTTGGTTGATATCATTCTTCCACCTCATTATTGATCTATCATCTTGCCGCTTTGCCTCTGGGTTTCCCACAAGAAGCTTCCATGCCCCTCTTTCTTTCCCCATTCGTGTCATATGTCCTGGCCATCGCAGTCTACGAGAGTTAACTGTTCTTATTATATCTGGTTTCCTATAAATACCATGTAGCTCACTGTTAGTCTGCTGCATTCGCCTAATTTCTGTAACACACCTTGGATTTAATATCGGATACTAGAAAATTAGAAAATAATCAATTGAGTTGGTGTTTACTTGAAGTAAATCCATATTTATTTATTGAATAGAAATAAAACTTAGTTTTATTTGATTTTCATATTTATTAAGATATAATTCGGTGACAGCTGTTTCGGTACACTGTACCTTCTTCAGACACGATAACAATGATTTTTATATTTATTAAGATATAATTCAGTGACAGCTGTTTCGGTACACTGTACCTTCTTCAGACATGTTTTGTTAACATGTCTGAAGAAGGTACAGTATACTGAAACAGCTGTCACTGAATTATATCTTAATAAATATGAAAATCAAATAAAACTAAGTTTTATTTTTATTTAATTAATAAAATTAGAAAAGTTTAGGGTAAAGTGCTCTTGCAGAATTTCACCATACAGTAACTTTAAAATTGTCCATTGATGTTATCTAGAAAGTTCATGTAATGAAGTTGTAGGAGAACATTCGCAGTACAAACCAGAAATATTTTTATCTTCAGAACATCAGCTTATGTAGGTCCCATACTGAGCGCCATTTTAATTCGGAAACCTGGCTCACCCCATCCATACCTTCGTCCCTTGTTCACCTAGACGGATATACACTGCTCAGAAATGACAGAATAGATAAAAGAGGTGGAGGAGTTTGTGCCTTTATATCAAATGAGCTTAATCCAAGAATTGTCCACAAGTCCCCTTCTGTATATTCCGCTCGCCCCGAGTTCTTATTCGTAGAAATTCAAGCCAGTCTAAAAAAATGTCTCTTATGCATTGTATACAAACCTCCAAAAATTGGGCACCTTTCGGATCTAGAAAACGCTCTGAACGATTCATTGCCTCATTATGAACACGTTATTGTCGCAGGTGATTTTAATACAAATCTTCTTCAGACTGACTCACAGCCGTACAACTTAAAAATATGTTCCAAAGCTTTAATATGACCATTGTTCCTCTCTCTGCCACACACCACACTGCTACTTCCGACACTCTACTGGACTTAATTGTGACTACACATCCACAGAAAGTACTGTCATATGGACAAATTCCTGCCTCTGGCATATCTGCTCATGACATTGTATTCGTAGAATACTCACTCCAATGTCCTAAAAGACGCTCTAAATTAATTACGTACAGAAATTTACAAAAACATAGACGATACTAAAACTAAAATCAGACGCTTTAGAACTACCTTGGTATTCAATATGGAATCTTAGATCAGTTGATGAAAAAGTAGACACATTTAATACACTGATACTACAACTATACGACAGAAATGCACCAGTAAAAACCCGACGATTTTCCCGCTCCCCTGCTCCCTGGATGAAATGATTCAATACGTGAACTTATGTCAAAACGAGACAAAGCATACCGAACATACAGACGACATAAAAATGACGAGAACTGGCAACTGTACAAACAACTTAGAAACACAACTACACAAACTATACGTAATGCCAAACTACGACACGCCCACAGTATAATCGGACCTGAAATAAGTGCACGGGACACTTGGCGAAAGCTCCGTGTCATGGGACTAGACAGTTGAATCCCTCAACTGCTCTATAGACATTTCTGTAGATGACTTAAATGAACATTTTACCTCAATACCCAAGACAACCTCCAGACAACAAGACTAAAATAGACATTCTTAAAGACTTATCCCCATCCCCACATATAGGAAGAGATAAATTTACTTTTACGACATTTCGCCTATAGACGTTAAAAAAGCACTCAAGCGGATTAAATCCAATGCGCAAGGAACAGATATAACATCATCATTTTAATGCTAAATAAAATAATTGACATTATTCTACCCACAGTGACTCATATTTTCAATGCTTCCCTTATAACTTCTTATCTTCCCTATTGTATGGAAACAGTCTAGAGTTCGGCCTATACCAAAAATAAGTACACCTACTAACTGTAATGACTTCCGACCGATTAGCATCCTTCCGACATTATCTAAAGCCCTGGAATATATTTGTACATAAGCAAATGACTGATTATCTCCAAGAAAATCACCTCCTTGATCCTTATCAATCCGGCTTTAGATCTGGTCATAGCACAACCACAGCTTTGCTAAAAATTACCGAAGATATTCGTGAAGCGCGTGGACAGACGTCAATTGACTCCTTTAACCTTACTTGACTTCAGCAAAGCTTTTGACACAGTAGACCACGACTTACTTATGATAAAGCTCAAGCACCTACATTTGTCTGACAGCGCTGTATCCTGGTTCGACTCATACCTGCACGGTCGTCAACAATACGTTTCATTAAACTCTAGATCTTCGACTTGGCGTAACATGCCGGCTGGAGTCCCCCAGGGCAGTGTTCTCGGACCTCTTCTTTTCTCAATCTACATAAATGATTTGCCAACTGTACTAAAGCACTGTCGTTATCACCTCTACGCTGATGATCTCCAAATTTACCTACATTCACCTCCTCATTCTCTCTATAACAGCTTGATGAAAATGAATGACGATCTCATATCCATCTTTAAACTGGTCTTCAAGTATCGGTCTAAATCTAAATCCTAACAAGTCACAAGTAATTCTAATGGGACAACAAAGACTGCTTACAACCTTTGACATATCTACACTTCCAAACATTACTATAAATAATATAATTATCCCTTATTCTTCTTCAGTAATAGATCTTGGACTACATCTAGACGCAAATTTAACCTGGCAAACACAAGTGAAACACTTATGTAAAAAGACTTTCTCCATCTTACATTATCTTAGACGTTTAAAGAATTTTCTCCCAGTTTCGTTAAAACAAATCCTAGTGCAGAATCTTGTGTTACACACTTCGATTATTGTGACATTATATATAATGATCTAAACTATGACTTGGTCGCAGAGACTGCAGCGTGTTCATAATGCTTGCATTCGATTCAATTTTCAATATCCGCCGTTATGACCATATTTCCGAACACTTTAATAACCTCTCTTGGCTCCGTCTTACTGACAGACGTAAATTGCACTCTCTTTCGCTACTTTTCAAGCTTCTGAATTCCTACATTTCCTACTTACCTGGCGTCCAGATTTGAGAAGTTATCCTCCTACCACAATATTGACACTAGGTCACAAGATAGCAGTCTGCTAACAATTCCTCTTCATAGCACTTCCTCCTATTCTACTTCCTTCACAGTAGCCTCCGCCCGCTCCTGGAATCTCCTTCCTCAAGATATCAGGGGTTGCCGCACACTTGGCACCTTTAAGTCACGCTTATACAGTTACCTGTTTCTAATAATTAATTTTTCTCTATTTATTTAATTTATATACTATGTCATTAATCTTTTCCTCGTTTTTTATATATTTTTGTACATAATATATATTTAATTCGTTAAATTTAGAGTAAATCAAAATACATTATAAATATTAATTGTATTGTATTCATAACTTGTAATCGTTTATATATATATATATATATATTGTAATTTAGATTTAAGACTTTTCTTTTGTATTTTTTTTAAACCTGGTTGAGTGGTAGACAAGGCCTTAAGGCCTTAACTCTGCCAGGTAAAATAAAGCTATTATTATTATTATTATTATTATTATTATTATTATTATATTATCTCTGTTTTTACACTTTATAATTATATCTCTTCTGAATTTTTCATAAGTAATGCCACGAGTGATTTCCAAATTATCGATAAATTCACGACTCACGAAGTGAGAAGTGAATTTATCTAGAGAATTTGGAAATCAAGAGTGGCATTTGTTAGGACTATTTAACGAATAAAATTAAGCTGTTTCTCACGAATCATTATTTAACTATAGTTATTTTAAAGTATTTATATATTTAATGTAAACGGCGATGTTTGAAAACAAATGAGAAACGATAGGTACGCTTGATCTGCTTCTTTTGTTTATCACTGCAACCAGATCATACTATTTGTTTGTCAAAGGAAAGCAATATTGTACGAATGCTCTCTAGTGGAGAAAAAATTAAACACATCAAACTGTATATTAATTCATTTCTGATGTCGTATGATGTAAATATGACAATTATATTTTTCTGGATTGTTACCTGGGAAAAAATACATTTAAGAAAGTGCAAACAGTGGTTTCTTTTTTTTTGGTGGTATAATCAATTGCTACAAATGTTTTTATATTAACTCCCGCATGCGGCATGTGTTGACATTCATGCACTATGTATACAAGCTGGTAGCCGTATTTCTCACAGGCTCAGTCACTGCAAAATAATGGTCATACCTGTTCAGAATATCAAAAAGGAGGAGCTTTCTTTAATATGGTAATTATAGCACTGATAAATATTTAGTGAAACACGGCTCTGATTGGTTGTAAAACAGAAATCATTGAAACGTGATTGGTCATTGACTCCCATTTGGGGCATGAGTTAAATAGTCCTTGTAAAGTTTTATTTTTAAGGGGGATAGAATTTAAGTCGGAATATATCTAATTTGCAATTATCAACGATATGTTTGTTTTCTTGCAAAGAAACTGGATACATACGATTTAATTGCTCGTAACAAAAATATGTAATCGATAAACCAGCAAAATCGAACCACAGGCAGAAATTCGACTTGCTGAGGAATTCGTTTAGTTTGCTCTGTTTTTATGCGACGGACGTTTAGCGAATTGTTAATTATTTGAGGCTGTTGTTATAAAATTATTTTTAAAAATATTCTACATATTTTCATCAGTCCACCGCTGTGGTCTCGGGGTAGCGTGTTGCCTTGTCACGCCGCGGGCCCGGGTTCGATCCCCAGTCGGTACAGTTTTTCTGGGTCAGGTTTTTATCGGCATTTCTCCTCACCTATAAGACAAATATCAGGAAAACTTCAAGGCCCAAACGGTACCCGAAATCATATGGCCATCGCATTCATCATCATTCATATTCATCTTAGGTTAAGCTTAGGATTAGGAACTCTCCTGGCGCACCATTATCATCATCATCACCCATCATATAATTGGGGCAACGTAACCCCGCCTTCCAAGCGCCCCAATCTCAGAAGTGGGTTTACAAGCACGCCATGCCAGGAGAGAAACCAGGAATGTCTAAAGACAAACCTGGGGCATTTGTAAAAAAAACAAATATTTTCATCAATACTACATAGCAGGCACCATGAAATGACAAATATATGTGTGTGTGTCTGTCTATCTCTCTAGCGGTTGCAATATTTTTCTGAACCAACTCGGAATATGTTAATTGATTAAGAAAAGTTAGAATAAAGTTCGTTTAATTTAAAGTTGTGTTTTATTTATGCCCCTCGTGGTGGAGACATTTAAAGTTGGGTTTCTCGGTGAGATATCCGAAGTTGAAGATTTGTGATATAATTTAAATCACTTTAAATCTGCCACGGCACTAATAACTCTCTTCAGGGGAATGAGGAAAAGTTTCTTACACAAATAACAACACTTTATTAACAGTTGAACGATAAGTTAGTTTATTTAAAACTCTCACTTTGGTCAAGATGAATCTTGTAATTTAAAAGTTCCAAAAGATTCCGGCTTAGGTTGATATTTTTCACTTCTAGAAGATTACCATTTTATGTATTTAATGGATGACGAATGCTAACGGTCAATCCAGTAATTATTATATTTTATTTTCACTTAGAAACTGTTTTTTCACCAAGATGGATGACTATTATATCACTACATAATCTTTCATACTTTTAACACTATTTCTTTCAACCAACATCAATAAAATAAACAATTATTTCCTTATTCTTTAAGGAGCAGTCGCTGAACATGACCGACCATCTTCAAGTATTGTAGCCATCTTTTTTATTCAGTTATAACCTCTAGGTTCTGATTGGTCCAACAGAAAAGGAAGGAGTATTTTCAAGCTAACTTCTATCCTCTTCGTCCAATCCCATTTATTTCTTTATAAAAATTATCAATTTGAATATTTGAAGTATTTTACATACTGCATCAGTTATAAAAACATCTAACTGTATTAACAGTTTATATTGACCAGTTATTTTTTTTTTTATATACTTATAAAAAAATTTGAATTCTATAAATCAATCTGATGTCCATTCTTCATATAAATAAATATTATTATAAACAAAACAAAAAACCCTTATTATTTTTATATGGGGATAAATATCCGGTTTTAAATTGCCCCTGATTTATTTTTAATCTTAGCTACAACTAAGTGTGAGGCTAAATTAAAATAAATCACTTTCCCCAAATATCAAGTTTCTTTCTATACAAGATTCATCTGTATTAGAATCAATACAATGTAATAACATCACAATTATAATAAATACATGTTACATAAAGAAATAGAAGTATTAATTTTACAAAATTTACATACAATATTTTAAATACACTTTGAACTATTTGAAGTCACCAGCTACAACTAATTAATAGGAGTCTGAAATGGTTTCAACAGTTCTTTGGAATATTTTCCAATTTCTTTTCTAGTGTCTATTTCTCTTAGCTCATATGTAGTATCATTAAAATTTTTAAATATTTCATAGGGACCTTTTATACAATAGGTTCATCCTATGATATTGTTTCTTTAAAGCATTGGATAATGAAATATCCCTTATGAGAACTTTGTCTCCAACTTTGGGATTCCACTTCCTTTTATGTCTTTTAACCTTATTGTTGCGCTTTTCTGCGCGACATTCTAACCTTTCAATAACTCTTTTACATATTTCCTCGGATGTCTCCGGGATTTGACTTTTATCAATGATAGGTAATGGTAAATTAGCAATTAACCTGTCAGGTTGTTTACCTGTCATTAGGAATATGGGTGCTTCCCCAGTATTGACATTAATTGAATGATTCATAACATTCTCTATGACGCTGATATGTCTTAAACCAGTCAGAATGTTTATGATGGGTCAAAATTCTTAAACTTGTAGTAATTTCCCTATTAACTCTCTCACAGGGATTACTTTTTGGGTGATATTTACTACCAATGGTACAATTTAATTCCTATCGCAGTAAGTTTATCTTTAAACTTAGGACTTGAGAACACTGAAGCATTATCACTAAGTAGTGCATCAATAGGTCCATAATTAGGTAAATAATCTCTCACAATTTTACCTAGGCAAGCTCTGCTATTTACACTTCTTAATGGATATATTTTTACAAATTTTGAGAATACATCATATAATACAAGAATATGCTTGTAACCAAATTGTGTAGTAGGCATTTCTCCATGAGTATCCATTACTACTAAGCTATTTACTTTGTTCCTTAATATGTTTTGTGGAACTATATCATATTTCACGTTCATACATTTGGCTTTTTGACAAGTTATGCATGAAGAAGTAAACTTTCTCAAATTTTTATCTAAATGTTTAACATAAAAAAATTCACTTATGTTGAGAGCTAATTTTTCACAACCTGCATGATTTAAGCCGACATGAAAAGTTCTAAATAGTGGAACTTCCATATTATTAGGAATTATAACTTTCCATTTTTTCACATTTCTCCCATGTAATTTGTAAAGAATGTCATCCTTTATACCGATTTTCTTATTACAATCAATTCCATTTTTGTCATCATTATTTATATCTCTCGCACTATACTTCAATCGTTGTAACTCTATATCAGATTTTTGATGCTCAACAATGTTTTTCATCAACAATGAAAATCCTTTGTCTCTATACAGTTTTACATTAAACATTACTACTTCGTGTTTAGGAGTATGTACAGTTTCAGGTATTTTCCCAACACTTTTCAATCTAGACAGGAGGTCAGCAACACATTCTGTTCTCCTTCTATGTGTTTTATTTCAATATCATAGGAAATTATTTCCATGATCATCCTACTCAGTTTTATTATTGGATAATCTACATTTACTTATAAAACTTAGTGAAATGTGGTCACTATGAACAATAACTTTGTTTTTATAAACATAAATTCATATAATTTCCATTATGTAAAAATGCTGTATAGGGCCGAACTTTGGGGGTCTAGTTCTATCTGCCAAAATGAAGAAGTTAAATCAATAGAACTAATAAATCTACCTGTTTTCATATTTGCTATAGATGCTTCAATTGTCTCGGGCCTATAATTATCCCGGACAGTGAAAGAATTAGTCCTACGACTGTCTAAACACAGGCGAATTTTGCCATTAGGTTTTAACACCCAGCAAATATGGTTGGCGTAAGGAGAATCAGATTTCTGTATTATTCCTTGCATTAACATGTCATCTATCATTTGATCTGCCTGCTCTCTGATAGCAATAGGGATGGGTCTACTTTTAATATTTATAGGTGGATGTTCCATCACTTTAAAGGAATATTTAAAACAGTTGCACAATCCCGGCTTCGAAGAAAAAGAACTCTTATTTTTCATTAAGATGTCATACAACATGCCTTTCTGTTCATTGTTTATGCCATGAGTGTCTTTAACTTTTTCCTTTATCATTTCACAGATGTCTTTTTCAAGTTCGTCACTCACACAATATAATAGAGGAATTTCATCATACTCAGTATTGCAAGAGACACATTCTAAATCACAACATTTACATGCGACATAATCGTCAGCACAACCATTTTCATTAGTAAGGCTTTCTTCGCCCTCGACACTTTTGTCGGAAGTACAATTAACTGCAATATTATCTTGCATTTGGCATCCACGGCCATTCACCAATTCCCTCTCCTCATGAACAACAATATTCTCTATAAAAATGTGTTCTTCAGCAATGTCACTCTCCTTCTTACTTAGATTCTTATTCTCCTCATATTCATTATCAAATGGGATGATGACTCTCACATTATCTTCATTATACAAGGAAATATTCTTACACTCAAAATTTATTATGGCATTATATTGCTCCAACAGGTCGCAGCCTATTAAACATATCACAAGACAAGTATGGAGAAATTAAACATATTGCACTGAAGTAATATCCTCCGATACGTAAATCTAGAAGGCACTGTAGCTTAATTGGCAGTTTCTTCTTGCCTATCGCAAGAGTACAATACACTCCACATATTCTTACAGTCATTATCTTATTCCCTTTGTTGACTAAGAAATTATAAAATTTCTGATCTATTGTTGTGTTTGAGCAGCCACTATCCGCTATGCAAGTAACATCATTGTTAAAAATATTTACTTTAATTTTGGGTGGTCGTCCTATGACATTTAATTCTTTATTAGTAACAGGCATAGTATCCTGATTCTTAGAAACATTCAAATGATTATTCAATATTATGCTATCTCGCTGTCTTGAGGTACATAACTTACTATCCTCCTCTCATATTTGCTGGTACAATTTCTAAATTTTGAAACCTATCAAAGCATCTATTTTGGACCCCTAAGTTCATAACGATTGAGGTACATTGCGGAGTCTTTAATGTACCTTCTATGCGTTTAAAGCACGAGGTATCCTGTGATTTACTTCGTGGTCATTTTCATTACTAGGTATATTCTTGACTTTGGTTGTGAATAGTTACAGAGTCTATTCTATTTTGCTCTGTCCTATCACTAGTTTCATTAATTTGACAATTTTGTTGTCGTTGGAAATACCCTTTATTTTCATTACCATAGGTATTCCTTTCTTCTTTTACCTCTACAGGGAGAAGTCCAATACCTATTTCTATTATCTCCTACTCTGTTAACATCCATATAATTAATTTGTCTTTCATTCATATTTTCATTACTGTTTGAACCATCCATTCTGGTTATTGTTACTATAATTATTAGTCATCCTATTTTTATTTGGGCTGTGTTCTATTTTGAAACAAACCTATTATTATTGTTGGCCCTGTTTGAAACTTCTTTCTCTATTCTCATTATGATATTCATCATTTCTTTTAGTTACAAAATTACCTTTCTTATTATAGGGCTCTGCCCCTTCCCCAAATAAATTTCTTTTACTACATTTATCTACTTCTCTTTTATTCTCTAGTAGAGCTAACAACTCTAACATTTCAGAAACATTTTGTGGTCTGGCTACTATCAAATGATATCTAATCTCATCTGGGAAGTGATGCGATAACATAGAAATTAAAGTTCTCTCATCTATTGGAGGCTGTAACATATGATGCCATTTTTGCCTTCTCCAAGAAATAATTAAGATAACCTTGTTTTACCATTGTTGGAGAATTTTCCACTAGTTAGGTCTAACCTTAGTTTGTTTTGTCTTTCTGGTCCCCCAGTAGTAACCTAAGAAAGCATTTTTAAATGTTTGATAAGTCATTGAATCATGGCAAGCTATCTTAAACCAAGACTCTGCATTGTCTTTTAAACTTTTTCTTATGAAGAACATTACTGAACTTGTCTTCTATTCCTTTGATTTCGAAGTATTCTTCAATTTTCCCTAATGAAATCAGTAGGGCTTTGGCCTACAGTATCACCAAAATTAGGTAAGTTAATTTCCCCTAAAAGATTAGCAGGAATTTTACATACATTGTTACTACTACTACTACTAGAAGGAGGAATCATTATTAACATTACTAGAATGTCCCTGACATAACCTCAATCTCCTTTTCACTAGTTTTGACACATATTTGTTTTCAAGTTCGACAATCTTAGTTATCCATCCTTCAACTTGTTCTTTTATAATAATTACTTCATTTGATATCTTTGATTGAAGTTCTTCATTACCTAAGATAACACTTTCTTCGGAAATTTTAGTCTATCTTCGACTTTAGTTCCTAATTCTTCGATTTTATCTTGGCAACTTTGCCTTACCTCAATCAAAGATATTTCTATTTGATTATGTGTTTCATCAATCTTTTCATTACATTTTTCTACCTCATTTTTACAAATATCTATTTTATTTTCACAGTCTTTAGCTACATTTACTATTCTCTTTTCCAGTTTAGAATTGTTTTGTTTGCATTCTAACCTAATGCTTTCTAATTTTTGATCTAGTTTCAAGTTATTTTCTTTAATTTCTTTACTGAGATTTGAATTGTCTTTCCTAATTTCTTTTAATTCATCACGTTCTTTCTAATTTATTGCTAAGATTAGTTACATTAGCTTCTAATTTACTACTGAGAATTTAATTGTCATTCCTAATTTCTTTTAATTCTGCACTATTCTTCTCTAATTTATTTATTAATAATGCTACCCAAGGAGGTGTATCATTAATTTCATTATTTCATTGTTACACAAAATTAAATTTTCTTGGCCTTCACTAATTTGTTCGTTTTCAATATTAACAGTTTTACAAGTTATATTTTCATTATTGGCCATTGTGGGTATTTTAATATTTTCTTATTTCTTAAAAGCATTAATTGTTATTATCACTAATTCACTTTTCACATATAAATTTTAACTGTACTCACTTTTGAAGATTTTATTACTTTCCTCATTCTCGTGGTCCTTGGTTCGATTCAGGTTTACATGTCCCTGGTTCGACTCCCATTCGAGCCCTCGTTGATGCGCCATTTAAAGTTGTATTTGATTTATGCCCCTCGTGGTGGAGACATTTAAAGTTGGGTTTCTCGGTGAGATATCCGAAGTTGAAGATTGTGATTATAATTTAAACCACTTTAAATCTGCCACGGCACTAATAACTCTCTTCAGGGGAATGAGGAAATGTTTCTTACACAAATAACAACACTTTATTAACAGTTGAACGATAAGTTAGTTTATTTAAAACTCTCACTTTGGTCAAGATGAATCTTGTAATTTAAAAGTTCCAAAAGATTCCGGCTGAGGTTGATATTTTTCACTTCTAGAAGATTACCAATTTATGTATTTAATGGATGACGAATGCTAACGGTCAATCCAGTAATTATTATATTTATTTTCACTTAGAAACTGTTTTTCACCAAGATGGATGACTATTATATCACTACATAATCTTTCATACTTTTAACACTATTTCTTTCAACCAACATCAATAAAATAAACAATTATTTCCTTATTCTTTAAGGAGCAGTCGCCGAACATGACCGACCATCTTCAAGTATTGTAGCCATCTTTTTTATTTCAGTTATAACCTCTAGGTTCTGATTGGTCCAACAAGAAAGGAAGGAGTATTTTCAAGCTAACTTCTATCCTCTTCGTCCAATCCCATTTATTTCTTTATAAAAATTATCAATTTGAATATTTGAAGTATTTACATACTGCATCAGTTATAAAAACATCTAACTGTATTAACAGTTTATATTGACCAGTTATTTTTTTTTTATATACTTATAAAAAAATTTGAATTCTACAAATCAATCTGATGTCCATTCTTCATATAAATAAATATTATTATAAACAAAACAAAAAACCCTTATTATTATTATATGGGGATAAATATCCGGTTTTACAAGCTGGTAGCCGTATTTCTCACAGGCTCAGTCACTGCAAAATAATGGTCATACCTGTTCAGAATATCAAAAAGGAGGAGCTTTCTTTAATATGGTAATTATAGCACTGATAAATATTTAGTGTGAAACACGGCTCTGATTGGTTGTAAAACAAAAATCATTGAAACGTGATTGGTCATTGACTCCCATTTGGGGCATGAGTTAAATAGTCCTGTGTAAAGTTTTATTTTTAAGGGGGGATAGAATTAAGTCGGAATATATCTAATTTCAATTATCAACGATATGTTTGTTTTCTTGCAAAGAAACTGGATACATACGATTTTAATTTGCTCGTAACAAAAATATGTAATCGATTACACCAGCAAAATCGAACCACAGGGCAGAAATTCGACTTGCTGAGGAATTCGTTTAGTTGCTCTGTTTTTATGCGACGGACGTTTAGCGAATTGTTAATTATTTGAGGCTGTTGTTATAAAATTATTTTTAAAAAATTCTACATATTTTCATCAGTCCACCGCTGTGGGTCTCGGGGTAGCGTGCTGCCTTGTCACGCCGCGGGCCCGGGTTCGATCCCCGGTCGGTACAGTTTTCTGGGTCAGGTTTTTATCGGCATTTCTCCTCACCTATAAGACAAATATCAGGAAAACTTCAACGGGGCCCAAACGGGGTACCCGAAATCATAATGGCCATCGCATTCATCATCATTCATTTATTCATCTTAGGTTAAGCTTGAGATTAGGAACTGGTATCCTGGCGCACCATTATCATCATCATCACCCCATCATATAATTGGGGCAACGTAACCCCGCCTTCCCAAGCGCCCCAATCTCAGAAGTGGGTTACAAGCACGCCATGCCAGGAGAGAAACCAGGAATGTCTAAAGACAAACCTGGGGCATTTGTTAAAAAAAAAACATATTTTCATCAATACTACATAGCAGGCACCTGAAATGACAAATATATGTGTGTGTGTCTGTCTATCTCTCTAGCGGTTGCAATATTTTTCTGAACCAAACTCGGAATATGTTAATTGATTAAGAAAAGTAGAATCAAGTTCGTTTAGTTGTATAATAGGATAATTAGGAGTGAGGGTTTACCGGAAGCGAAAATTAAATAAATCGCTTTATCGTCGAAAATTTAAAATTGTTGGCAACGAAATTCGGCGCACGCTATTAAAATAAAACGAGAAAGACATTCTACGAAAATCAGCAAAATCCGAAAATTAGGAGTGGAGGTTTACCTGAAAGCTACAATTTGGTGTAAGGTTTTACATGAATGCTACAATTAGGAGTGTGGGTTTAGCTGGAAGCTACAATTAGGAGTATGGGTTCAGCCGAAAACTACAATTAGGGGTGGGGTTTACTTGAAAGCCACAATTAGGGGTGCAAGTTTACCTGAAAGCTGCAATTAGGAGTGGGGGTTTACCTGAAAGATGCAATTAGGAGTGTGGGTTTACCTGGAAGCTACAATTTGGTGTGAGGGTATACATGAATGCTAAAATTTGGAGTGAGGGTTCAGCTGAAAGCTACAATTAGGAGCGTGGGTTCAGCCGAAAGCTAAAATTAGGAGTGAGGGTTTACCTGAAAGCTACAATTAGGAGTGGGGGTTTATCTGAAAGCTACAAGTAGGAGTGAGGGTTTCCTGAAAGCTACAATTAGGAGTGGGGATTTAGCTGAAAGCTGCAATTAGGAGTGAGGTTTTCCTGAAAGCTACAATTAGGAGTGGGGGTTTAGCTGAAAGCTGCAATTAGGAGTGGGGGTTTCCTGAAAGCTACAATTAGGAGTAAGTTGGGGGTTACCTGAAAGATACAATTAGGTAGGAAGTTGAAGGTTTTCCCTGAAGCTACCAATTAGTAGTGGGGGTTAGCTGAAAGCTGCAATTAGGTGTGTTGAGTGTAAATAAAAACTACATTTAGGTGAGTGGGTTTAACTGAAAGCTACAATTAGGAGTGGGGGTTTACCTGAAAGCTACAATTAGGAGTGGGGGTTTAACTGAAAGCTACAATTAGGAGTGGGGGTTTAACTGAAAGCTACAATTAGGAGTGGGGGTTTAACTGAAAGCTACAATTAGGAGTGGGGGTTTACCTGAAAGCTACAATTAAGTGTGTGGGTTTAACTGAAAGCTACAATTAGGAGTGTGGGTTTACCTGAAAGCTACAATTAAGTGGTTTTACCTGAAAGCTACAATTAGGAATGTGGGTTTACCTGAAAGCTGCAATTAGGAGTGAAGATTTACCTGAAAGCTACAATTAGGAGTGAATGTTTACTTCAAAGCTACAGTTACGAATGGGGGTTTACTTGAAAGCTTTAATTAGGAAAGGGAATTTACCAAAAGCTACAATTAAGAGTGGAGGTTTAACTGAAAAATACAATTTATAGTTCCTCTAGCTGTCGCCATGTTAGTTTTCTCAATAATATTAGTAATTTCTTTAAATATATTTTAATCAGTACGACCTCAATATCTATATTACTTCAAAAAAGTTAACACGTATTAAACACTGAGTGCAGGTAATGTTCCCGGGAATTCACATAGTTTGCTAATAACAAGGTGCTCTCCCCTCTAATTACACCACGTCTCAGAGATGGATGGGCAGGATGTTATAAATTTACATGCTATGGTTTCTGGAGAAAACTCAATAAAAACTTGTTTTCCTAACAGTAGCAGAAGAACATGCATTCTTGAAAAGCACGCTTGGATTTTGTTATTAAATTTATTTGAACGCACACTAATGAAGCAAGCGAGTTGATTAGCTGGCTAAGATAAAATTAATTACTCCAAGAAGGCAGTGCTAATGAACATAACATCAGTATGAATCCAACTTTACAATATTCCTCAACAACTCTCAACACAAATTTTAAACAATATTTTATTTACTTATTATTTTATTTCCATACAGACCTAGCCTAAGTAATTAGTCCACCGCTATTGTCTCGAGGTAATAATAATAATAATAATAATAATAATAATAATAATAATAAATAATAAAAATAAGAATAATTATTTATTTAAGCCTGCAGAGTTAAAGGCCATAAGGCCTTCTCTTCCACTCAAACAGCAAATAATAAAATTAAAAAATTAAATACTTATTACATTTTTAATATTATTAAAGTATAGACTAAACAAAGGACAATGAGGGTGTGATATAATATTAGCTAACACTTATAAAACATGGAAGTGGAATAAAATAAAGCAATTAAAGCTTCCTATATGAATAATTATAGGTATATACAAAATGCTGAATATAGTTGTTATGCAGTTAATGTTTTCATTGTGTGGAACTTAGGATATCAGTTAATTTGAATTTACATATTGTTAGCGATTGACAGTCCCTGACATGACTGGGAAGCGAGTTCCATGCTCTACTCATAGATGTCGTAGCTTGCACCTAGCGAGCTGGGTTTGATCTCCGATCGGAAAAAGTTTCACGGGCGAGTCTTTTTCTCACCTTTAAGACAAATGCAAGTAACATTTGAGGCCCAAATAGTCCCCTGACATCATCTGGGTCACAATCATCCATAAGGTTTCAGCCTTGTTCAGTATAAATGCGTGAATGAACTGTCTTGTCTTCTTAGATGTTCGTGTTGTCTGGGAAGTGGCCCTGAAACTGAGCTGATCACTCATCCAGGGAGTCTGTCCACGTCCTTGAGTGGTAAAGAAAGTACATTTTGTGTCCCTGTAAGGGCCGGGTGGTGTGGGGAATGTAAAAGTACCTACTAAGGGAGAGGTTAAACTAAAGTAAAGAGAGAGAGAAAGAGAGAGAGAGCGAGAGAGAGGAAGAGAGAGAGAGTGAGAGGAGAGAGAGAGAGAGAGGAGAGAGCGGGAGTGGGGTTTGCCAAACTGAGGCGTTAACTAATTCACTGACACTATCGAACCCGGAGGTACATGGGTGCGCGGACATATGCTCTCCTGACGTCCTTTTCCTGGGGTAATGAGTTCCAATCATCCCCTGTATAATTTATTCTCCTCAAATCATGGACAGTCCGTGTTAATATTTCTTGTGCCAAACTTCTATGCAATGTCCTAATGTTCCGTGTTCATACGAAAGTGTCCTTATGTTTAAGGCTTTGCCATGGATCTCCTGAAAGTAGTCTCCCCTCATGAGATCCGGATTTGGAACTATTTTCTTCTCCAGAGTATTTTACCTTACTGGAACCCATTTCCACGTTTCTGAACGGCTGTATTTTTACGGTAAAGTATGGTCACTCTTTGAACCAAGATCTCTCTTATAGTCTGGCTTATCGTGTTTGATGTGTCCCGTATGGCTGACTCTTTTGGCAGCAATACTAATACCGGAATACTTCTCGGGGATATTTAACCACCAAAGCCAATCCATCACTACAGGGTGAAGATACCATAGAAGATATTTCCATAACCTATAGCAATTACACATATCCACTTGGAATATCGCTGGAATAAAAAAAGTCATGATGGTTAACTCAATATTGACTATCTGCCTATATCCGTATATTGCACGTGGGAAGGATGCTCCGTAGCGGGAGTTATTTAACCAAGCTAATTCAGTTATAACTAATTTCCTATAGATGTCAACCAGTGACAAATACTTAGCTCATCGGTTCAATGTTACAACTAAATGTAAAAACCTTGGAAATGGACTTGCGCCGGAGATCATTTTCACGTTCTGCGCAGATTGTTGGTAATGGGAGGTTAGTCGTGCTTTTGAGCTTGTGTGTGTTAGATCGTCTCTCTACCAGTATTGATTGTGATACACTGTAATGTATTAAATACTCTTGAATCAGCAACTCTCACAAAATAAATGCCAACCAGTGCATGCCGAAACCAACCTTGAAAGTTCTTCCAGAGAAGCGTGGTGATGTACAAAGGCCGTGTCAAAAAAAATCTGCCTTTTTAATTACAAGGCACTAAAATCCAGCATCAAATCTCTCATTAAAAATACAGGGATGAAATACAACACCTGAATTGGTAGACTGGATAACCCTCATTACCTGCGTCCGTGCTGAGTCCCATCTGATTTCACTCCGCTGTTACTCATGTAGGGAGACCAACTCCTCCGTACAGTGGGTTGCCATTCATGGATTCTGATTTCGATATCTGTGCCATGCAGTTAAAAACGGCAAATATTTTTTTTGGACACAGCCTTGGTACATCACAACGCCTCTCTGGGAGAAATTTCAAGATAGATTTCGTCATTCAATGGTAGACAGTTACCTTGTAAATATGGCAAATGTGCTAATGATGATTATGATTAGCAGATGTTCATGGACCGTTTGGGCCTTAATTTCTCCTAATATTGCCTTCTTCGTGAGAAAAAAAACTGTCACCCAAGAAAATTGACCTGACCGGTAATCGAATCCGGGCCGCGGCATATGAGGAAGAGGTGTTACACCGAGACCAAAGCGGTGGACATAAATGTTACATAAATAAATATTAAATGATCACTAATTACACGGGTCAACATGATTTTTGTCTCATAAGTACCAATAGTTCTACTTAATGCAGTTTAATATCGTGTTTTCAAACATGTATTTGGAATTTTTTTTATCACCCACAGTTTTTTTTATTTCAATTTCAATTAATGGATTTAAATATTTATTTTTTAATTAACCTAGATTTCTTCCCGGAAAATCTTGGCGCAGTGAGCGATGAGCACGGGGAACACTTTCATCAGGAGATTTCAGCTATGGAAAAGAGATATCAAGGCAAATGGAATCCTGATATGCTGGCCGATTATTGTTGGACCATCAAGAGGGATGCTGCACAGGCGAAATATAGCAGAAAATAGTCATTTATTACTTTCTAAGTGAGTCCGAATGTTCGAATATTGTTTAGTTACGAATGTAGAAAAAATTAAAGTGTTTGAAATTATAAATGCCTGTCTCTTGTAAACCTTTCGTGATGGAGAAAAGCCGATATCATATTTGAATTCAGGAGAAAAAATACTATCAGATACATATTTTTCTTTCTGAGACAAAAAAAAAAAGTTTATTTTTGTTGCTCAGTGTTATTTATTTGGTGGAGCATTAGTTGCTATTTCTTGTATTGCTGGGAAGAAACAAGGTGTGAGTTGAGTTTGCAAAGACAACCTTTCCCAGCGCATCCCCCGGTAGGAGATGAAGTAGGATAAAACCTAATCCTATTACTGTATTATCAGTAGTGCAGCTCATAGACTTTTCAAAGTGAACTCTTCATAGAGTACATAAAGAGAATAAAATATAACTCCTTTCATGAATTATTAGATTAAAACCAGGCGTTGTCTGTGGCGTAAACTCGCACTTTTGACAATTTTGCTTGGTGTTCTTGCATGTCAATTTCATACACAATTACATCATTTTAACGCTATCAAGACTCGCATTCTGGACGTCTCCAGCTCATGACCCTTTGCTGCTAAATTTAGTAAGAATTTTCCTTAACTAATTAACTAATTCATTGGCTTTATCGAACCCTGGGGTTCATGGCCGCGCGAACATAAGCTCTATACAGATCCCTAATCTGAATTAATGTTCTTTAATCATCCCGCGTAAAATCATGCTTAATGTTAATCTCCCGTCTTAATCTTGGCCTTCCTACTTGACGATTTCTCTCTGGTTTTCCTACAAAAATTATCTATACCTCTTCCATTCCACATTTGTCCCACATGTCATACCCATCGCAGTCTTCGAGACTTAATTGTTCGACTTTTATCTGGTTTACCATAAAGATTAGGCCTATATAGATGGCTGGTATATAGCTTTCTACATCCACATGTATCTCTTCGGTCCGACAATTTTTCTCAGAACTTTATTCTCATATTTTTTATAATCTTCTTTTATTTTACCTTGCAGTAAGGGACCACGTTTGGCGTCCATTTAATATAACTGGAAGTATAGTTCATATATATATATATATATATATATAAAAGGTAAAGTGATCCCACTACAGGCCTCAGGAGGCCCTTGGGGTAGTAGGAGGTTAAGGCTCCCACTTTTCTTGACAATCGGCACTTGATGTCAGCCGGGTTGTCAGCCCTGCGTGACGGCCGCCTTTACCCCAGAACAAGCGTCTGGTACTCATTTCAGTTAGAGGCTGAGTCGACCCCAGGGCCATAGTACCGGCCAGAAGGTTTGGGTCAGTTTAAAAATCCTGACCCCACCGGGACTCGATACCCTCAACCTTCCGGCTTGTAGCGCAGTGCCTTAACCACTACGCTACGGCGTGCCCCCATATATATATATATATATATATATATATCTCTCCCGACTCAAGCATTCATTTTTCTTTTCATATCATATTTGCCTTCATTGCCAAATGTCAAAAAACATAATTATAACATCCAAATATACAAGCGTTACTGCTATAAAGTAAATATTCTTTTTAAAAATTTGCTTAACTGTTATGTTAGCCACTAGATGTCAGTGTAACGAATTTCCGCTACCTCTTGTGTGAATTGAGAATTCTACATATATAAGAAAAATGCATGTTTGAATTAGGATAGTAGGGTAGCTCAGGTCGTTAGAACGCTAAACGTACAGAGTTTAGAGACTCGGGTTCAAATCCTGACTCAAGCATTCATTTTTCTTTTTATATCATTATATGTGTATATATATTTAGTTTAACATTGTTTGAGTGAAGATGGGCAGACACTAGTCCCTTTAATGCATAATATAATGTACTCATAAAGTCCCAATATATATTTTAGATAACGTAGTCCAAATAAAAAAAATATAATTTAGTAGAATTTCAAGACTGGATAAAGTCAGAAACAGCACAGTGAGGGAAATTTTGCAAGTTGAAAAAGAAAATAGGAAACAATAGAAGAAAAACGTTATAAATTGTAAGGGCACAAAGAATATATGAAGATACAATACCAAAAAAGATCCTTGATTGGAAAGCTAATGTAAGAAGTAGAAGTGGCAGATCTAGCGAACAATGGAAAGAAGAGTGAGGAGAAGTACGGAAGCTAGTGATTTTAGGGAAGAAGATGATTTAGACAGAAACCTCTGGAGACAAATCACTTTCGGTTGAAGGAAGAACACTGTATTGTGCAATAATAATAATAATAATAATAATAATAATAATAATAATAATAATAATAATAATAATTTAGTAGCTACTAAAAGCCAGTGTTCCACATGACCTCCATCAATCTCAAAACACGTTTCTCTTCCAATCCACCTGTTGGGAAACACGTCATTGAGATACTCACGTACAGTCAGGGCTAAGTGTGGCAGTGCTTCACCTTGTTGCGGACGAGCTGCCCAATGAAACCACCGAGTAGGAAAGGCATTCACCAAAAGTTAATGTTTGGCTTGGCTTTACGAAACGAAAAGTTTACGGCCTATATATGTTCGCCGAGCAAACAATCACGGGAGACATGTATCTTGATTTGTTGCAACTTTTCTTGCAGCCACAGTTACTGCAAGATGGAATCACGGTTGTAGTGTGTTACAACAAGATGGAGCACCACCACACTTTGCTCTGACTGCACGTGAGTATATCAATGGTATGTCCCTTTCTCAACAGGTGGTTTGGAAGGGCGTATCGTCGTATCTGGGCACCGCGTTCGCCAGACTTCACACATCTGTAATTTTTCGCTGGGAATTCATCAAGCAACAGGTGTACAGAACCAAGTTCCCTAATCTGCAAGTGCTCAAAGAACGCGAGTGTAATTATTACAGAGGGTGTGTTGATGAATGTTCTCCAGGAGACGAAGCGTCATTGGAAACGTGTTTTGAGATTGATGGAGGTAATGTGGAACACTGCTTTTGTAGTCGACAATAAATTATTATTTTTGTTTTATATAAACTACGTTATTCCAAAGATGTACTCGTAGTTTACGAACACACTGTAGTACATGTCAGCAAGATTTAATCTATTTCTGCAATCCAGGTGTCAATATCTCGTATAAAACTTTGTTTCCGAAAAAAAATATTATCCTACCTCATTTTATAGGACCTTTCATATATTACGATTTTTTTAAGAATGCAGTAATTAAGTCAAAAATGCATCGAAATAAAAATATTTTTTTATTATTTTATTGTACATACACTCCCATTATTATATAAGACATACGTTTACTTCTACTGTCTCGGCAGGCAGTCACTCGACCTATGATGTTCGTGATGACCTTTTCACAGACATCTCTGTTGATGTCATTAATGACACGTTGAATTTCTTCCTTAAGTTGGAGAACTGTTTGTGGTTTGTCACGTAGATTTTGGACCTGTCACACATCTCGCGAGACAATAACCCTACTCCATGATAAATTCCCTCAGTCTGTGATCTCAATTCGTGGTGACTTGGAATGGCCTCCCAGATCTTGTGACCTTACTCCATGTGATTTCTTGTTATGGGGTTATGTGAAGTCCAAAGTTTATGAGAACAAACCACAGATAGTTCTCCAACTTGAGGAAGTAATTCAACGCGTGATCAACGACATCAACAGAGATGTCTGTGGAAGGATCACCACGAACTTCATAGACCCAATAACTGCCTGTCGAGACAGTGGAGATGGACACATGCCTGACATAATGGGAGTGTATGTAAATGAAAATGGGGGAAAAAAATATTTCGATGCATTTTTAAAAATTGAGTAATACATGAAAGACCCTTTACTTTCTAATTGTTGTTTCTTGTGATTTGAATTCTTCAAACTTTCCCTTATTTGTTGTTGAACGCCTTTAATATAACGAGTAAACTGATTATTTGGTTAGACGACTTTTAAGTCCCCTTTATGTCACAGAATTTTCGCTTATGATGCATCTCTGGTCATTAAAAGTTTATTTTTTGAAGAATTTGGGGCATATGGCTCAATATTTCGCATCTACGATTTGTGTCAGCAAAGAAATATGAGAAAATTGCTATTAAGAAAGACAGGTTTCCCAATAACGTCTGGGCTCTGCATGTTCAGCCTTACGCAATCACATCAACTCTAATAGACGCCATCTCATTAAAAAGTTACAACAGAATACCAAGTTTAGAACTTTTAAATGCTTTAGAAAGCGAATTGAAAAGACTAAGGGAAACTGCTATATAATCATGAAGGAAGCTTTTTTATTTCCCTTCCTCCTTCCTATCCTTAAAACACTGCAAAGTGTAATGTGGTTGCAGAGTTGAGAAATTGCAATTACCAACAAAACAGCTGACAAAGTCTTTTTTTTTTCTTCCCCTACTGTTAAAACTATTGAGCATAAGGTAATGGGCCACAGATATCAACATTAAAAATTCGCCAACAGGTGGTTTTATAAGTACTAAGTGTCTCCTGTGAATTGGTGCAAATTGTGGCTATTTAAAGGTAATTTCAAAGTGCAACAGGTATGTTTATGAACTTTAAATTGTGAGATTGAAGGACTTACAGCAAAGAGAATACATTAAGAGCCCATGTAGGATCTATCTTTAACAAAACTGTGGGCATTAAGCCATAGGCTATATCTGGCACTATCGAAGAGGGTGGTTCTCGGCTGCGCGGGCATAAGCTTTACACACGTCCCTATCCCGTTCTAATTTTTTTCCGATCATCTCTTGTATAATTAACATAGGCCCTATCTAAAATCTTGGTTAATGTTAATTTCACAACTCATTCTTGCATACCTACTGGCCGTTTCCATATAATTTTCTATGAGCCTATGTTTAATTTTCTTCTGCATTTAATTCTTGTTTGAAATTTGTGTTTCTGTGTATTTAAATTCAGTCATTTTTAATTTTTCTCATTTGTTGTTAACTGTTCACTTCCATTATATAAAATATTTCTACGTCTGATCATATATTTAGTTTTATCGATATATACTCTCAGATCCAGTTTTTTAGTGTTATTTAATAGCATGTGTTTTGTTTTAGTATTTCCTCGCTATCGTCTGATAGTACTACATCATCAACATATGCTAACAGCTTATTCAATATTTTTAGTTGTTCGCCTTCATAAATCTTCTAGAATTGACTCTTACGTTAAAGGCAGGCGATGGTAAAAATTAACTGTATTTCCCTATTAGGTGTAAGGTAAATGTGTTTCACACATTCTGTTCTCCGGGCGGGGACTACTTCAGGGAATCCATGCCACAGGCTCACAAATACAGGGATATGTTCCTAGGAACGTGGAATGCTAAACATTCCAAGTAACGTATGAAAAATACATTTTTAAACTTATGTTAACCGATTGACATTATTTTGGACTTTTAATTAATAATTTCCAACTATAAATAATAATAATAATAATAATAATATAATAATAATAATAATAATAATATAATAGCTTTATTTTACCTGGCAGAGTTAAGGCCTTAAGGCCTTGTCTACCACTCAACCAGGTTTAAAAAAAAATACAAACAAAAAATAGTCTTAAATCTAAATTACAATATATATATATATATAAAATATAAACGATTACAAGTTATGAATACAATACAATTAATATTTATAATGTATTTTGATTTACTCTAAATTTAACGAATTAAATATATATGTACAATATATATAAAAAAACAGGAAAAGATTAATGACATAGTATAAAATTAAATAAATAGAGAAAAATTAATTATTAGACAACAGGTAACTGTATAAGCGTGACTTAAAGGTACCAAGTGTGCGGCAACCCCTGATATCTTGAGGAAGGAGATTCAGGAGCGGGCAGAGGCTACTGTGAAGGAAGTAGAATAGGAGGAAGTGCTATGAAGAGAATTGTTAGCAGACTGCTAACACTCTTTAAACTCACTACTGTTAAAATTATTAGAATTAGTGGTAGGCGAAGAGTATATTGAAGCAAAACAAAAAGTTGAAAGATATTAAAGTTGCTGGAAAACTAAATAGACATCAGTTTTAAAGAGAAAAAAAACTTAAAAAAGTATAATAATTATTTCCAGGTGAGATTATCTTTTAGAGAAGAATTTGAATTTCATGAAAAGGATCGATCATTTTAAATTAAAAATGCGAGATTGTTAATTTCAAAAACAAAGGACGAAATTCCACAAGAAGGGCTATGAAAAAATAGGTTCCTAGAAAGAAATGTTTTATTTGCAGTTTCACACAAAACCACGTATCACGAACGCCATTTTATACGTAAAGAATTCCTGTGAACTCACCGATATTAATTTTTGTGTGAGGGGTTGAAATATTTCATTGTAATAAAAATGTTCCCATCTTTACAGCAGAAAAGTCTCACTTTACAAACTTTTCCTCGAATTCCGGCGTCGGTTCTTGTGGACTAATGGTTATCATGCTCTCATCTCGATCCGAGGTTCGCAGCTTCACACCCGGATGAGGTAGACCGATTTTTCTGGGTGTGAAAATCCTTCAGAATAAATAAAAGTTATAAGTCCCATGTCATAAATATATGACATGTAAAAGTACCTCAAGCCATAAAAATTGAGGCCTCTGTGCACAATTCGTCGAGCTTTTCACGCACAGATTTGAATCGCGATGTTGATAACATCGGGTGTTAAAGGGTGGTCGTTATATAAAATATTGACAACAACAAGGACGATAAGAAGAAGTGAAGAAGATAAACTTCCAGACTTCAGATACATTTTTTAGCAAGTTTTTCAATTTATTGACTTATTACCAAACTAGCTTGTACTAGTTACAAAGCATAATTAATTACCACTATCTAACCCGTAGGTTCATGACCGCGTGGACATAAGCTTTTTAAAATCATTCCCTGCATAATGTACTTCCTTTACATCATGGTTAATGTTATTCTCCCACCACATTATTGTTCACTAACTGGACGTTTTACTTATGGTTTTCCTACAAGAAGCTTTCATGCCCGTCTTTCATTCCCCATTCGTACCACATGTCCTGCCCGTCTCATTTTACGAAACTTAACTCTTCTTTTGATATCTGGCTTCCTATAAAGATAATTTAGCTCACTGTAATGTAGTCTTCTCCATTCGCATGTCTGTTCGCTTCTCTTTGGTCCAAAAATCTTCCTAGGAACTTTATTCTCAAATACACGAAGTCTTTCTCCTCCCATGAGGTAAGAGTCCATGTTTCGCATCCATATAACGTAACATGAGAATAACAGTTTTATATGTTTTCAATTTAATGTATTCTGAGAGGAGTTGGAACGACAAGAGTCTCTGTATAGCATAATAAAACGTACCAAATCAAATTTTATTTCATGTATACAACTATTGGAATTAAACATTGTATGTATTTAGAACCCATATTATATAACGAATTTATTAGATCCGATCCTAAACACTGATCGATTATGGAAACTATTGAATTAAATATTTAAAAATCGTGGCACATTGTTGGGCCGAACTTTGAATTTTGAGACTGCGATGTCTCGCCTAATATGATGTAAGGTGCTCGCGGCTCATGAGTTGGGAATGCCTGTTGGAACATTCCAGATAAGTATGGCTATTAGCTTCTGGATGGTTCGGTTTCTAGTAGGCTCTATTCGAAAAGAGTCGTGAGCACCGATCTTTCCCGAACATTCGATGCCGGTTATATAAACCCAGCAGAGCAATTGGGAGTCACAGAGTATCCAGAGGAGGAAGTGGACAACCTTCGTTTACATGCCACAAGCGGCGCTAGTATAGAACTAACGACATCAAAATTATTTCGATTTTTTGTGGTACTAATATGAAATTCAGCACCGTCTCGTGGTAAAATTATGAATTATAATTATACAACACCGTCTGATGAATACTTATGGAATCATGGACCTACTTTTTTTAAAATTTTAACAGAAGGGAAGAACGGAAATAAATAAAACATGTTAATTTATTTTCGTTTATTAAAATTTAAAAATGTGCATTATGAGCTCTTTTAAATTTGTACAATTGACCTACCCTTTATTCTCACATACATATTTTATACAATATGTAATATGTTGTATACTAGATTTATTAAAGAACCTTAGCCATTTCGTACATCTGAAATCCATTATAAAGTCATTCACATTTTTTAAATGTTTATTAGAAATGTCTGTACACTTACATCACTCTTCCTAGCCTAACAAATCTTAGAATTTTATCACTTCTAATAGGTGTAACTTTGAAAATAGATTCACATTAAAAACGTAAACAAGTTTGAATTTACTTACGAATTAGATTAAAATAAAAGTAATGATTTTTAACTATCAATAATATATAATTTTTACAGTACCGTCTACATAGAACGAAAAGGATGACAGTTCAAAATTTCAATTTACAAAATGGCTAATTTCCCATAATCCGGAGTGGACACGCCGTGTGCCTTGCATTTGTTTTTTTTTTAGTTACATATTCTGTTACTACGAAACAGGGTAGTTTGCTCATTGTAGTTCAGGGTAAATTTTTAGGTGTCTCTGTACGCAGTTTCTCCTCTGTATTTAATACTCTGTTTTGGGAGTCAGTAGTGATCTGGAAGTCGACACGTAAAGTGAACTGTCAGTGTATGAAGATAAGTGCAACTGCAGTCTGAAAGGAATTAACTTTAGCGATTCTGTGTAAACGTCAAGAACATAGAAAAGATGAAACTTTATTGTGAATAAAATAAAGAAGGTCGAATTTATTATGAAAACCGGCGTGGAGTTAATAAAAGATTTATATAATAAATTTGAGAATTTTTAACATTATCAGGTTTTATTCATAAGAATTAAATGAATCCTGATTTATTCTTATCTCATACTTCTATGTTTCTTTAAACATAGTGTTTAAAAAACATAGAAGTATGAGGCAAGAAGATATCACGATTCATTTAATTCTCATTAATAAAAGATATATGTGTATTTTAAAAAAATAAATAAGTAGGAACCTATTTTGGTTTGTATTATTTCCTTATATCTCAAATTTCTTTCTCAGTTCGGTACTAATTTATTCTACACATGATTTGTTAATTTATTGTCCTTGGTATATGTTTTTTTTTTGTATCATAATGAATATTCTACTTTGAAACTTGCGCCTACATTTTTATTTTCTATTTAATTTCTTCCTTTTCTTACAAGGAGTAAACCTTACTGGTTCGTTACGGCTCCAAGCATCATAGCTGCTGTGTCCATCTCTTTCGTGGGCGTCCCCGAACTCTTTTTCCTCCTCTCGATTGATAGTTCAGACTTTTCCTAAGCAATCTATTAGTTTCTAATCTGCAGACATGTTCACACCATTTTCTCCAACATTCTTCTATTTTATGTGTTAAACTGAATATTTGTAGTTCTTTACGGATATCTTTACTCCGTTTTTTATTCATTAAAATATATACCGCCACAAATCACAAATATTTCATTTCTGCGGCTTCTATTCTTTTAATTGTCTGTTTATTCAGTGTCCATGTTTCTGAACCATACAATAACGCAGGCACAGCCAATACTTTATAATATTTTTAATGTGTTTATTTTCTTACTTTCTTTCTCAGTGTTTTTTCATTTCCCTCTCATCAAATATATTTTGAATATTATAGGCCTTAATTATAATATACAGGGTGTCCCAAAATTAGACCGACAAACTTTGGGAGCTGATAGATAGCATTATTTTAAACACTTTTTGTTAAGGAAGTGATTTTTGCTGCGGTGCTTCGTTTAAGCGCTGGACAAGTTAATGTCATTACTGCCTCCTATCCAGCTGCTTTAGATACGTAAATTACATTTGTGTACAGTATGCATCTTTTAAAGGAAATACACGAAAGAAACAAAACAAAGACGCTTGAATTCGGTTAGCATATTTACTTCCTGAGTTCATCGTTGTGTTTCCTTGACATTGTGCGTTAGTTTGCTGGAATGACTGCTGCATACTAGTTTATTTACACCATGCAAAAGGTACACGTGGAATGAGATGACGGACATGCTCTTTGTGTATGGAAAAGCTGGTTCGGGCCGTGCGGCTGTAAGGCTTTACCAAGAACAGTTCCGAAACCGAAGAGTTCCTCATCACACTACATTTGTCAGCATTGAACGTAGACCACGTGAAAGAGGCTCCTTCGATAGATGAGCAGAAGTTCAAGGACGGCCACGTTCTGTACGGATTCCTGAGAACGAGGAAGATGTGTTGCGGTGCATTGAGAACAATCTTGCAGCTAGTACTCGCGCCATCGCTCTACAATTGCACCTAAGTCGTAGCACTGTGGGAAGAATTCTGCAGGAAATTTTGTTGCACCCTTTTCATCTTGAAAAGGTCCACCCAATGACACCTCAAGACTATCCTCTGTGACAGCAATTTTTTCAGTGGTATCTGGACAAAATTGAAAACGATGTACAGTTTGCATCCCATGTCATGTTCACAGATGAAGCATGTTTCACACGTGAGCAGTTATTTAACAGTCGAAATTCACATGTTTGGGCCTTAGAAAATCTCCATGCTACATTTCAGAGATCTCACAAACTGAGATTAGGTGTTAATTATTGGGCCGGTATTGTGGATAACTTCTTATTAGGACCATACATTTTGTCCGCCCGACTCAATGCTTACAGAGTATTTCTGCAACAAGTTTTGCCTGATCTAATGGAAACAGTTCCCCTTCATATCAGACAGGGCATGTGGTTTCAACATGATGGGGCACCAGCTCACTTTGGTGCTGAAGTACGTCGTCATCTTACGGCTACTTACGGCAATCACTGGATACCCAGAGATGGACCCAATGTCTGGCCGGCACGCTCCCCTGACCTTACTCCACTTGACTTCTTTTTGTGGGGGCACATGAAGATTATCGTGTATGAAACGCCTGTTGGATCTGAAGAGGACATTGGGGCACGAATAACCTACGCAGCTGGCGAAATCAGAGAAATGGCCGATGTCTTTGTGGGTGGAAGGCAGTAATGATATTAACTCGTCCAGCGCTTAAACGAAGCATCGCAACAAAAAAACTTCCTTAACAAAAAATGTTTAAAATAATATTATCTATCAGCTCCCAAAGTTTGTCGGTCTAATTTTGGGGCACCCTGTATAGATATATATATATATATATATATATATATATATATATATATCTTCCAGAACAGTCAATGAACCTTGGAGAAAAAACAATTCTAGAAACACCAGATTATCCTAGAAGAACCGCAATTTCATTGTTCCGCAACAGGGCTCGACTTCTGCCAAAACACCTTTTTCGACTTGGGATAGTATAAACACCATTCTGTGTACTATGCAACAACAACATTGATATGGATCGACTACTTCCCTCAAATCATAGTTAATATTATTCTCTCATCTAAATCTTGGTCTACAAATTGGGCGTTATCTCTCTGGTTTTCCCACAAGAAGCTTCGATGCCTCTATTTCATTCTCCATTCGTGCCACATATCCTGGCAATCGCAGTCTATGAAACTTAATTGTTCTTATTATATCCGATTTCCTATAAAACTCACGTAGCTCACTATTAAGAAGTCTTCTCCATTCGCTTGTCTGGTTCTTGACATTTACTAACATACATCTCAATTTTGGTAAAGATTAAGTTTAGCTAAGTCTACCGTTGTGATCTTGAAGTAACGTCGTTGCTCTGCATGCAGCGGCCCCGTGTTCGATATCCGGCCGGGACAAGTTACCTGTATGGCTTTTTTCTCACACATAAGACAACTATCGGGGGAATTAAGGCCCAAATGACCCCGAACATCATCAGACCATCACTATCATCCATATCACGTTCACTTTGTTTAGAGTTAATGGATGTATGAATGTTGAATTTTGTCTTAAGTGTTCGTGTTGTTTCATAGATTGCCGTGGCATTGAGCTGTTCACTCATCCAGAGAGGACCTTCATGTCCTTGTATGGTCAAAAAATTTAGCGCGTGATCCAGAGTTTAAAATCCTCAACCGAAAGGTCGCGTCTCCTTAAAGATCGGGTTACGTAGGACATGTAACAGTGCCTATAAAGGAAGAGGTTAAACTTAGATAGAAAGAAATTAAATAACTCCAAATATATGTTTGTTTAAGATAATGAGCTCATTATATTTGTTATTAAAATAGAACATGTTACATAAAAATTGACTTTATGTTATTAAATTACATTTTTACAAATTATAGAAGCCGAGGCAGTGTAAATAAGGAATTCACAAACATGATTCAAATTAAATAATAATAATTTTTTTCTTACAAATTTAACTTTTTATAATTAAATCAGAACTGTGATCTGCTTCTTGCTTCAGGCACGTTTTCAATATAAAACATAATTTTAATTTGGTTATTTCCAAAGTTTTAAACCTAAATGTAACGCACGTTTTCGAAGTAGGTACAAGAAAAACTAAAGTACGGTAATGAAATACAATCGAATGTAGTAGGGCCTACATTAAAAATAACAATTTTGAAAATGCTAAGTGGTTTACCTACCATCTCAGACAATAAAAACAAAATGGAAAATGAAATGAAAAGACTGAAATTATTCGCAACAGAAACTTGTCTTCATTTTTTATCTGTTATTGGGCTGTGGAGTTGCTAGTCTCCCATCGGGCGCCTCCCCAAGTGGCGGATAGGGGAATGCTCACCAGATATGGCGGGTACAGGGGAAATAAAATATCCAGGGCGGACCAAAACTAGCGCTGCTGCCTTGCAGTAAGATACTAGACTATCAGAGGCTAGAGGAAGAAAACCTTGAACAAAAATTACCCGTCCCCCAGGTTGGAGGTTGATGCATCGGCCAGCTCCTCGTTCATCATAAAAAGAAAAAATGCTAAAAAATCAAACATCATGCCTCGGAAAATGCCAGAGCAAAGATTGCCTAAAATTGTTATGGAATGGATCCCAATAGAAAGGAGGAAGAGAGGATGACCGAAGAAAACTTGGATCGAAGGGGTACAAGCAGCTATGAATATCAGAGGATTGGAGGGAAGATCAATGGATGGACAGAGAGGAATGACGTTTGGTTTCCGGAAGACGGCGGCAGCTGCCACGATACCGGATGATGATGATGATTTATTTAGCAGGTTTAACAACGTTTAATATCATCTTCCTGGGCCCAATTAATCTACTGGCATTCTCATCCAAATATCTCTGCCATTCCAATCTCCAACCTCCAATCCTTTTTCCCTTATGTTGCTCAAAACACCACCAACCCACGATATTTTTCACCGTCCTCTTCTTCTGCTACCCATTCTAGTATCCATTTGGGAATCTATCTTTTGACATTCATTTTACATAACCATACCATTTTAATAGTTTTTTTAAAATGAAATATAGAATTGACGTTTGTCCATCTCATCACCCTTTCATATTTCTACTCGTTTCCATTCACTATCTTCCCACCAAAACGTAAACACACGTTTGAGAGAAAATTTAACTCTAACTGTACTTTTTCATCGAACTTCTCACTTCCACGCCCTTCCTTGTTTCAGCGACCTGATTCTGGAATTAATTTCCCTCTTATATCAAGGGCTGCCCGACCCAAAAAACAGTTAAAAAAACTCACTAAATATTTCCTCAGACAATATAATACATAACTGTGTTCTAGGTATATTTGTATTATTTTATATATTTTGCACTTCTTACCAAGCCAATTATTTAATAACATTAACAGGGTGCTCTAAAATCCCTCTTACAAACTTCTAGGACTTGTAGAGGGGACTGAGTTGATAATATTCATAATGGAATACCATGTCCGGAAACTTACCGTTTCCTTGCTACAGCCGTTTGAAAACATATTTTTAAAGCGATCACTTTTACAAGTAATTTATTATGAGGCGTGACACAGCACATCACTTTTTTTACAATTAAACTCATTAATAACCAAAGAAACAAAATGGAAACTGTATATTTACTTGCATTAATAATCCCTGATACACCCTCCACAATCAATTTTTGCAGTTTTCAAAATTTCGAAAAATGTTGACAAAAAAAAAACCAAGTCTTGGAATAATCGGTAGGGAAATTTTCGATTTAGACGAATCGCGAAGCTATTACTTGTTGAGACACGTGACGTACGTTCAGGCAATGCTTGTTTTCAAACGGCTGTAGCACGGAAACGGTAAGTTTCCGGAATTGGTATCCAATTCTAAATATTATCAACTCAGTCTCGTCTATAAGTCCTAGTAGTTTGTAAGAGGAATTTCTAGAGCAGCATGTAGGTTATTATTATTGTTATTATTATTATTATTATTATTATTGCATTTTTGTCCACCGCTGTGGTCTCGAGGTAGCGTGCTGCCTTGTCACGCAGAGGGCCCGTGTTCGGTCCCCGGTCGGGGCAGTTTTTCTGGGTGATGTTTTTATCGGGGTTTTTCCTCACCTGTAAGACAAATGTCAGGAAAACTTCAAGGCCCAAACGGTCCCCGAAATCATATGGATATCATCATCATCATCATCATGATCATCATCATCCTTCACCGGTGTGGAAAGCAACGGGAAGCTACCACACCTACAATTCCCTAGTAAAGCTGGGGAAAGCTGCAAGCATAGCATGAAAATGCTATGATTGCAGTGAAGGACCTGCCTTCGGGCAGAATTACTATGGATTGATGGATGGATGGATTGATTTTTTTACCTTTGCTTGTCATCTGTATATTGATAGCCTGTCCTGTTATCTATTATTATTCAAGTTGTAGATAACACTGATCAACATGATATTTGTCTCATGGGTATCAATAGTTGTACTTAATGCAGTTTTTTTATCGTGTTCTGAAATATGTATTCGGAATTTGTCCAACGCCCACAGGTTTTTTATTTAAATTTCAATTAATGGATTTAAATAATTATTTTTTTAATAAACGTTTTTTCGTCCATTTGTCCATTATAAAATAAAACCAAATGAGCTAACTCAGGAGATTTCAGCTATGGAAAAGATATATCAAGGCAAATGAAATCCTAATATGCTGGCCGATTATTGTTGGGCCATCAAGAGGGATGCTCCACAGGCAAAATAAAGCAGAAAATCGTCATTTCTTACTTTCTAGGTGAGTCCGAATGTTCGAATATTGTGTAGTTACGAATGTAGAAATTATTAAAGTGTTTGAAATTATGAATTCCTGTCTCTCGGAAACCATGCGTGATGGAGAAAAACCGATATCATATTTGAATTTAGGAGAACAAATACTATCAGAATCATATATTTTTCTTTCTGAGACAAAAAGAAGTTTCTTTTTTGTTGCTCAGTGTAATTCATAATTGTTATTATATCGCTCATTTTCGAGGATAGTGACAACTCAAAAAACATAGTTTTTTTTTCAGGAGATGCATTTAAAGGTTTGAAATCAATAGAACTTTGCCTCTACTTGCCATAGATATCAAATTACTGTACCAATTCATTTTATATAATCGCTTATGTCATTCTTCCAGATGCAGAATTGAGTTTTATTTTTCATGTAGTGCCAATAACTCAAAATCGATATTTTTTAAAGTGTGTCATTCATCTCGCAAAAGGGTGACGTATAATTTAACCCTGGTAAAGTGGAAGAGTAGGCCTTACGGTCTTAATCCATCAAGTAAAACGAATAAACCAATAATAGCCATTAATAAATAATAGTTTTAAAAACTAAAACAACACGCTTTATTAGAAAACCGAATTAAAAAAATGAAAAATAATTTTAATTTCCAACACGCTTGGGATCAATAATTTTTACCATCGACAGCGGTGGGATGCTCTGTATAAAATGACTATATTGGGAATAACAAACAGATGGATTGGTAGAGGGGTAAAAGTCTCTAAGAAAGAAAATGTAAAAAACCGCGGGCAGTAAAAGCACTCCACGCTTTTGATGGGTAAAATTATTTATCCCATGCGTGTTTGGCGATTGAAATTAGTTCTAATTTTTTTGTTAGGTTCGTTTCAATAAGGGCGTGTTTGTTGTTAGTTATTTAAAACGTATTATTTATGTATGTTTATTTTTGAGTTTTAATATTTTACAGGATACGATGAAAAACTAAATATCTGTGTAGGATTCGATACTATTGTAGTATGAGCTAAAAGTACTTGCTCTTCTAAAAAAAAACATCCGCCCGCCCGTATTGAACCAGCTACCTATGAATTACTGAAATTATATACCACTAGAGTTCACCGCTCTACCAACTAAACTCTTACAGTAAACGCTTGACTAAAAAATCGACAAGTCCGCAACCTATTATAACAAGGTTTCATTTTTTTGATTTTGTTAAATGAATCTGGCCAGGTTTTTAGAAAGAAAAATATGAAATGACTGTTGGTCACGGGTCCTTTACAAGTATCCAACTTTTCAAGTCGATCCAATGTTTTCTAAGTGGTGGAAAATCGTGTTCAAAAATTCCGGTACTTTAGATACAAGTATATATTTTTTATATGTTGCTGATGATTCTTGCCATGATTTGAGAAACAGAATATTAAATTATTGTATTGTCACGTTCTTTTTCCCAGTATACAAAGTTTCAAAGTACGATCCACATGATTTTTAAGTGGGTGAAAATCGCGATGAAAGATTCCCTTACATAGATAGATAGATAGATACAGGTCAAGCTAATAAAAGCGTGTACAAGGCCTTATTCCTCGCTCAAAGAATCCATTGAATACAAAATTGAAATAATAATTTTTTATTACAGCACTGAAGAGGATAACATAGGCTGGTACCGGCGGGAATTGACCCTGTGATAACTATGCCGCAGGACACGACGATTTTGAAAGGGGTAAATTTTGTATTTCTTAAGAAAATATATTTTTTGTTTTATCTGCTACTGTGACCGAAATGTGAGGCAGAATAGGTTTTGTTAGTACAAAGTTTGAAATGAAGGTTGCATCATTTGTCGAGAGTCGGAGTAGATGAGACATGTTTGTGGTTTCATAGAACAGACGAAACATTTTGAGGAAATGAGAACGACGCCGAGCTAGATTGGAAAGTTCTGTGTTATTTGCAAGTGCAAATTGAAGGGAATTCTGCACCCTCTTGAACTTAGACGAACCTATCTCCAGTTCTGTAACCATCTACTGTGTTTGCAAGTATATGCCCATCAATACTATATCCGAGATAAGTACCAATTGTACTTAAATGTACATAAGGTATTACTCCGTCTATTCGGGGAACCGTGGCACTACTTTTACCAGCCATAAGAGTGAATTGCCTCTGTAAGCGTCAATGATAGAAGCATTTTTATTAGGTTACAAAGTATTTTGCGGGAAATAGGACTGAATACAAGGTAAAATTATTAGCAACCACGTACATTTTTTATTTATGACAAAAAATATATATGGGCCTACGTAATCAGACGTTTGCACTTTTTCCAAGATGTCGATATATATTCTTTATTTACAATTTATAATAATAATAATAATAATAATAATAATAATAATAATAATAATAATAATAATAAGTGGCACTCGAAAGAGCATTAAGTTTTAGGTTTATGATTTGTCTTTTATCAGTTCGTTCAACGATCCCGTCCATCTTCTGCATTGTTTGTAATGGTATCGCTCACATGTTTGTTCACATATCTTGCATTCACACGAGTCACTAGGTTGGTGGAATGAATTTCGTATTTTTGCACATTTTATGGTGATATCCATGTGTTGCCAGGCCTATGATTGCATGTATTTGTGGCTGGTTGCTTCCGGCCCACTCCCTGTTCACCATGGCGTCTGAGGCGTTGAACTCTTCGTCGATCTCTTTTTCCTTCTGTTTCTTTTTTCCGTGACTTTCTTATATGGCTCTTTTGCTGGTAGTAGTATCATTTGTCTCAGGTCTTCAAAGAAGTAGGTTTCTCTGGCTAGCATATAGGTCATTCTATTTGGTGTGCGTTTACTTGTACATAATGCCTTTTTGATGTATCTAGCTTTCACTTTTTCTATTTAATTACAATTTCATTAGGGGCAAATTTATGCTCCATCCTGGCACACCTGTAAATTTTGCTGTTATTTTCATCACTTCCTCAATGGCTAATGTGGGATATTTTTCACTAAACGTTTTGAAAACTCTCAAAATAATTTTTTCTCTGCTTTTTAAAAGTTTTTTGTTTTTCACTTGAAACATTTTATAGGAGAAGGAGCCATTTTGAAACTATTGATATTCAAATGTTTTCAGCATTGCGCATGCGTAAGAATTAAACAATGAAACGCTTATTTATTTAAACTATATAAAATTGTAATAATATATTTAAAATTATTCTAAATAAATTATATAGACACGTTCTAGATAACACACATTTCTATTTATTTTATCCTCCCCACGGACAAGACCTTGACGTGGTGGAGTGGCTCAGTACCTAATGAACCAGACGACCAGGTCGGGGAAGTCTGGCTTTTGCTAGCTAGGTGAAGGGAAGCGAACTAGTTCCAACGCGGGAATTTCCAACATCAGAGGCGGAAGAAGAACAATACGTTCTCAACGTCAAAGAAGACGGAAGAGAAAACCAGCAAAAGGGAAGAGCAGTCTCTTTAACCATGTAAATGTATCTGCTCTAGAGGAAGAGAATCTCGATCACAAATCACCTGGACCTCCTGGAAGGGGGTTTTGCCCACCCAAGTAAAAAATATATTATTCGTATCTCTCAGAGGAATAGCCGGAGGGAACGATGGGAAGATGAATTCTGACAGCGGAACAGGCCGAGCCCGGGGGCCTACCATGAAGATGATGATTTGTTTTATTTTATTTATTTATTTAGAGTGTTACTTTTTTTGCACGCTTAAAGGTAATACAGTTATTGGAGCAATCGTACCGAAATCAAGTTTTCGATACATGGATTACGTCATGCTGCGCGACAATACGTCATCGTGTCTCCATTTCTTCTGTGATCTTAGTGAACAGTGCCAAATTTTCTCCTACTTACCCCTCCTTTCCTTTACGCACCGTGTGCTATCGCGCATACTCCCCTCTCCTAGTGAACTCTCAAATAAAGCTGTGCTTACTAACATCGTATGATCATCTGTTTGTCAACCAAAGGAGTCAGGTCGATATAGCTCGGAGGAGCTTGTTTGGTTTATTAGTCCTTTAGGCCGGGTGGGGCCACAAGGATCGTGCACCCCAGCCCTTGGCGGGACTAGTGTGAATGTAATAGAGTACGTATGGTTTATTACTATTGTTTGTATAGATGATCGATGAGATTATAATTTTCTTTTGTTAACTTATTTTCAATGTCAACTTAACTATCTTTTATTTATTTCAATGTTATATCTGACTGTTTTTTTTATTCTAATTAAACTTTAGTTATCTGCTTTTTATATAACTTCTGCCTATTGATTTAGTAGCTAGTCAATGTCAGATAGGAATGTAAAGTTCCAAAGCTTTTCTCAAGCGTATATGATTTCATCTTTCCTAAGAACTTCCACGATTATTATGTGTATAGCTTGCAACATATTACATGTTTAACAATTCATTAGGAAAGTTGAATTAATCTTTGTCTTTTATGGACCCGGGCAAAGATATGTTACTTTGAGCAATTTATGTTTTCAACTCAAGGTATTTATCATAAGTAATGCCACGAGTGATTTCCAAATTATCGATAAATTCACGACTCACGAAGTGAGGAGTGAATTTATCTAGAGAATTTGGAAATCAAGAGTGGCATTTGTTAGGACTATTTAACGAATAAAATAAAGCTGTTTACTCACAAATCATTATTTAACTACAGTTATTTAAAAATATTTTTATATTTAAAGTAAACGGTGATGTTTGAAAACTAATGAGAAACGATAGGTAGCCTACGCTTCTACTGCTTCTTTTGTTTATCACTGCAACCAGATCATACTATTATTGCCAAAGGAACGCAATATTGTAAGAATGCTCTCTAGTGGAGAAAAAATGAAACACATCAATCTGTATATTAATTCATTTTTGATGTCGTATACATTTAAGAAAGTGCAAACAGTGGTTTCTTTTTTTGGTGGTATAATCAATTGCTACAATGTTGACATGTAAGCACTATATATACAATCTGGTAGCCGTATTTGTTATAGGCTCAGTCACTGCAAATAACGGTCAGACCTGTTCAGAATATTAAAAAGGAGGAGCTTTGCTTAATATATGATAATCCTAACGTTGATAATTATTTCGTGAAACACGTCTCTGATTGGTTGTAATACAGAAATCATTGAAACGTGATTGGTCATTGACTCCCATTTGGGGCATGAGTTAAATAGTCAACAACATTGGTGTGAACCAGCACGAACGGTGCACAATGAAAATGCAGTTATACATGTGGTTTGTTTACAATGCAACTGGAACTTAGCTCGGAAGATATATAATACAGACATGTCTAATCTAATATTTAAAAATGAATATTTGTTTGTTTGTTTGTTCGTAATTTATGCGCGGCCATACCGTTGATCTGATTGTGATGGGGTTTTAGCAAAATTTTCAGGAGAATCCCGGGATGAACGTAGGCTATAACAGAGTTGTGATATTCAAACCGTTTAACCCCTAAAAATCACCATTTTTAGAGAAAAAACGTGAAATAAAGTCCCTATTTTGACGTTTAAATGGCTTACGCTGCCTATACCATAACAAATACACTAAATTAATGTACACAGAATTGAATACCTTAAAAAACTCTACAAAAAGTCCGCGACAGCATATGTTTATCTTTTACGGATAACTCACAATAACCATTTTTGTCTTTCATTGATGCCCAGAAAATCGGGATAAGTGGATTCCCGGGCAAGCGTGCTCTGCCATACCGTTCATCCGATTGATATGGAGCTTTTTGAAAAATGTTCAGGAGATTCCGGGGATGAACTTAGGATATAAGAGAGTTGTAACACTAAACCCCTTCACCCCTAAAAATCACCCTTTGTAGTGAAAAACGTGAAAATAAAGTCCCTATTTTGATGCTTAAGTGGCTTACGCTGCCTAAACCATAACAAGCACACCAAATTAATGTACACAGAATTAAATATCTCAAAAAAAACTCTACAAAAAAGTCCGTGACAGCATATGTTTATTTTCTATGTGTAACTCACAATAACCATTATTGTCTTTCACTGATGCCAAGAAGATCGGGATAAGCAGATTCCCGAGCTAGCATAACAGCGCACGGCTGGTGGTAAAAAACACATTAACAATTTATTTAGGAGTAGCAGCGCACGCCGGGTATTAACTAGTAATTTATAAATCCAATGGAAAACCAGTAAACTGTGCACTCAATGACATTAACCATACTGTATCTGGCATCAATGAACACGAATGAATTAGAGGCATTTATACAGGTAGGACTGTACCGCGGTGTTCTTGGTGTCAGCAGGTTGGGACAATTTTCCCGGGCCAGTTTCTTTTTCTTTACTCAAAGATAAATAAACTTCGAATTGGTCTCTGAGCAACATGTGACGCCATAATAATTCATAACATATTCGTCTTATTTATAATGAATGAGTGAATGGTGTATCTTGTTTTAAATATTCATGTTGTCTCGGAGGTGGCATTGACATTGAGCAGAACATTAATTTAAGGTGGTTCTCCGTGTCATTTTGTGGTAAAAAATGTATGTGTGTGCTCCAAATTTGAAAATCCTCTCACGGCAGGTCGTGTCTTCTGTAAGGCCCGAGTAACGTGTGGCATGAATAAGCACCTACAAAGGGAGAGGTTAAACTAAGGGAAGGAAAGAAAGAAAGAAGACTGCGTACATATTTATTATTTATGTCTGTGCTTCTTAATGGTGATTCTCATGTTATTATTATCCATCCATAGTAATTCTGTCCGAGGGCAGGTCTTTCACTGCAATCATAGCATTTCCATGCTATGCTTTGCAGCTTTACTAGGGAATTACATGTGTGGTAGCTTCCCGTTGCTTTCCACACCGGTGAAAGATGATGATGATGATGATGATAATGATAAGGATGATGATGAAGATGACGGCCATATGATTTCGGGGACCGGGGCCTAAGTTTTCCTGACATTTGTCTTACAGACGAGGAAAAACCCCGATAAGAACCTCACCCAGAAAAACTGCCCCGACCGGGGATCGAACCCGGGCCCGCTGCGTGACAAGGCAGCGCGCTACCTCGAGACCATAGCGGTGAAATTATCTATTATTATTATTATTATTATTATTATTATTATTATTATTATTATTATTATTATTATTATTATTTAATTTATATATAGGCCTATATATATTTTTTGTCAATGTTTACACATCTGTCTGTGCCTAAAAAAATATTTTCCTTTTTCCCTATCCATCCAGTCTATGTCCACCGCTGTGGTCTCGAGGTAGCGTGCTACCTTGTCACGCAGCGGGCCCGGGTTCGATCCCCGGTCGGGGCAGTTTTTCTGGGTGAGGTTTTTATCGGGGGTTTTCCTCATCTGTAAGACAAATGTCAGGAAAACTTTAAGACCCAAACGGTCCCTGAAATCATATGGCCATCATTACCATCCTTATCATTATTATAATTATCATCATCTCATCCTTCACCGGTGTGGAAAGCAATGGGAAGCTACCACACCTACAATTCCCTAGTAAAGCTGCATGCATAGCATGAAAATGCTATGATTGCAGTGAAGGACCTGCCCTCGGGCAGAATTACTATAGATGGATGGATCCACTCTATGAACTCTAGTCTTATTTTAGACATTTCAGTTCTTATTTCTTGCATCCATGCGTTTCGAAATCTTCCTTTATGTTTTCTACCAGATGGACAACATTCCAATGTTTTTCTGGGTAACCTTTCTTCTTGCCTTCGTCATAGGTGTCCAGACCAATTTAAGCGCTTATATCTCACATAATACACTACTGAATACTTAATACTCTTATTTTTTTCTTGTTTGCATTATTTCTTATTTTTTCCAAATTTGAACATCGTGCTGCTCTCCTTAATAAATCCATTTCAGTGGACATACTTTTTGTTGAAATTCCATTATTCATTTCCGTATATGACGAGTACTTCTCACTATCGTATTATGTATTTGTATTTTTTCCCTGGTTATATGACTGTTCTATAGAACACCACTTAGCATTGTTGTTATTGCTCTAACTTATTTATTATATTCTCAATGTCACTATGTATTATTATTATTATTATTATTCTATTTTTGTTATTACTGCAATTACACTGGTCAACATGATTTTTGTCTCATGAGTACCTATAAATAAGTAACTAACTCACTGGCACTATCAAACCCGTAGGTTCATGGAAGCGCTGACATAAGCTCTCCATATATCCCTATCGTGAGTCAATGTTTTCCAATCATCACCTGTATAATCTAACTTCCCTCAAATCATAGTAAAAATGATTCTCCCCCTCATTCTTGGTCTGCCAACTGGCCGTTTTCCCTCTAGTTTTCCTACAAGATTCTTACTTCCACGTCTTTCATTCCCATTCGTGCCACATGTCCTGTCCATCGCAGTCTACGAGACTTAACTGTTCTCATTATATCTGACTTCCTATAAAGACCATGTAATTCTCTGTAATGCACTCTTCTCCATTCACCTGTCTGTTCATCTCTCTTTGGTCCAAACATTTTCCTAAGAAATTTATCCTCAAATACTCGTAATCTCCTTTCCACCCTTAAAGTAACAGTCCATGTTTCGCATCCATATAATATAACTGATAGAATAATATTCTTATATATTTTCAGTTTAACGGTTTTTGAAAGGAGTTGGGAAGTCAAGAGTCTCTGTAATGCATAACAACACGCATTTACAGAATTGAGCCTATGTTTAATTTCTTTGTGCATCTCATTCCTGATTGTGATTATTGTTCCTAAGTATTTGAATCCAGCCACTTCCTCAAAATTTACCTCATTTGTGATTAGCTGTCCATTTTCATTATATAATGTATTTGTATGTGTGACCATGTATTTAATTTTATTCATATTTACTTCCAGTCCCAATTTCTTAGTGTTACTCAATAGTATGTGCGTGCTGGCTTTTAGTATCTCCTCGCTATCGGCCAATAGTACTACATCATCAGCATAAACCAACAGCTTATTAATACCATTGAGTTTTAGGCATTCTTCATCATCTAAAGATTTGATGACATGCTCTAGTAGAGAATTAAATAGTAGAGGATATAGTGCATCTCCTTGCTTGAACCCATTGTGAATGTCAAAAGTATCCGAAAACTGTTTGCCTACACGCACCCTACTATTTGCGCCATTTAGACACATTCGTATAAGTCTAACTAACTTTTTAGGAGTTCCTAACTCTAGCAGGATACTCTATAACTTCTCCCTCTTATTTGAATCGTATGCCTTCTTGAAGTCTACGTATAGATGATGTACAGTACGACATGAGTACCAATAGTTGTACTTAATGCAGTTTTTATCTTGTTTTCAAATATGTATTCGGAATTTCTCCATCATTCACAGTTTTTTTTAATTTCAATTTCAATTAATGGATTTAAATATTTTTTTAAATAAACGTTTTTTCGTCCATTTGTCCATTGTAAAATAAAACCAAATGAGCTAACTCAAATGATTTCAGCTATGGGAAAGAGAAATCAAGGCAAGTGGAATCCTAATATGCTGGCCGATTATTGTTGTACCATCAAGAGGGATGCTCCACAGGCGAAATATAGTAGAAAATCGTAATTTCTTACTTTCTAGGTGAGTCCGAATGTTCGAATTTTGTGTAGTTATGAATGTAGAAAATATTAAAATGTTTGAAATTATAAATTTTTTGTCTCTGGGAAACTTTGCGTGACGGAGAAAACCCGATATCATACTTGAATTCAGGAGAAAAAAATACTATCAGAATCACATATGTTTATTTCTGAGACAAAAAAAAGTTTTTTTATTTCTCAGTGGAAATAATTGTCATTGTTGTATTGTAATATAGCATTAATTAATCTTGGTGAGTGGAACAGACGCCCACATGACCTTAACACCACCAGGATAAGTAATTAATTAAATTTATGAAAAATTGTTTCACCTCACCTCATACCCCTGGTATTAGACCGGTTTCGGTTCCGGTACCTAATAAAGGTCCCTAGATCTTGTTATAATGTTTCTTAACAAACAATACCTCATAGTGATAATTCCTAGAAAGTCAAATATTTGAGACAAAGAGCTAATAATTTGTCACTCCCTGACATTTGTAGGAAAATTAACGTAACTAAATTATTTTGGCTGGGTTACTCCCACAAAGAAGCATCCTTGTCCAACGCGTACGAGAATAGAGACACCCGAGACATACACGGATGTTATTGTTCAAGCCGAGAGAGAATGAGGGAGGGAGAGGGATAGAGAGAATAGACCATAATGGAATGGATAAAGCATGTGCTACAATTCAGCACGTCTGTAGTAGGAGTGTTTTAACGTTTTTCTGGAGCAATTCTTGCCGGAGCGTGGTCTGCAGGGTGAATCTCAAATAAATTGCAGACAAGTGGACTCATTTGCTGTGTAGACTATAAATATTGCCTGAAGCTGGGACCACTACGCAGCGCTGCAGCACACCCTCATTACGTGTTAATGTGTCCTAATTTTCTAGCGCGTTAGTTAAACACGGCTTCAAGGCGAATTTCAGGGACGCATTTTGCCTTATATAAAGGTTAGATTAAAAAAAATAAACATTGACCATGGAACCTTGGTAATGTTAATGGACGACTATTTCTAGTGAAGATATGGAATAGAAAATTTTTTCATCGAAATTAGGTTTAATTTATTTTATTTAGAAGGTCTCACAATGATTCGGGGGCACGCCGTAGCATAGTGGTTAAGGCACTGCGCTACAAGCCGGAATGTCGAGCGTTCAAGTCCCGGTGGAGTCAGGATTTTTAAACTGACCCAAACCTTCTGGCGGCACTATGGCCCTGGGGTCGACTCAGCCTCTAACGGAAATGAGTACCAGATGCTTGTTCTGGGGTAAAGGCGGCCGTCACGCAGGGCTGACAACCCGGCTGACAGCAAGTGCCGATTGTCCAGGAAAAGTGGGATCCTTAACCTCTCACTACCCCAAGGACCTCCTGAGATCTGTAGTGGGAATACTTTACTTTTTTTTACAATGATTCATATATTACTGCGCCCAATTAATCTACTGTCATTCCCCTCCGCATCTCTCTATCATTCCAGTCTCCATCGTCCAATTCTTTTTCTCTCATACTGCTCAAAAAGCCTGCCAAAGCCAGGTTGGTAAACGGTGAGGAGGAGAACAACTTCGTTAAAAACTAGGGTTCAGTATGCCCAGCTGATAGTACTCTGTGAGGGCCCCTGCCTAGGGTTTCAGGTACTGCTGTCTTGCAGTTTGGCGTTGTTTCGTCAAGAGAAAAAGGAAGAAAACAAGAGGTTGTTGACGCATGAGAATACCTCTCTGTTCGTTTGAAAAATATGTACAATATTAAAAAAAAACTTGAACGTAACAAGATTACCAAAAACAGCATTTAACTACAAGCCAAGAGGGTCAAGGAATATATGAAGGCGAGTGAAATGATGGACAGAACAACTGTGAGGCGGAACAGGCATTTTGCCTAGCCCATGAAGTGAAGAAGAAGAAGAAGAAGAAGAAGAAGAAGAAGATTAAATAGCTCAAGAATGAAATGCCGGACGAATTTAATAATCGAAGGAACATGCTGAGAAAATGGACCATTCTTCTAGGAACATGGAATGTAGAAGGGACTAAAACCGGGGAAATAACGAACAGCATGTCCCGCGCCGTAGCCGAGTGGTTAAGGCAGGAAGCCTTGGCGCAGAGCTACGGGACTTGCGCTGGTTCGAGTCTCCATGGGGAATATATTTTCTCATGGTATATCGGTCAGCATGGGACCGGTGCCCACCCAGCATCGTGAGGCATTTGGGTAGCTACAATAAACAGCGGTTCCAGGTTGAGAAAACCAGCTATAACGGCTGTGGGACTCAACATGCTGACCACATGTCACCATTACACTGGCTAGATGATAATCTACCTCTGTGATTGAATCATGTGAATGCGAGGCCAGCAGCCGGCTGGTAGGCTAAGGGCCTTCTAGGCCTGTCGAGCCATGGAATTATTATTATTATTATTATTATTATTATTATTATTATTATTAGTATTATTACTATTATTTTTATTATTTTTATTAATGAATAGCATATGTATATATAATTTTATTAACAGAAACGAAGAAAATAGGAAGTAAATTAGAAATTCAAGGACCATATTTGCATCTGTTCAGTAAGTAAAACATGCACAAGGAAGAGAATCAATCATGCTTAAAAATAAATTTCGGAGACACATAACAAATTGGGAACCAGTTTATATAAAATATAATAAAAATGAGTATGAAATTTTTCTAACAGAGAATTGACCATTTTGCCTCACGATGTTGGGTGGGCACCAGTCTCAAACTGGCCAAAGTTCCTTGAGAAAAAATATCTTCCCCAAGGAGACAGAACCAGCGCAAGTACCATAGCTCTGCGCCAACGCAACTTGCATTAACCACTCGGCTGCGGCACATATATTAGCTCTATGCAAGGAGAATATAATAGTTTGATTATGTGGCCAGGTGAAGTTCGGGAGGTATTTAAAGGCCTAGACATTTGTCTTCAGTTGTGGGGAGAGAAGAAAAAACAGGTAATAATAGTGAGAAATAATAATAATAATAATAATAATAATAATAATAATAATAATAATAAATAATGATAATTATAATGAGAATACTAATAATAATAGTAATAATATTTATAAGTAATACCAGGAGTGAATTCCAAATTATCGATAAATTTACGAGTCACGAAGTGAGGAGTGAATTTATCTACAGGATTTGGAAATCAGGAGCGGCATTTGTTAGGACTATTCAACAAATAAAATTAAGCTATTTACTCACAAATCATTATTTAAATAAAGTTATCTTAAAATATTCATATATTTAATGTAAACGGCGATGTTTCAAAACAAATGAGAAACGTTTATTATGTTTCATTTGTTCATCCACTGCAACCAGATATTATTTATTGCCAAAGGATCGCAATATTTTAAGAATGAACCCTAGTGGAGAAAAATTGAAACACATCATTACAGGTTATTTAATAATTTCTGATGTCCTATGATGTAAATATGTCAATTAAATTTTTCTGCAACGTTAATTCCTTGGAAATAACACGTTTAATGAAGGGCAAAGAGTGGGGGGGTTTCGTTTTTTGTGGTATAAAAACAATTGGCTACGAAGATTTTTTGTATTATATCTATCTCGCAAGCAGAATCTGGTTACATTCGTGCACTATATATCCAATCTGGAAGCCATTTGATAAAATGGAAAGCGATAAAATCGAGGTGAAAAAATTACTGTGATTTGTTGTAAACCAAAATTCATTGAAACGTGTTTGCTCATTGAGTTAAATAGTCAAAATAAAACAATGTACCCCCGGTAGAAATATTCAACTGGAAGTGTCAGCCAAAAAAAACAAACAATGCCCTGGATGCACATCTGTCCAATTAAAACAAACGAAACCAGAGAGAGTGATACAACAAGGTAAAAGGTATCAAAATTGAAATCCTACACGTTTTCGTTCTTCAACCAACAGCACATCCATCAACCTTACACATGGAAAACATTAAAATACTATTAAAAATAAACTCAACAAGCACCACATATATACCTATTCTGAAGATGGCGTCATATGAGACTCATACGCAGTTACTCTTAAAAATACATAATAGGGGGGGAAGGTAGTTTGTGTATTCATCAGTACGCAACTTTATTTTTTTTACATTTGGTGTGTTTCTATAAAACGCGTGGTTAAACTAAACTCATGAGACCGATAGAGAAAGAGAAGAGAGAGAGAGGAGAGAGAGAGAGATGAAGAGGGAGGGAGGAGGGAGGGAGAGACAGAGAGAGAGAGATGTGAGAGGGAGGGAAAGATACAGAGACAGAGAGAGAGAGGAGAGAGGAGAAAGAGGAGAGTGTGTGTGTTGTGTGTTTGTTTTCACCGAAACACGTATGGAATGTCTTTTAAAAATTAATCCCGCAAAAAAATAAAAAAATAAAATAAAATAAGATAAAAATAAAACTGTAAACAAGGAGGAGAGTATTAATGAAAAATATATATCCCTACTGTATATTTATAATTTACAATTATTTATGTTTAATAGGCTCAATTCTGGAAATGCGTGCTATTATGCATTACATAGACTCTTGACGTCCCAACTCCTTTAAAAACACGTTACACTGAAAATATATAAAACTATTATTCTACCAGTTATATTATATGCTCCTTGCCTCTGGTCCCAAGGGTCGCGGGTTCAAACCCGGCCGGGGTCAATGGATTTTTTAGGACGGAAAAATCCAAAGAGCAAGTCCTCCGGGAGGGACTTTAAGCCGTGGGTACCGAGTCTGAAGATTTTCAGGCAAGTAAAAAATCCTTAAACCTGAATGAAAAGGCCTCTAAGCAAAATTTACCGAATTTTCCCGTCCTAGTACTACCTTGGTTTCCTAGATGTCAGTATGAGGCGGAACGCTGACCACGTACCACTCATAATTACATCTAGGCCTATACGAAAACAAGTGTAACTAAATTAGTATGGTTCAAATTCTTCCATGTAGGGGTAGGCGCCTAAATCTCTGTAAAGGGAAAGCATAGGCTTAAAATACAATACAATATTATATGGATGTGAAACATGGACTCTTACTTTAAGGGAGGAAAGGAGATTAGGATTATTTGAGAATAAAGTACTTAGGAAAATGTTCGGACCAAAGAGAGATGAACAGACAGGTGAATGGAGAAGACTACATAACAATGAACTTCATGGTCTTTATAGGAAGCCAGCTATAATAAGAACAGTAAAGTCTCGTAGACTACGATGAGCAGGACATGTGGCACGAATGGAAGATGAATGACGTGCATGGAAGCTTGTTGTAGGAAAACCATAGTGAAAAAGTCCAGTTGGTAGACCAATAATGAGGTGGGAGAATAACATTAACTATGATTTGAGGGAAGTACATTATACAGGTAATGATTGGAAAACATTAGCTCAGGATAGGAATGTATGGAGAGCTTATATCCGCGCGGCCATGAACCTACGGGTTTGATAGTGCCAGTGAGTTAGTTACTGTTTAATAGGTAATGTACGAATTTGTTTGGAATATCCAGAGGCATAATTTAGAGGTGGGGCTCATTAAGGTAAGAAATGCCTTGTTTATCTTGTTGAAGCTTGTGCAATGTTACAAGTTAGGTGTACATCACTTGTCAAAGTCGTGAATCTAACTTTACCCATCACTGCCCTAAACATTGGTCGTAAGTTTCTGATGTAAAGGGTTGTACGTGACGTCATTAATGGCGGGAGCACCACCAACTTACTCTTATTAGCATAGCATAGCGTGGAGCCAGTTCATTTCCTTGAGACCTCTCAATGCATTCCAAACTATGAATATTCTAGTATCGTGTAAAATTCCTAGAGAGCAGCTGGTATTCATATCCCCTTGTCCATCTCTAATACAAACCATTAGCTCATCATTCCTCCATTCATTCATTCTTCCTTTAACTCTCTAACTAAATCACTGGCTCTATTGATCCCGTTGAGTCATGGCTGCGCGAACATAAACTTTCCATACATCCCTATCCTGAACTGAAGTTTCACAATCACTCTCTGTATAACACTGGTCAACATGATTTTTGTCTCATGAGTACAAATAGTTGTAGGCCTACTTATTGCAGTTTTTATCGTGTTTTCAAATATGTATTCGGAATTTCTCCATCACCTACAGTCTTTTTTATTTCAATTTCAATTAATGGATTTAAATAATTATTTTTTTAATAAACTTTTTTCGTCCATTTGTCCGTTGTAAAATAAAACCAAATGAGCTAACTCAAATGATTTCAGCTATGGAAAAGAGAAATCAAGGCAAGTGGAATCCTAATATGCTGGCCGATTGTTGTTGGACCATCAAGAGGAATGCTCCACAGGTGAAATGTAGTAGAAAATCGTAATTTCTTACTTTCTAGGTGAGTCCGAATGTTCGAATTTTGTGTAGTTATGAATGTAGAAAATATTAAAATGTTTGAAATTATAAATTTTTGTCTCTGGGAAACTTTGCGTGACGGAGAAAACCCGATATCATATTTGAATTCAGGAGAAAAAATACTATCAGAATCACATATTTTTCTTTCAGAGACAAAAAAAAAAGTTTCATTTTTGTTGCCCAGTGTAATCTATTTTCTAAAATCATGGTTAATGCTACTCTCCCACCCCATTCATGGTGAACCAGCCAGACGTTTTCCCTCCAGTTTTCTTACAAGAAATGTTTTTATCTCTTAATATAAATTTATTAGCAGTAGTAGGACGTTAATTAGGCTAAAAGTGTAGATAGATAGATAGATAGATAGATAGATAGATAGATATAGATAGATAGATAGATGGGAAGCTCTGCGGCCATCACTTGAGTTTTGGCGGTGAGCGATCCATTTTGGTCCTCCTTTATAGGTAGAACCCCAAGTTCCTTTAAAATACATTTAGGCTAAAAAAAGATACATAGGCCTACAATGTTATTTACAAATACGGATCGCACGGGCAGCAAGTCGTATGTGCTGTTGACATTCCGCCAATAAATCCATGTCTAGTATAGGCCTATATATATATATATATATATATATATATGTACACCGCTGTGGTCTCGAGGTAGCGTGCTGCCTTCTCACGCAGCGGGCCCGACTTCGATTCCCGGTCTGGACAGGCTACTGGGTGAGATTTTTTCGGGGTTTTTCCTCACCTGTAAGGCAAATGTCAGGAAGCTTAGGGCCAAACGGTCCCCGAAAATCATCCGGCCATCATCATCATCTTTATCATTATCATCATCATCCTTTACGGGTGTGGAAAGCAACGGGAAGCTACCACACCTATAAATCCTTAGTAAAGCTGCAAAGCATAGCATGAAAATGCTATGATTGCAGTGAAAGACCTGCCCTCAGGCAGAATTACTATGGATGGTTATGTCCATCCATCCATAGTAATTCTGGCCGTTGCTTTCCGCATCGGTGAAGGATGATGATGATGATAAGGATGATGGCCATATGATTTCGGGGACCGTTTGGGCCTTAAAGTTTCCTGACATTTGTCTTACAGGTGAGGAAAAACCCCGATAAAAACCTCACCCAGAAAAACTGGCCCGACCGGGGATCGAACCCGAGCCCGCTGCGTGACAAGGCAGCACGCTACCTCCAGACCACAGCGGTGGATGGATGGTTATATATATATATATATATATATATATAAAACACAACAACACAATAGAACAATACAATTACATTTTGCACTAATTAAGTTGCGTACATTTATTAAGTATTAATAATATTACACATTTCTTACGTGTTTATTTATTCAAGAAAAAATGAATGTGTGCTTGTATATGCATAACAATGAGCTACGTGATCGTTATAGGAAACCAGATTAATAAGAAGATGTAAGTCTCGTAGACTGTGATGGGAAGGACATGTGGCACGAATGGGGAATAAAAGAGTGGCATGGAAGCTTCTTGTAGGAAAACCAAAGGGATAACGCCCAGCAGGCAGGCCAAGAACGAGGTTGGAAAAGTAATATTAACCAATATTTGAGGGAATAAATTAAACAGAGGATGATTGGAGAACATTGGCTCAGGATAATGATGTATGGACATTTTATATATGCGTGACCATGAATATTCAAGTTCGTTAGAGCCAGTGAGCTTGTTAGTGCTTTTATGAAAAGGGGTCACTTGGCGGCTTTTGGTCAACTTAATCGTTTTTTACGTATATGTTATTTTTATAATTTGAACTATCATATGTATAAATACTAAATCTTGGGTAATGTTTAATTTCATTTTGGTTGATTCTAGCCTCCTTGGTTTATTCTCGGAGTGTTTCGACTACACTCCTTGATGTGTTAAGTCTGGCATCTATGTATGCTACAGCAATCTTTGTCTACATGTTGCAACGCTGTAGTCACGCGATCCTATCGTGAACGCTCACACTCTTTCACAATCACTTCGGTAGCCAAGCTGACCACATCGCAATACTATAGTTTCGGTCGTCAAGCTGACCACATCACATCACAATCGCTACGGTCACCAAGTGACCACATCACTTTTCACGTCGGTCTCTAGTCGGACCACATCACCTCACGTCTCGCTCACAAAGCGGGACACACAAACATCAACTACGGTCTACACAACGAGACCTCAGCACAATCAAGTGAAGCTAAGTGTTCATCTCAATAAAGTATTGTTTATATTTCAAACTACAAACGTGTTGTTATTGTATCGCCACGTGGTACATTCTTTTGATCACTCCCAGCACCTATGGATTCGGTGCACTCAGTCCACTACAGAGGAAACAACGCTAATTACTATTTGGTGCACCGACAGATGTAGTGTGCGGTTATTCACCCAAATAACAGGTAAACTGATTCCTTGATACCTTAGTTTAAACTAGAAGAGGAAAATTACCACTCAGCGCGGTGTTTCGCTACGACTGATTTGGGTCTACTGCTTGTGTTGAAGTCCATCGCCGTGGCGTGATCGGTAGAATCCCTACCTTCCACTCCTGCGACCCGGGTTCGATTCCCGGCGGGGTAGGAGATTTTAATTCTCCACCTTGTGTCTGGGTGTGTGTCCTGTCTTGCGTTTGTATGTGTGAACAAGATAAAAAAAGGTTAACAAAGGTAAAACAATAAGGAAGAACATTCAGTATATAATGGAAATGGACAGCTAATGACAAATGAGGGAAATTTTGAGGAAGTGGCTGAATTCAAATACCTAGGAACAATAATCACAAATAGGAATGAGACGCACAAAGAAATTAAACATAGGCTTAATTCTGGAAATGCATGCTATTATGCATTGCAGAGACTTTTGATGTCCCAACTCCTTTCAAAAAACGTTAAGCTGAAAATATATATAAACTATTATTCTACCAGTTATATTATATGGGTGCGAAACATGGACTCTTACATTAAGGGAGGAAAGGAAGGATTACGAGTATTTGAGAATAAAGTACTTAGGAAAATTTTTGGACCAAAGAGAGATGAAACAGACAGGTGAATGGAGAAGACTACATAACAATGAACTACATGGTCTTTATAGGAAGCCAGATATAATAAGAACAGTTAAGTCTCGTAGACTGCGATGGGCAGGACATGTTGCGCGTATGGGGAATGAAAGACGAGCATGGAAGCTTCTTGTAGGAAAGCCAGAGGGAAAACGCCCAGTTGGTAGACCAAGAATGAGGTGGGAGAACAACATTAACTATGATTTGAGGGAAGTAGATTATACAGGGAATGATTGGAAAGCAATAGCTCAGGTTAGGGATTTATGGAGAGCTTATGTCCGCGTGGCCATGAACCTACGGGTTCAATAGTGCCAGTGAGTAAGTAAGTAAGTGTAAACGAAAAAAAAAATAAAATAAAACGAGAAAGGAAAAAAAATATTGTCCGTCGCCGTGGAGTAGTCGGTAGAGTCCCTACCTTCCACTCCGGCGACCCGGGTTCGATTCCCGACAGGGTATGGGATTTTAAATTTCCACCTTGGGTCTGGGTGTGTGTCCTGTCTTGTGTTTGTATGTGTGAACAAGATAAAAAAAGTTAACAAAGGTAAAACAAAAAGGAACAACAGTGTAAACGAAAGAAAGCGACAAAGAAAGAAATTAAAAAAACCAAGATCAAACATATCTGTCCGTCGCCGTGGCGTAGTCGGTAGAGTCCCTACCTTCCACTCCAGCGACCCGGGTTCGATTCGTGGCGGGGTAGGGGATTTTAAATCTCCACCCTGGGTCTGGGTGTGTGTGTCCTGTCCTTGTGTCTATGTGAGGATAAAAGAAAGTTAACAATAACAGGTAACACAAAAAAAGGGAAAAAGGTAAAGGAAAAACAGTATAAACGAAAAAAAAGATAGTGTGTAGATACAGACAAGTAGACAGAGTTGTTATTATCTAATCTCGCGTCGTAGACGGATGGTTTAAGGCATGATGCATGGGACATATTCGTGGAGAAGCATATTTTTTCATGAAAATTCGGTCAGTATGGGACCAGTGCCCACCCAGCATTAGGGTACCTACAATAAGTAGCGGCTTTAGATTAAGAAAACGAGCTATAACGGCTGGGGTGCTCGACATGATATCCCCATTTCACCCTGAAGAAGTAATCCTCTTCTTCATGTCCGATGTTGTGATAACATTTTTAAGAAGGATTTTGTGTCCCGAAAAAGAATTACTGGTTCAGGTTGGGTTTGATTTTCGGTAGAGCCGAATTCTCTTCTTAGAGTCGGAAGTTGGTACACTGGATAGGAAAACACTTCAAAATTACTAAAAAATGTTTCTTGTAGAAATGATTGCAAATTAATTCACTTCTTAATTTCCCTGCAGATTAAGTAAATGTAGGTGGTATTATTCTTCACCGTCAATTAAAAATTAAATTATTTTCTTTTCTTGAATCAATTATTCTTCTTGTATTAAATATTACATTTTATCAGATCTCTTCTTGCTTCTATCTTTGTTGAAAGCTGTATGCAGAATGACTAGTGTAATTCTTTTATAATTTAAAGAACATTATTACATCACATGATGTTATTTTTAAATTCTATTGGTTAATAGTCCTTCAAATATAAGATTTAAATTGATTTGTTAAATACGAAAGTTAATTGTTTTAACATCCAATCAGAGTTTAGTTTACTTTCATTTAACAATATGAAGTTAAGTAGGTGTTCTTATTACAGTTATAACAGAAGACTTTAGAATTTTGACAACAGTGACTTAAAACAATTTTTAAAAGCATTATTTATAAAACTGTTATGTAATACAATTTATTTAATTGTTACCGAGGCATTTTTATTCAACAATAACCAACAATGAATTATTTAGATGTTTCATTTATTTAAGTTACATTTAAATATTAAAATAATTTTAAAATACAAAATTATTAACTTTAACTGTTATATTCATTATAATATTAAAATCCTGGTATAACCCCTATACTGACTAAATTACAGTCAACATCTGCATATGACATGTGGATGTGTAGCCAGCAGCCGGTTGGTAGGTCAAGAGCTTTCTAGGCCTGTCGAGCCTTGGAGCTAGAGGAATTATTAACTGAGGTTCTCTCTTCAATATTCCATTTCTTCCTGGACATTTAAGCCAGATTAGGAATGGAGAATACTACTCAACAGTTAGTTGCAAGATATCTATGGGAAAACAGATGTAACAAGAACAGTTAAGTCTCCTAGACTGCGATGGACACAATATGTGGCAAGAATTGAGCATATAAGAAGAACATTAAAACTTTTTGTAGGAAACCGAACGAGGAAATGCCCAGTAGGTAGGCCAAGAGTAGGTCGGAGAATAATAGAGTATTAACCGTGATTTCAATGAGGAGAATGTAGTAGTAGTAGTGGTAGTAGTAGTAGTAATAGGACTTTATTAGACTAAAAGTAAGATATATACAATATTATTTATAAATATGGGTCGCACGGGCAGTAAGCCGTACGTGCTGTTGACAGTCCGTTACAATAAAGTAATATTTGGTAATAGTATAAAGAAAAACAAAAAGAAAACAATAGTATGACAATTACATAATAAAACAATAACATTATACATCAATTAAGCTATGTAGAATTATTAAGAATTCTCTACACATTTTTTGCGATTTTCAGTCCCTTTTTCCCATATCCAACCCATTCCAATCTTTTGGAGTTCTCTCCTAAACTCGTCTGCCCAGAATTTCATATCTATGTTTCTAATTTGGTGGTCGTAATAAAGTGCTCTGTGCATTGTTTGTTCATCTTGGTTTTCCCGCAACCAGTAAGGAGGTGAATAATGCAAGTAGTGATTGGGAAACATTGGCTGAGGATAAGGATGTATGGAGAGCTTGTGAAACTCCGTATTCGATAGTGACAGTGAGTTAGTTTATTTATATGTGTCACTGCTATTTTCGGTATCTATATTGATGAAGATTTGCTAAACATAAAATAAAATTCATGGAACAACCTCAATTGCTTCATTATTTTGAAATTCTCTAATGAAAAGTTTTTTTTTCGTTTAACGCCACCTGTTTGTCATTCGACATTTCAGGTATTATCTCCTGACATTGGCGTATTGTAACCCACTTCTTAGGTTGATGCGCCTGAAAGGCGGGGTTACGCTGCCCCAATGATATGATGAGTGATGACGATGAGAAATGATGCGCCAGGAGAGGCCTTAAACCTAAACTTAAATCTAATGAGGTGAAATGATATTGATGATAATGATGGCCAGATTATATTCGGGGACCGTTTGGGCCTTTAAGTATCCTGACATTTGTCTTACAGGTGAAGAAAAACCCCGAAAAAACCTCACCCAGGAAACTTGTCCCGAGCGGGGATCGAACCCGGGCCCGCTGCATGTCAAGGCAGCACGCTACCTCGAGACTATAGAGTGGACTTGTTAATGAAAAGTAATTTTTAAGAAAAAGTGCTTTTGAATCAGGTTCATTCCGGACATGGAAAGGTCAAGAAGTTTTTTTTTTGTTTAACTGTGTAAGTACACACCTCTGAGAGTTGATCCATAGAGTCTAGAAGTTAGAGAAGTGTGTGACATGCAAAGATGATTGAGAACACTAACTCACCACCCTTGATGGACGGGTAGATGTTGAACTTGGAGTCCTGAACCCACGAAGTGACAGTGATGTATTCACGGACGAAGCTCGGGATGGTGCACTTGAGAACTGCAGTGTTCCCTCGGATCACGTTTTTATTGTAGTACACTTGAACTTCGTAGTATTGAAGCACCACTGAAAAAAAAAATAGAAGAAAATTAACAAGTGTAAGTAAAGGGAGAGAACGCCCTTACTCATTAGCGCTGCTGGAGGGACGCTCAATAAACCAGAAACTGGCAATTCTCGTTTCCAGGGATTCGCCATTTTGTGTTTCCAATTGCTATCGGTTTGGATGAAACCAATTAAGAGAAGGGTTTCCAAGATGATACTTGAACAAGACATTCCATTTTATATCCCATCTTACAGTTTCTACTGCCTCAAATGAAATCTCCACTATAAGCTGCAGTTTGAAGCTTAAACAAATCTTTTAATGCAATTCATTTTATTTCATACTGTGTTTCATTTCAATTTTTTTTGCGAATTTCAAAGTAATGTACCTATTGAGGTGGTTGTCTTGAATTGTATATTAATATATTTATAAAAATAAATTACATTTATCACAAGTAATGCCACGAGTGATTTCCAAATTATCGATAAATTCACGACTCACGAAGTGAGGAGTGAATTTATCTAGAGAATTTGGAAATCAAGAGTGGCATTTGTGTTAGGACTATTTAACGAATAAAATAAGCTGTTTACTCACACAAATCATTATTTAACTATAGTTATTTTAAAATATTTATATATTTAATGTAAACGGCGATGTTTTGAAAACAAATGAGAAACGATAGGTACGCTTCTACTGCTTCATTTGTTTATCACTGCAACCAGATCATACTATTTATTGCCAAAGGAACGCAATATTGTAAGGAGGAGCTTTCTTTAATATGGTAATCATAACACTGATAAATATTTGGTGAAACACGATTCTGATTGGTTGTAAACAGAAATCATTGAAACACGTGATTGGTCATTGACTCCCATTTTGGGGCATGAGTTAAAATAGTCTAGAGAATTTGGAAATCAAGAGTGGCATTTGTTAGGGACTATTTAACGAATACAATTAAGCTGTTTACTCACAAATCATTATTTGAATATAGTTATTTTAAAATATTTATATATTTAATATAAACGGCGACGTTTGATGAAAACAAATGAGAGAAACGATTGGTACGATCATTTGCTTATTTTGTTCATCACTGCAACCAGATCATAATTAATTATTGCCCAAAGAACGCAATATTGTAAGAATGCACTCTAGTGGAGAAAAAATTAAACACATCAACCTGTATATTAATTCATTTCTGATGTCCTACGATGTAAATATGACAATTATATTTTTTCTGGAATGTTATTAACCTGGGAAAAATACATTTAAGAAAGTGCAAACAGTGGTTTCTTTTTTTTGGTGGTATAATCAATTGCTACATGCGCTATGTGTTGACATTCATGCACTATATATACAATCTGGTAGCCGTATTTCTTAGAGAGTCAGTCAGTGCAAAAATAATGCTATGACCTAATCGAATGTTAAAAAGGAGGTGCTTTCTTTATTATGATAAACTTTAGTTGGCAAATTCTAGGCGAAACACGACTGTGATTGGTTTGTAAATAAAAAAATCATTGAAACGTGATAGGTCATTGACTCCCATTTGGGGCATGAGTTAAATAGTCACATAAAATTCTATTTGTACATGAATTTTACATGGCAAATTTTAATACCTTTTTAACACTTTATGGCTATTATAGTGTATAAATAACCTATACTGTAAACATGCATTTATGATTTGTGATGGTTGAGTGATAGAGAAGACCTGATGGCCTTATCCCTGCCAGAATAAATAAAATATTATTATCATTATTTTTGTTTTATTTGTTTTTACAAATCTTCATTGATCCTACTTAACAGACACCGAAAATAGCCATAACAAAAATGTACACTTAGGAAAAAAAAAAAAAAAAAGAATGAGCCGCTTCAAAAAGCAGAGTCCCCGTTATCGCCTACTGCGCATGCTCGAAGAGCTAAAACTGTGGTTCACGAGGAAACGCATTGTTAAATATTTTAAATAAGCTGTATTTGATTTTAATCGTCTTACATAGTTAAAGAACAGTGAAGGAGACATATATGAACCAACAGTTGACTATTACAAAGATAAATGCCAATTAGATAGTAAAACTGTCACAGGATTGATGATCGGGGCAAGAGGTTCTATACGTGGATTCTTAGCTGAGTTTTGGAATTTCTTAGATTTAGACATAGTGTACCTTGTAAAATTGTCATCGCTGCCATTAGAGGATCAATTTAAATTAAAAAAAAAACATGTTTACAAAATTTCTACTTCATAGAATAGACATCAATTACAATTATAATTTTTAAATGTATTTTATCAATTTCGAAAATTAGTGGTCTGTATCACTTTGTCCTTGTGACAATCCTCTAATGAGCAAAGTTTTATATAAAAAATATAATAAAATAAAAAAAAGTCATATCACAAATAAAAATGCCCGGAGAATAGCACCCTGAAAAGAGGTGATTTATTTTCCTACAGAAGGAACAATAAATATACCCTCTAATTTTTTTCCTGTACCATGAAATGTTAAATCATGTTTGTTAAAATGGTATAGAAACACATGAACATTTTAAACGTATTCTTATCTTTTGTTTTGTTTGTACGTAGAGGCCTGTTTGTACTTATTATTTTTTTCAGGCAAATATTAAATATTGCAGATTAAAATGCTTTGAGGTATTATTTAATACTGTAAACCAGTTAACACTATTCATTAATAAATGCCTTACTCCTCTTTGTGCGTTGTTTTATATTTCGATTCCTCCTGTTATAAGCGTTCATGACAATGGTATTTGCAGGTTGGATGAAATAAATGTTTGAAGTCTGTTCCTTCTTTCTGAATAGCCCTGTATTACCTTTATTCAATTTTATCATTAAAATTGCCCTAATACATACTTACATACGAAATATTTGTTGACTTGAAGTTATAAGATATTTCATTAATGTTCAATCCAGGGGGATTTCAAGATTGTATTAGAGCATTCTATTAAATCTTTAGAGTATAAAAAAATACATACAGCTGAACAGTATTATTAAGCTGTTAATATTTATTTTCGATGCGTTATTATTAAGTGAGAAGGAAGAAATACTAAAAGTAAACACACATATTCTATTAAATACACATTAGGAAACTGGGGCTGATGAAAATAGCAAGTATAACTAACTATAGGCTATAGGCTTCGGGTCACACGTAGAAACATATTGTTTAATTGGAAATTAATAGTTAGTGACAAATGAGGGAACTTTTGAAGAAGTGGTTCAATTCAAGTACCTAGGAACAATAATTGAATGCAGGAATGAAGTGCAGAAATAAATTAAACATTGGCTCATCCCTGCAAATGCTTGCTATTATGCATTAGTATGGGACTATTGCCATCCTTAATTTCTCTCAAAGAACGATAAACTAAAATATATTTTAACTAACTAACTCACTGGCACTATCGAACCCGCAGGTTCATGGCCGCGCGGACATAAGCTCTCCATACATCACTATCCTGAGCTAATGTTTTCCAATTATTCCCTGTATAATCTACTTCCTCAAATCATAGTTAATGTTAGTCTTCCACCTCATTCTTGGTCTACCAACTGGGCATTTTCACTCTGGTTTTCTTACAAGAAACTTCCATGCACGTCGTTCATTACCCATTCGTGCCACATCGCAGTCTACGTGGCTTAACTGTTCTTATTATATCTGGCTTCCTATAAAGACCATGTTGTTCACTGTTAGTAGTTTTCTCCATTCACCTGTCTGTTCATCTCTTTTTGGTCCAAAAAAATTCATAAGAACTAAAATATATTTTACAGTTATAATGTCTGTTAGATGGTATTGAATGTGTTCCTTTAAGGAAGAGAAAATATTACTAGTATTTGGGAATAAACTTCTTAGAAAAAATGGACAAAATAGAGAAGAAGAGACAAGGCGAATGGAGAAAACTAATAACATTGACTTAGTTAATATTTATGGGAAACCAGATGTAACATGAACACTTAAATCTCGTAGACTGTGATGCATAGGACATTTGGCACGAAATGGGAATGAAAGAGAGGAGTAGAAATTTCTTGCAGGAAAACCAGAAGAAAAACGCCCAATACGGATGATAAGAATAATATGGGACTATAATATTATCAATGAATTGAGGAAGTTAATTTTACAGGAGATTTTTTGGAAAATATTAGCTCGGGATAGGCACGTAGGGGCCTATGGAAAGCTTACGTTCTCGCGGCCATGAACCTCTGGATCCAATAGTGCTAATGAATTAATTAGAGGCAGTAGCCCTGATAAGCAGATCAGGATTACACCATTCTAACAGTTTAAACATATTATTAATCAGATATGTTGCAACGTGATCAAAATATTTTGATCGGATACTTTACAATGTCCGAAGATATGAATAGATTTTCTCATCATTTGGAAGTTTGCCATGGCTTCAACTAAGTGACAAAAGAATATTACAAGCTCCGTCTCTTTCGCTCCTGTTTTCAAAATTATTCATTCTTGAAGCTCCAGTTATTTGTCACCTCCCGTTCCTCCGATACCTCACTGGCTTATAATCATAATCTCAACTCCAGGGCGGGGGTCAAACACACATTACACACTCGTATGTTTTCGCAAATTCCCTCAGAGAGACGTTATTGAAGTTGTTCACCTGAAAATGTATTTTAAACATTTTTTTATATCTTCATAGATCCTACATAGAATAAAATATAAATTATTTATTTAAAATAGAATAGATTTATTTAGCCTGGTGGAGTTAAGACCATGTGGTCTTCTCTTCCACTTACCAGGACAAACATATGTTACATATAAATACAAAAAAATACAATAATAGTACATACTAAACAATTAATTATCTGGTCAAACTGAACAATAATGAAAATAATATCTAATAATACAACAAAATTAATTACAATAAAAATAAAAATAATGATATAATGTATACACAAAAGGAATGACAGCTCGAATCCACTATAAATAAAGAGGGAGAAAAAATATACTAAGAAAGTAATAAACTCTAATGAAATAATATATCGCTTATATGTAAGACCTTAGGTAAATATATTGACAAATCTTAATTTATTTATTTATGTACAGAATTTTAATGTTTACAAATCTTTCTGTGTATAAAGTTTTATTTTTCTTCTCCACTCGTCTCTCTCCATCCAATCCATGTCCTCCAGTCCTCTTGCTCTCATTCCAGTTCTTATTTCCTGCATCCGCGAGTTTCGAGGTCTTCCTCTCCTCTTTCTTCCAGGTGGACATCATTCCAATGTTTTCCTGGGTAATCTTTCTTCTTGCATTCGTCGTACGTGCCCATACCAATTTAATTGCAAATCTTAATACTATTTTATTAAATAATGAAAAAAATGTTAAAAAGTAATATATTAGTCAGATGTTTCTGTTAATAATTATATTTTCAATTCGTTTCTGAAAGATGGTGAAGTATTGCAGTCTGTGACATAGGGTGGAAGAGAATTTCATGTTCTAGCAAGAGAAACTGTAAAATATTTGGAGTAATAGGTAGTGTGAAGAGGAGGGATATAAAGCACAATGTACTGATGGGATCGGGTATCTAATTTATGTGTATCAGAGATTCTAGTGAAGCGGTGTGATAAATAATAAGCTAAGATGTGTGTAATATTATATAGAAAAGGGATAGGCTCTACGATGTTGTAGACGAAGCCATGGCAATTGTTCCAGGGATGGTGTAACGTGATCAAATCTGCCTATACCACAAATAAAACTTACGCAAGAATTATGGACACGCTGAAGTCTTTGGGAAGAACAGTATTTAGGTCAGTAAAAAGAGTATCACAATAATCAAAATGGGGCATTGCAAGTGTTTCTACTAACATCTTCCTCAGAGCAAAATAGTAGACACCGAAAAGACCGTGACAAAAAAAATATACCTAGATATGTTTAACTACAAAACGAGGACTGAAATATTGCAGCGAAAAATTGGATAGGCCTACTAAATTCTAAAATCAAATCAAAATTGCAAGCGGCCACATGAGGTTTCTACTTCCATTCCTATGTTTGACAAAAATGGAAAAAAAAAAAAAAGAAACAGAGATATACGCGTTTAAAGTTCAAAATATAGTTGAAGGAATTCAGAATTATCAACAGTAATCTAACAAGATGTTGTGTTTTTCTGAAAAAATCACGAGTGACAAAGTCGCGAGTGATTTTGTCTAATGAAAAATTCAACCTCGCGTTGGACTTGGAGTGAACATTTAGTGAATAATACAACAGCAGAAGCTAAAAATAATTATAATGTTTAATATTTACCAAATGTGAGGTTATGTATTCCGATCTTACTTCCGGGCGATATCTAAGTTATAAATAGCATGTCTTTACTGTCAAATATCTTTGAGCTTGGGAAAAATCAATAACAAATGACTGCATGAGAAATAACTATTAACAATAATGCTAATTCATTATACAACATTTACTAATTTTTTTAGAGCAACAGAACTAACTTTTTTGTTATTTTTGAAGTTGTTTTCTTTTAGCATTTCTTGCTGTACCATACCAATCGTACATTGTTGAATCGATATCCTAGTCAATGAAGTTAATTTGCGGAGATATCTCTCATTACGAACAGGAAGAGGCAATTTTATCAACTGGAAGAGGCAAAATTATTGGTCTATGAGGTAAATAGTCAAAGTAATTGGTTACAACATGTCCAATCTCGCTTTCTTAAATCAGCACTGTGGTATCATGGTAAAGGTCTGCGAGATAAAGGAAGAACAAAATTAAGCTGGACTGACCAACTACATCTTGAGATCTCATAGAAACAGGCTAAAAAAACCTTAACTTAATCAAGTATTATATATATAATATTATATATATATATATATGTGTAATAATGTATGTAATAAGTAAGTGCCCGTAGTGGATATTTTTGCTCTATCTCATTTTGTGGTATATTTTCTTGCTGCAATTTAAGTCTTGTAGACTGCGACGGGCAGGATACGTTGCACGAATGGGGAATGGAAGTGGGACATTTTTAAGTCATATTTTCCTTCATTTCTAAATATCAATATTTAATTAAATTATCGAAATAAAATAGATTTTACTGCCATAAAGTAAAATATTCACATTAAAAATTATTTCTTGTTGTAGAAGTCGTAAAATGGCACTACAAGCGATGTTCCGTTGCTTCTTATGATAGAGAATTTTTATAAGAAAAGGAAAATTAATGTTTGCACCGGGAACCTGGATAGCCAAGTCGGTATCGCACTAACATATAGAGTTAGAATTACCGGGTTCAAGTCTTGCAATATATATATATATATTTTTTCGGGTCTGATAACTAGTATTGATGAAGATTTTTACAATTTTTCAAAAAGTATTTTCATGAGAAAAACATCAATAGCTAGGGGATTCGTTTACGGTGTCTAGGAGAAGTATTTTACAAGACTCTGTTTACAAAAATTTATTCACAGTCAGCGAGCTCTCTTTTATGTTGTTTAGAATTTGCAAAAGTTATTTGGAGGAAAGAGGCAGGCGTGACTGGAACTCACAATGAAGGCCCTTAGGCGTACTGTCAACACACATTAACTAATTAAGGCTACTTCCAATATAGTGTGCTGCAGCCTCTCGGCCGATGCCACTGTACGTAATTACTGAAGGCAGTTTCCTACTTCCTAGTAATGCTACAAGTAAAGACAAATAAACGGGAAATATCACTTGCCACTGGGATGTCATCCCAACTGACAGCTTTGCTTCTTCAACAGATTTCTATTCACAAATTTCAATTTAATATCACTATAGGCTTACCGAAAATTCGTAAACCATTCTGCGTTCCTGGAAAATTATTTTTAACCATAACGTATGAAACCAGATTTTGCTGCCCTATAACTGGAAACATCATCGTTTTGTACATTTTGAATGTAATTTTATAAAGGAAGTTGGATGAATCATTTTTAGTCATCATAATATCAACAAATAAAACCAAATCAATGGCAATATCCAAGGACCCACGACCGTGTTAAATTATGAAATAGAAGGGTAAAGTATAGAACAGGTCATGAAATTCAAATATTTAGGAATAGAAATTAATAGCAACACACAGAATATCAGATAAAATCCTCCATCAAGCAAATAATGCAAAGAAAATATCGGGATGTTTAAACAATACTCTTTGGAAAAATAAAAATATAAGAATAGATACAAAAGTGAGAATTTACAAATCTGTCATAAGACCAGTTCTAACACATGGTTGTGAATGCCGAACAGAAACTCAAAAAACCAAACCAAACACAATCAAGAAACAACCGAAATGAAAGTTTTAAGGAAAATCGTAGGAAAATCGCTGAGAGCGAAAATTCGCAACTCTGTTATTAGAGAAGGATGTGAAATTGAACCTATAAACCTCTGGATAAATGATAGAACACTAAATTGGAACGATCACATAGATAGAATGGAGAACAGTAGATTAGTGTAGAAAGTACGTGACTGGACACCTCAGCAGAAAAGGCCTTTAGGACGACCACAACTACGATGGAAGGACGTCACCATACCCCGGACCTGTAGTGAATGAACACGCAACAAGCTGCCAGCTTTCATGCGTAGAGGAAGAAGAAGAAGAAATACTAGGGAGGGGATTTTTTAGATGCTAGAAGTTATGATTGTGATATAGTATAATCAATAATAAATATTCTTCTCCAATGAAATGGAAATAATTTTTGTACAGTTTTATAATATACCCATAGCGTATTCGCTTAAATCAATATGCTACAAGCCCGAAGATCGAGGACTCGAACCCGAAGGATAAGATTTGTAAACTGCCGTATACCATCTAGCGTCACATTTGCCCTGGGGTAGACTAAGAATCAAATGGAAATGAGTATCAGACGTCTCTTCTAGGAATAAAGGCGGGTGTTACGCAGGATGGCATCTATTGTCGATTGTCTAGAAAAGGTGGGAGCCTTTACCCTCCTACTACCCTAATGCCTGAAGTGAGATCATTTTTATTATAATGTAATTTAACAAACATTTGTCTGTACATACAGCGTATAACAGGACCTCACCGCTAAAATGATAGGGATGGTAGGCCATGCGGAGAAGGTATTTTTTTTGTGAGGGAACATATAGTCCCCAAACACGTCATTTGTGAGCTATGCGCAGATGAAGGTATTCACCCGTAAGGGTCAGAATTAAATACAAACAATTGTACACATGTATTGACTTAGGCTATCACGGCCGGAGTTGCTATGATGATCTTGAAGAAGATTTCCGGGCTGTAGGCCGTGGTTTAGAGGCTTGAAGTTGCCCGACGTTTCGCCAGAGACTGCGTCTGGCATTCTCAAGGGTTGTTTTGAGACTGGCAATTTGTCCACTGTCGTCCTACCGCTGACCAATCAGAAGGCAGATATAACCTACGAACACATCGCGGTGAACGGTATAAATAGGACGACAGTGGACAAAACTGCCAGTCTCAATACAACCCTTGACGATGCCAGACGCAGTCTCTGGCGAAACGTCGGGGAACTTCAAGCCTCGAAGACCACGTCCTACAGCCAGTAAATCTTCTTCAAGATCATCAATTGTACACATATCATCTTATTGAAAAATGTATGTTTTTACGATAAGTGTTCCAACAGTTGACCCTGTGCCTCATTGCATGTTTGATATCGTCGCAGCAACGATCTGTCAGCACGGCAGGATTGTGTTTTGACGTTTGTCAAATGCAGCATTTAGTCTGTCAATCAGTTGAACTCTGATGGCCACTGGAGCTATGTAGACCACACTCCTGACATTCCCCAAAGAAAAAATCAATTGCATTAAATCAGGCAAACGCGCTGGTCATGCAACAGGTCCTCCTCGTCCAATCCACCGGACCCCATAATCGACTGTCAGTTGTACTCGTGCGTCGACACTGAAGTGTGCTGGGGCTCCATCATGCTGGAACCAGAGATTGCGGCGCACAGCAAGCGGTACACTGTCTAGCAGGTCAGGAAGGGTGGTCTGCATGAACTGTAGATAAGCTGCCCCATTAAACACTTGCTGGCAGAATTACGGGTCCCAGCAGATGAGTACCAACAATTCCAGCCCGAATGTTGAATGAAAACCTCTGCTTGTGATTGCGAACATCAATTCCATGTGGGTTAGCGTAATCCCAGATGTGACTATTTCTACTATTGTAGTATCCATCACGCATAAATAGGTCTCATTTGAGAACAACGCCTGTATAGGAAAGACAGTACCTCGGGTACATGCGCATAACTCATAAACGACATGTTTGCGACTATATGTTCCTTCACAAAAAAATGATTCTCTCTGCATGACCTATCATCCCTATCATTTTTGTCGGTGAGGTCCTCTTATACCCTATATATATATATAATATATATATAATATATAATATGGTTATCTGATAAGAATAGATTATACAGAGATTAGTTTAAAAAAACGATATAAATGGAAGCCAAACGGGACTAGAGCTGTTGGTAAACATAAGATGAGATGACAGGATGATGTTTGGGAGGACATGAAGAAGATGAGGGCGACAAACCTGAAACTGACAGAAATTAGAGTCTGGAGAAAGATTATTGAGAAGGCCAAAACAATCAATTTTGAGTTGTAGTGCCTTAAGATGATATACATATATATGGGCTCTATACATAATGGGATCTAGCAATATTACTTTATATTACATAAGTTACTTTGAATTAGTAACAATATAATACTCCTTCTACATACAATATATATTAATCTATGTTGCATTCTTAACTTGTAATAGCTAAAAAACCTTTCCCTAATCATCATCACATGGCACTGAAGTCCACCTCGAGCCTGGCCTCCCCATTCAACTTCCTCCACATTTCTCTATCCACCGCAGCCGACTTCCAGTTCCTGATACCAAGTACCTGGTTTAGCGTCAATTCTACTGCATCCTTCTATATATTTTTTGGTCTTCCTTGAGTTCTTTTACCGTCAAATTTTGCGTTCATTAACCGTCCTGGTTTAGCGTCAATTCTTACTGCATCCTTCTATATATTTTTTGGTCTTCCTTGAGTTCTTTTACCGTCAAATTTTGCGTTCATTACCGTCGCAACAGATTATACGAGTATAGGCGGAGAAAGAAATGTTTCGGCCTCCGATCGAGACTTTTCCAGTATGGAAATTACTGGCATCGATATTTACCGACAATAAAGTAGAGGTTTAGAGATATCTCTACGCGGGTTTATTGACTCGCGAATGTATTTCTATCAATGCGACACCACTATTTTTGCCGTCACTCTCCAAATCCAAACGACGCGACATTATTATGATGCGTCACAATGCTCTATGTCTCTGAAGAAAATAGCATTCTGATAAATTTATTATTCATACATTATCATAATTATACTGAAGATTTATTGCTCATTTAATGCACTAGAACAGAGCCGTTAATAAGTGCTCTTTACGTGTGAAAAAACGCTCAGCCTATCCACTCAAACCTACGTCGGATAGGCTGACAAGGTAAGACACTGCTACTCACTTGCCAGTTATGTAGTTTCATTGGGAGTGCACATGATCCGGGTAGGAGGAGGCCGTATCTTCACACCTAGTGAGCAGGTTTTAACAACTCTGAACTACTGAAACTAACTCACTGGCACTATTGAACCCATAAGTTAATGGCCGCGCGGACATAAGCTCTCCATACATTCCTATCCTGTGATAATGTTTACCAATCATCCCCTGTATAATCTACTTCCCTCGAATCATAGTTAATGTATTCTCCTACCTCATTCTTGGTCTACCAACTGGGCGTTTTCCCTCTGATTCCCTGAACTACTATTTTTGTGATGCATTGCATTGCAATACCTCGATGCGGCGCCATGTTTAATGCGACTATGAACGAAGCAGTATTCCAACTCTAGCCAGCCTCTGAAAGGACATGTCAAGTTTATAGAGTGGCTGAGGCTTCTTTAATCCTCATTTGAAGTCCACGTAGATCACGTGATAAAGGAGGGACATAAACACTGTCCTTTATGTGATTTCAAAAAAGCACATGGTTTTAAATCTAGGGATCGCGGAGACAGTTTAATAACAGCGTTGTAAAGAGGTCCTGTTCTTCCTACTAAATGTTGTGGAAGCATCCGATTAAGGAAAGTTGCGAATCTGACAGTGATAGTGAGGGCGGTGCTCCATCTTGCTGGAACAGATAATCATCTAAATCCTAATTCAGTTGAGGTATTAATCGAAGTTCGAGCATATAAGGTAAGGATATGTGGATCGATATTGTCAGTCATGAAGAAAAGCGTAGTACAACTTGTGACGTGGCATGGCGCAGAAATGTTCAGCTTGGGTACATTTTGTTCATCTCAAAGATTCTAACAAGGGAACTCCCAGCTATTGCATGCCATACCTACATTGAATTTCTTTTAGAGAAGCGTTGTAGTACATAGGCCGTGTCCAAAAAAGATCAAACTTTTTTAACTTCAAAGCACTAAAATCCAGCGCATAATCTCTCATTTAAATTATAGGAAAGTAATACAACATCTGAATGTGTAGATTGGGATAACCCTCACTACCTGCCGTCCACTCCGCTCTTACTCAGGTAGAGAGTCACTATGATCCGTACAGTGGGTTGACATTGCTGGAATCTGGCTTCGATTTCTGTGCATTGCAGTTAAAAACGGCAGATTTTGGACACGGTCTTTGTACTTCACAACGCTTTTTGGGAGAAATTTTAGGTAGGTTTCGACATGCAATGGTTGACAGTTCCCTTGTATGTTTTTCTCGGTCCCCAAATTCAGCAATTATGATGATCCCTTTTTCAGCACAACAAAATGCCATTGTTGCGTACAGCGCAACATGTGGTCAACAGTGTAAACTTCAATAAAAATACTTAAAATCCAGTGCATAATATGAACCATCAACCGTCAGCTGAGATACCATCATCCCCTATTTCTCCTACCAGGAGCGTAGGACATTCACAAAGCATCATCTCCTTTTTTTTATCCTATCAGCAGCATAGGCATCCACAAAGTATCATCTCCATTTCCTCCTATCAGGAGCATAGGGCATCCACAAAGCATCATCTGCTTTTTTCTCCTATCAGGAGCATAGGGCATCCACAAAAGCGTCACCGACAGCTCCTATTCTCTTCAATGTCTGTTTCGATCTTCCTCTGTATCTTGGGGGTTCTAATCCAATGCAATTGTTTCAATCGAAACATGGTTATTTTCTTAATGTATGGCCTATCCAGTTCCATTTTCGCATTTTTTATTTCTATTACAATTTATTCTGGTCAGTTCTTCTCCATAATTCTTTAAATGATATTTCAGCTGAGATGTGAGAGTGTTTAAATTATGAATTTATCATAAGTAATGCAAGATTTGGAAATCAAGAGTGCATTTGATGGATTATTTTACGATTAAAACTAAGCTCTTTACTCAAAAATCACTATTTAAAATACAGTTACCGGTTATTTTAAATATTATATATTTAATGTAAACGGCCATGTTTGAAAACACATTAGAAATGTGAGGTTATGTTCATTCACTGCAACTTTATCATATTATTTATTGTCAAATAGGATCGCAATATTGTAAGAATGCACCCTAGTGGAGAAATAATGAAACACATCAAACTGTATATTATAATCAACATTATAGGCTATTAATTAATTTTTTACTGAACAACGAAGTAAAATCAAATAATATGTTCATTATTTGTTATATTCAATGTATTTGTTGGAGAAAAATAATGTTCTGACCTGTTCAGAATATTAAAAAAGGAGGAGTTTTCTTTATCACAAAGGCACGAGCTGAAACTGGTAAAGAGCGAGGTGAAACATGACTGTCATTGGTTGTAAAACAAATTCATTGAAACGTGATTGGTAATTGACTACCATTTGGCGCATGTGTTAAATAATCAAAGTGTTACTTTATTTAAAGACGCGTTTGCAAATCTAATAGTTTTACATTCTACATATCGGTAAGAATACAATTAAAAGGCGAATGGTAACAGGAAACTCTGGAATTACTTCCCTGTTGGAAGTCGTTGTTGGAAGATAACGAGTGTTGCCATCGTTTTCCTGTGGATGAAGTAACGCGACAGCTACCGGAAGTTGCAACACCAGTACGTGAATTTACGTTCGTCACGCGCACTGGGATAGGATACGTTTCACTGTTTGCAGTTAACCTTACTTTTCCTTTCGTCCAAACTTAATGCGAGGAAGTAACTAGAATCTTCCAGGAGCATTTCCTTTTCTCAGTCCATTGTTCTTCAACATCGCTTTTCAAAACCATTCTGACATCTTGTAACCTTAAACCATGTTTTTTCAGGGCTGCGACACTTCTTGAAAAATACAGATTGCGCAAATCTTTCGTATTTCACATGCAAGAAAATACGGGCGTCTCTAATGTCACTATCTGGTTCAATGGAGGAAGGGCAATGATTGAAAAATCAATGTTATTGTGAAGTTTACACATATTTTACTGCCTTTCTACATGACGCCATCTTGACGAAAACACATACTCCATCTTTCAGCTGTGAAACGAAATGAAGTCCTTAACATTTAAACACGTAAAAAAGCCTGTTGCTTCTGTCATACGATTCCGTAAACGAATCAGATGTTGATGGGCTTTTCGTAGAGTGAAACGTAGGATTTTCCACACTGTTATAATTAGAGTCCGGATGTTAGGGCACTTAAACAATTCAAAATAGGCAGGCAAAAAAAGGCACTTAAAATCATTAATATAGGCATTAAAAATTCAAAATAGGCTCTTACAAAAAATTGGACTACTTCATAACTTTCTACAGTATTATGATAAGAATATAAAAATATGCTATTAATACCATGCCAAGATATCAGAGGTGCTTTCGGAATTTGGTTTTGCCTTCTTACAAAGAGCAGGACTGTCACTTGAGAATATTTCCGCACCAAATTCTCTCACGAAATTGGTCACGTTTGTCTTTTACTGTTGTCCGCTCTTTAGGTATCATAAACAAACTGTTCTACAAATAAAAAAAAGGCACATACACTTGCCGCACCCACTTTGGCTTTGAAGCACCTGTCTGGGAATGAGGACTGCCTGACTGAATTCCATGTTGCCAAGAACAAAAATAATATTGCCAGTCTCCTACAGGAAGGTTTCAGCACCAGGTGTGAGACAGAGAAAGGAAAGCTTGAGCCATCTGCCCCTCTTTGTTATTCAGCAATTGTTGTATGAAAAGAAGCAAAGAAATTTTCTCCAAGCTTGGAGCATAATACAATGGGACATAGCATAGGGCTATTTCACTTAACCGGGAATGCATGAGGTGGAAAATTTCAATTATTTACCTAACGGGAGTGCATTGAGGGGGAAACCATTTTCCTGCTACGTTTTTGGGTTACTGCCCACCCTTATCCTAAAAATATTCTAGGGGAATTTATAAAAAGAACACTTGAGATTTCTATGAAATAATTTGTGCCATGAAGTTTGTCCATATCAATTGATTAGTTGAGAAATACTGAGTTAATTTCGGAAAAAAAATGCCAAATAGGCATTTATAGGCATGATAAGCCGAAATAGGCATTTATAGGCAAAATTAACTTGATGGAAAACAACTCTAGGGGTCGTTGGTATGAACTTACATGAAGTCACTTTTACGATATCTATAATAAATAACTATAGGCATTTTCCCTAACATCCGGTCTCTAGTTATAATGAACATTCAACTCTCTTCAATCTAATTCAACCCAGGAAGTTACTATAGACTTTATGGGCTACGCCAGTGTCCCCCTACGTACAGAGGGTAGATGTTGCCAAACTCATAATAAACGGTATTTGTTTTATTTATGGAGGGGTGGAGGGGCAATAGGTTAGCAGTTACTTTTTCCAAATCTATGTAGTATACATTGTAAAAAAACATAGTTTTTTTACGGCATGCAAACCAGTTTTATAGTAAATATGAGAGTCGGACACTTTCACACAGGATAGTACAGATCTGCACGAGCTCAGTTGACAAGTGGTAACTGTTTCTTTTCTTTAAGGAGGGGGTGGCTTGGACGGGCTACAACTTACAACTACGTACCTGCTGTGTTGCATTCAGTTTTTATAACGGTTTTTCTCAAGAAATACTGTTAAAATGGCAACCAGTTCTTATTCCAAACCACACAGTAACTTCCTGGTTGAATCTGAGTGTATTTAAAGGGCGTCGAGTTGATGTGTTCGGGACTCATCACTGGCAATTTGAACCTCCTGCGCTGTTCTGCTGATGCGCTTGGTCGTCCATGACGTGCCTCATCACACTAACTGCAGGTAGGCTTAAATTTATTTACAAGCAGACGAATGTGTGCTTTTGTTGGGCTGGTTTTCGGAATTTAGGGCTAAATCAGCTCCGGGTATATTCATATGACAATCGGGGTAACCGTGCGCAAAACCAATGGCAACCTGTTCTTCCGTGCAAAACATGTTGTACTAAGCTAACAGTGTATGCAAGGAAAATAAAGAAATATTAGTGTTTTCATGGAAATGAATAGTAAATTCAGAAACACTCTATGTTATGGAACATGAAATTATTTTAGATACTCATTTCACTGTGGGACACAATGTACAAAAAAAAACATGGAAATTAAAAGTCCGTCACGGAGGATCTATGTAAATTAAGCGAATCCTCATAGAGTCAAATTTAACCTGACTATTAACTGATGCCACAATGGGCAGTTCAATGACCTATCAATTTAAATTAATTTGATTTACAACCAATTACAGTTGTTTTCACCTCGATTTGTCACTTTCAATTTATCAAGTGGCTTCCCAGATTGTACATTAGTGCACGAATGTAACAGATTCTGCTTGCGGAGATATAATAGAAAACAACATCGTAGCAATTGTTTATACCATTAAAAAAGGAAACCACTGTTTGCACTTCTTACACGTATTATTTCCCAGGTAATAATGTACCAGAAACATATAATTGACATATTTACATCATAGGACATCAGAAATGAATTAATATACAGTTTGATGTGTTTTAATTTTTCTCCACTAGGATGCATTCTTTACAATATTGTGATTCCTTTGGCAATAAATAATATGATCAGGTTGCAGTGATGAACAAAATGAAGCATAACAAACGTATCTTATTTGTTCCAAACATAGCCGTTTACATTAATATTTAAAATTTTAAATTAACGTATTAAATAATGATGGAGTAACTAGCTATTTTATTGTTAAATACTCATACAAATGCCACTCTTGTTTCCAAATTCTCTAGATACATTGATCACTCGTGGCATTACTTATGATAATTTCATGTAAAACACCGTTGAGAGTAGTCAAAATATTAACTCCTTCTTCATCTTCAATTCCAAGTCAAGAAAAATTGCCTATTCCGCCTTCACAGTGTTCTATCCATCTTTCATGACCTCCTCCTTCCTTGAACCCCTTGGCTTGTGTTCAATGCGCTTATGGAAATCATGTTCATCATCTTTCTACATGTCTAAACTATTTGTCCCTGTATTTTTTTTATCTTTATTCAATGGATAAAAGTAATTCTATTTTAATCTTCATCTTTTCCGTTCTTTCTTGTGCGCCTTTGTTTTCAAGGAACTTTCGTTTCTAAGTTTATGTTCTATTTTGATTTTTGGGTCATGGCCCAGTTTCGCTCCCATAAAGAATGCAGGAATGCAATGTTTAAAAATTTCAAGTAGATCTCTTCTTGTTTTTTCTTTTATGTTTTATGTATACTTTTTTGAAATTTCGAAATATTATATATAAAATTATTATTTTGAAGGTCCGCTCCTCAACTCCACAGAAATCTTTAAAGATTTTTACGACTTTCGGAAGTACTCCCATTATCACAGAAGCTGGCGGGTCTATTGTCAATGATCCTCGAAGTACTTCATGGGTCAATGACAAATACCTGCTGCAATCTGCTGAAGATTGGATTAGTCCCAAAGGCCTACAGTTGTTTTAATATTCTACGAGTTGAGAAGACGGACCTTTAAGTACACATTTTAAAATTTGTATTTTCTAATTTTAATATAGTCAAATTATTGGTATTATTGCTAGTGTACGGAACGTTCGTATATCAGATTTGGACTTTCGGTAACCTCATTCTAATGTCCGATTTCGCCATTTTTGAGAACATATTCTGTTTCTTTTTCTGGGTATAACTTTAATTGTGACTGAGGTAAGCAGGGAATGGGACACGAATAGGAGAAGAAGGACGTGGAAATGTTGTAGGAAAACCAGAGGCGAAAACGGCCCATTGCTTAGATCAAAATGAAGTTGGAGAATATATCCCCGATGATTGAGGAAAGTAGATTATACAGGTATGTGGGAAACATTAGCTCAGTGTAGGGATGTGTGAGAGCTTACGTTGCGCGGACATGAAACTAAGGTTCCATATTGCCAGGAGTTACTTTACTTTTAATTATTGAGGAAAGGAACTAAACTTGCTCCCGCTAGAGTGATTTGTATATTGACCCATTCCTGATGGCTCATGTAACAACTCGAGTTATTCTTAATTATTCTCATGACGACTTAGTATAAAAATATTGGGGCTTACTACGAGTTAACTTATAGACTACATCACAACCGCACGCACACGCGCATACAGAACTACTATTGATGTGTTGTTGTTGCTATTGTGTTGTTGCGCTGTGTTGTTGGTTTTGTTGTTGTTGTTTGTGTTGCTGTGTTGTAGTTGTTGTGTTGTCGTTGTTGTTGCTGCTGTTGTTGTATTGTTGTGTTGTTGTAGTTGTTCGGATGTTGTGTGTGTGTTGTCGTTGTTGCTGTTGTTGCTGTGTTATTGTTTGTGTTGTTGTTGGTGTTGTGTTGCTGTGCTGTTGTTATGTTGTTGTTGTGCGTTGTTGTGTCGTCGTCGTCGCTGTTTCAGTTGTATATTATTATTATTATTATATTATTATTATTATTATTATTATTATTATTATTATTATTATTATTATTATTATATGTGAGTACAAGATAATATCTACACTCATTCGGAACTGATAAAGATATCGGAGATCAATATATTTTGTAGATATTATATAAATTATGATGATTATGATGTCAAATTGTACTGGCCGTCCATTATGATGAAGCCCTATTCTCTCCTTACTATAAAACACGCTCCTTATATTATGTGATAGAGTTGGTAAAATGCAATATTGTCCCCGTCTTTGTAACTTCTCAAAGTAATAAACGATCTTTGAAATACGTTGCAAGGGTGTTTGCTTTATGGTCTAGAGCAATCAGGAAACTTATATGAACGCCAGGAAATCAGAATGACCAAGACATATATTTGAAGGTTTGAGCAACTCATTTGTGATCTTTGTAAATTGCTAGAGAGGAATATCCTATGCAAATACTGTGCACAGTCTTGTTCCAAGTTCAATAAGTTTCAAGGAAATTAAATTTGCTGCTGAGTTGGTACTTACAAACTTTTACTTAGATACGAAATGAAGGAAGATACGCTGGGAGGGAGGTACAATGAGGAGAGGGAGAGAGAAAGAGAGAATTACCGTAAAGGGAAAAAGGAGAGAGAGCGAGAGAGGAGAGAGAGATATGGCTAGTATTTTTGAAATGACAGTACTGGTATGGCAGACGGGCTGTTGTGATTTCCACAGGGATTAAGGTTTAGCATAATTCATGATTAATATCCAAGCCTAAATTGTGAAGCACCATCCAGAAATTACAATGAGAAAAACTCAAGTATTTTCAGAAATAAGTAATGTATTTGACCAGTCTCTGAGTGAACATCATTTACTTTTCCTGAAGTAGTAGTAATGGGAGAATAGTAGTAATAGTAATAACAACAAAAGAGTAGTAATACTAATAATAACAATAATAATAATAATAATAATAAACTAATAATAAATAATAAATAATAATAATATTAAGACATTCCTAGAATTATGCACGAGGGCAGGTCTTTCACTGCAATCATAGCTTTTTCAGGTTATGCTTTGCAGATTTACTAGGGTGATTGTAGGTTGTGGTAGCTTCCCGTTGCTTTTACACCGGCCGAAGGAGATGATGTGAAATGAAAGGATTCGATGATTGATGTCCATAGTGATTTTTAGGGGGACCATTTGGGCCGTAAAAGTTTTGCACTTAACCAGTGTCTTACAGTGTGAGGAAATCAACAATCCGATAAAAACCTTCAATCTAAGAAGAAAAAACTGTCCCGACCGGGGATTCGAACCGGTGACCGCTGCGCGACAAGGGCCAGCACGACGCTACCTCGAGACAACCAGCGGTTGGACCGAGTAATGATAATGATAGGGAAATTAATAAAATATAAAAGAAGAAGAAGAAGACGAAGAAGAAGACGAAGAAGAAGAAGAAGAAGAAGAAGAAGATAAAGAAGGAGAAGAAGTAAGAAGAAGAAGGAGGAAGAAGGAGAAAGAAGTTAAAGAAGAAGAATAATCATAATGATAATAATGATGTAGAAGAAGAAGAAGAAGAAGAAGAAGAAAAAGAAGAAAGAAGAAGAAGAAGAAGAAGAAGAGAAGAAGAAGAAGAAAGGAGAGAAGAAGAAGAAGAAGAGAAGAAGGGAAAGAAGAGAAGAAGGAGAAGAAGAATATAATAATAATAATTAATAATTACACTGTTAATAATGATAATAATTAATATAATGATAATAATGATAATAATAAGAATAATAATAATAATAAGATATAATAATAATACTAATAATAAGATAATGATAATAAAATTAATAATAATAATAATAATGATACTAAAATAAAATAATAATAATGATAATAATCATTAATAATAATAATAATAAAATATTGATATAATAATACAATAATATAATAATTAATAATGGTTCAATAATGCCATACATAATGATAATAATGATAAGTCAATAACGAATATACCTTAATAATAATAAATGTAATAATAATAATAATAATACTAGAAGGAGAAGAATAAGTAAATAATAATAATATAATAATAATAATGATAATAATGATAATAATAATAATAATAGGTAATAATAATGATAAGAATAAGAAAATACATAATAATGATAATAATAATAATAATAATAATAATTAATAATTAATGAGAATAATATAATAATAATAAAAAATAATATAATATGATAATAATAAGAACAATAAGGGATAAAGAATGAAATAATAATAATAATTAATAATCCTCATAAGAATAATAATAATAATAAAATAATAATTAATAATAATAACGAATAAGGAGAATCAATAGAAAAGAATAATATAATAATAATGATAATAATCAATAATTAATAATAATAATAATAATGATATAATAATAAGTAATAATGAATAATAATAAGATTACCACATAAAATTAATAATGCTAATATATAAAGAATAAAATAATAATAATAATAGTAATTGAAGAGGAAAGGATTTGAATCAAATATTTGTAAACTGAGACCAGCGAACATCGTATGGTCGATTTGCGCTAGACTAGATCAAATTTTCTTGTGCAAAACGGTTGTACATAAATAGTTCTTCGGATTCTTGTTTACAGGTGAACCCCCCCCCCCACTCGTGGTGGGATATGGGTTATAGGTCATTGCACACTCAATGGAAAGTATCCAAACGTATCAAGAGTACTCATACGTGTGGCATTAATCCCAAACCCTAACCTCCTTCCAGTACTTGTAAACTCATGGCTCATTGATACCAAATGGCAAATCTGAAAAGCTGCTTTGCTGCGTCCGGCCATTTGAATACCGGCTCTTATAATTATTCCACAGCACCTTCCACGATCATTCGCATGTTGCAGACTAGCATCTTCCCGTGTGTATTGAGAACATGAATAACGTTCAAAGAATCTAAACATATTTCTACGTACATATATTGGGATGATAAGTGGTGCTGTTGGTCCGTCGGATGAGGGCGTTAAGACTGGTGGCCCCCTTGGTGATTTTATACACGAGTAGGCTAAGTACCGTCACCAGGTGTCACTTGTTCCATTACTCATCATTATCCCTAACACAAACACATTTACACGTCCACCGCTGTACCCTGCAACCTTGTCACTCAGTGGGCCCGAGGTTGATCCTCGGGACAATTATCCAGATATTTTCACGTTTTTTCCTCACCTGTATGACAAATGTCAGAAAATGTTAAGGCCCAAACCGGTTCCCGAACATCATATAGCCATCATAATCATCATCATTCATCATCATCTTCACTCTAAGGTTTAGGCGAATCGCCTGTTCAGAATTCACAATGATTCCTTCCATCCCTTCCTAGGTCTTCCTACATCCCTTAATCCTTTTGCTTATAATGATATGCTATCTTGGGGAATCTTGTTTTCTTCCATTCCCTATACTTACTTACTTACTTACTCACTGGCACTATCGAACCCGTAGGTTCATGGCCGCGCGGACATAAGCTCTCCATACATCCCTATCCTGAGCTAATGCTTTCCAATCATTCCCTGTATAATCTACTTCCCTCAAATCATAGTTAATGTTGTTCTCCCACCTCATTCTTGGTCTACCAACTGGGCGTTTTCCCTCTGGCTTTCCTACAAGAAGCTTCCATGCACGTCTTTCATTCCCCATACGCGCAACATGTCCTGCCCATCGCAGTCTACGAGACTTAACTGTTCTTATTATATCTGGCTTCCTATAAAGACCATGTAGTTCATTGTTATGTAGTCTTCTCCATTCACCTGTCTGTTCATCTCTCTTTGGTCCAAAAATTTTCCTAAGAACTTTATTCTCAAATACTCGTAATCTCCTTTCCTCCCTTAAAGTAAGAGTCCATGTTTCGCACCCATATAATATAACTGGTAGAATAATAGTTTTATATATTTTCAGCTTAACGTTTTTTGAAAGGAGTTGGGACATCAAAAGTCTCTGCAATGCATAATAGCATGCATTTCCAGAATTGAGCCTATGTTTAATTTCTTTGTGCATCTCATTCCTATTTGTGATTATTGTTCCTAGGTATTTGAATTCAGCCACTTCCTCAAAATTTCCCTCATTTGTCATTAGCTGTCCATTTCCATTATATACTGAATTTCTACGTGTGACCATATATTTAGTTTTACTGATATTTACTTCCAGTCCTAATTTCTTAGTGTTACTCAATAGTGTGTGCGTGTTGGCCTTTAGTATCTCCTCGCTATCGGCCAGTAGTACTACATCATCAGCATAAACTAACAGCTTATTAATACCATTGAGTTGTAAGCCTTCCTCATTCTCTAAAGATTTAATGGCATGCTCTAGTACAAAATTAAATAGTAGAGGAGATAGTGCATCTCCTTGCTTCAACCCATTCTGGATTTCAAAAGTGTCTGAAAACTGTTTGCCTACACGCACCCTACTCTTTGAGCCATTTAGACACATTCGTATAAGTCTAACTAACTTTTTAGGAATTCCGAACTCCAGCAGGATACTATATAACTTCTCCCTCTTAATTGAATCATATGCTTTTTTGAAGTCTACATATAGTTGATGTACAGTACCATTATATTCCCATTTCTTTTCTAAAATCTGTCTTATACTAAAAATCTGATCTGTTGTAGACCTGTTTCTTCTAAATGCACATTGATGATCTCCTAGAATGTCATCAATATAGGGAGTAAGTCTGCTTACTAATATATTTGTTAGAATTTTGTACGAAGTTGAAAGTAATGAGATGCCCCTGTAGTTGTTGCAATCAGTTTTATCTCCTTTCTTATAAATTGGTACGATAATTGATTCCTTCCATTCATCTGGAAGAGCTTCTTTTTCCCAAATCATACTAAGCAACCAGCGTATCTTGTCCATCAATTTTTCTCCCCCTGATTTTATCAGTTCTGCTGGGATCTCATCTGAACCTGATGCTTTATACATCTTCAATTTTTCAATTCGCCATTTCAACCTCTAATGCACTTGGCTCTGCGACTAGCATTTCTGCTGTCTGTAACTTATCCTCCTCAATGTCCTGTTCTGTATGTACATTTAATAGCTGATTAAAGTAACTTTTCCATCTATTTAATATACTCCTAGAATCTGCAATCATATCCCCATTTTCATTCCGAATTATGTTTGTTCTAGCCTGAAACCCTTTCTTCTCTATACTAATTCCCTGATATAATTCTCTAATGTTCCTATTTTTTGCATTCATTTCAAGATCATTAATCTTCTCTCTCAAATATTCCCTCTTTTTACTCTTTAGTAACTTGGTGGTTTCCCGTCTAACACTACCCAATTGCTCTAAATTTACCTCATTTGGCTCGTGTAACCATTTCATTTTTGCTAGCTTTCTTTTCTTTACAATGTCGGCACATTCCTCATCAAACCATTTCTTGTTTTGCCTCTTTTTTAAACAACCAATGCTTTCTGATGCTGACAATTTAATAGTATCTCTTATAGCCTCCCATTCTTTATTTATATCAGTTTCTTCTTCGTTTGCCACATTGTCATCTGAAGATTCCAGTACTTCAAATCTATTAGCAATTTTGATTTGGTATTCTTGCCGCATTTCATCATTTTTCAAGTTTTTTAATTCATATTTTACAGAATCATCTTTAGCGTTTGTTCCTCTCATAAGCGATAGCCGTTGTCTGATTTTCACTCTGACCAGATGATGATCCGAATTGCAGTCTGTCCCTCTAACTGATCTAACATCAATGATGCTACTGTGCCAGCGTTTATCCACTAATACATGATCTATCTGGTTCCGAGTTTCTCCATCTGGGGACGTCCAGGTGTATTTATGAATATCCTTATGCTGAAATGTTGTGCTCTTAACAATGAGATTCTTTGATGTGGCAAATGTGACTAATCTAACCCCGTTGTCGTTACTATCTTCATGAAGACTGAATTTGCCTATTGTTGGTTTGAATATATCTTCCCGCCCCACTTTTGCATTAAAATCTCCTAAGACAATTTTCATATGATATCGTGAAAGGCTATCAAATAAGCATTCTAATTCTTCATAGAACTCATCCTTGATCTTGTCATCTTTATCTTCTGTGGGGGCATGTACATTTACAATTATAAAATCATGTCGTTTACCCTTTAGAATTATGTATGATATCCTATCACTAACAAACTTAATATCTCGGATAGCGGATAGGATCCTCCTTCTGACTAAAAAACCCGTTCCAAATGCAGGTCTTTCTGCACCCCCATAGTATAATGCAAAGCTTCCTGATTCCTGACTACCTTCTCCTGGCCACCTAACTTCCTGTAAAGCGACTATATCCAAGGGCGATTTATCTAATTCCCGCGTTAATATCTCTAGTGCCCCGCTATTGTATAAAGTCCTAACATTCCATGTTCCTAGGAACATGTCCCTGTGTTTGAGCCTTTGGCATGGGTTCCCTGAAGTAGTCCCCGCCCGGAGAACCGAATGGGGGACTATTTGACCTCCGGAAAATTTTACCCCAGATGAACCCATGTCCGCATTTCTTGACGGTTGTATTTTTACGGTGAAAGATCGTCACTCTTTCGCCCAAGGTACTTTTTCCGTCTGGCTTATCACCTTCGACCAGTCCGGCATGGGTAACCCTATCGGCAACAATGCTACCGCCGGCATAGCTCTCAGGATCATTTAAGCACGCAAGCCACTCCACCACGACAAGGTAAAGATATCATCCATCGTTTTGTAGAACTTTCAATCTTGTAATCCTTCCTTGTTTTATGTTTTAATGTTCTATGAATGGTGATCATTCGCCTATGACTAGTGTATTTGTTTGCAGACATTTTGTCACCACGCGTATTGATATTATTGTTATCGTCATCGTTATTGTCATTGGTATTATTTTTATAATCATTACCATTATTATTATTATTATTATTATTATTATCATCATTATCATTAATATTATCATCATTATAATTGTTATTATTATTATTACCATTATCATTATCATCATCATCATCATGGTACATTCACGAATTTAGGCCATTTGTTGACCTGTTTCGGCCTCAAAAGAAACACCATCCAGAAGTCTTTTGAGTGGATGTCCTGGTCTTCTTCTTTCTGCAGGTTGATATCTTAACATTTGTTTGGGTATCCTGTGATCTTCCATTCAATGGACATGTTGCGTCCATCTTGACTTATAATCAGAAATTTTGTTTTCTAAAGATTCCATATGTAATTCTTCTAAGATGTCTTCATTTTGATTGTGATCTAGTAATGTGTATCCTGCAGTCCTCCGAAGGTATCTCATTTCAGTACATCCTTCTGTTTCAACGTCCATACTTCGATACCATACAAAAAGATTTGGAAGAGCCAATGTTTTATACACTTTTAGTCTTGAATGTTTTTGGACTAACTGTGGCTAGAAGATACAATTTATTAACCCTAAAATTCTTAAAAATTTAGATATTTTTGCATTTACATCCTTTTCTTCTTCATATGAGATATTGCATCCTAGATATGTAAAATTATTCACCTGCTTCAAAATTTTATTGTCAAGTACAATTTTACTTCTGACAGGACCTACACCTTGAAATGCCATAATTTTCGTTTTATCTATAGATATCTTCAATCCATATTCTTCTGTAATTTTGTTAAGTTCATACAGACCTTTCTGCAGATTATCTTCTAATTAAATAACTGTCATTTTAAATATTGAACTAACCTGTAGCTTCAATACATATTTGGCTCGTTCTATCTTGTATGCATTTTCATTTATTCTTATTAATAATATTTAACATGTTCTATCTAACATTCAGTTTTATTTGTCTTATTTTGAGTTAATTAATAACTGAACTATTTTGTAGACAATATCATTGGCTTCCCTTTACGTTAGTGTAGTAGGATAAATACCATCAATTCTTAATTAAATTTTTAAAAAAACTTACAGTTTTATTTGATTTTCATATTTATTAAGAACTAATTCAGTTACAGCTGTTTCGGTACACTGTACCTTCTTCAGACATGTTAACAAATTATCAACGAAATTAATTTAACATGTCTGAAGAAGGTACAGTGTACCGAAACAGCTGTAACTGAATTATATCTTAATAAATATGAAAATCAAATAAAACTGTAAGTTTGACCTCTTTTTATAGTATATTACTAGATACTGTCATTTTCACCCCTTAACTAAACACCAACTTATTAATTGTTATTATCCATGTCATATACTTTTTACTATTCTTACTAGAATCCTAGACTTTTCAAAACCTCTAACATAAAATGCCTATATATTCCTCGGCCCGCCACCTATTAAGTGGCCATTTATTAGAATAAGTATCTAGGGGTAAGGAATACGTTACCGATTTGTTAGAGACCCTCTAATTATTTCAAATAACTCCGCGAATGCCGGTCGCAAGCCCGGATAAATGGAGGAGGGGGAGGCGTAACACTTCGTTAAAAAACACTGTTTTAGATGGCACCGGCTGATAGTACCTTGTAAGGACCCCTTGCAAGGGTTACGGCAAAGTCCTCAACGGCATACGCAGCGGAGAAGTATCTGGCGCAAGGGGCAGCTCGTTCCTTCCCGGAAATAATTAGGATGCAAACCGCTGCCTTGCGGAAGAGAGGGATCTCTAAATGCTAGGGGAGTGAACCCCAACAGAAACTCAGGCAAGCTGAAAGCCTTGAGGTCTACCATTCAGCTAGGGATGTGGGCCAATCCTCCGCCCTCCCGAAAACATCTGATTAAAGAAACAAAAATGAAGTTAAACTAGACGGCTCTTAAGGGAACGAACTTTCTGAACCGAAAAGGAAAACGATTACTGGTACATCGAATGTCTGAACATTACTGGAGAAAGGAAAACTAAAACTAGCTGAAAATACTGATCAGCCCAAAAGAAAAAGAAAAAAATGCTTAATTGAATGGTGTACAGAAAGGTGCGCACTGGACTGGAATCTTCAGGTTTCAAGGAAAAGAGCAAGTCCAAAAATAACTTAGAAGAGGAATATTGAAGGAGAAATATGTGAAATGGGAAAAGTTTGGTTGGAAGTGAAGAGGTTGTCAGATGATAGAACTAAATTAAGAAATTTCATTACGGCCCTATGCTCGGACTGGGAGCGAAAGGAAATGATGTGGATGATGATGATGATACAAATGAATGGAGATTGACCAAGCTTGCAGTTTAAATGAAATAGTTTCGAGAAGTGATTTAATGAAGATTTTGTCAGGGGAAACGGGAGACATCCCAAGAAAAACGTTCCCCTGTCCCGGATTCATCCACCACGTTCCTTATATGGAATGACTGAGATTCCAACTCAGGGCACAGATGTGGAGGACAAGTGCGCCAGCTACAGCATAAATGCAAGCCAGAAAAAAAAATGAGATCTGTTACATTAATAATCTGTCGGAATTTACATGAATTAGATTTAAAGAGACTTAAAGTGATATAAAAATGTAAATTTTATTGTAAAAGAATTCACAAGAGCGCGCTCGGTCTCCAAATTGACCCAAATGACACTCAAGCCGAAAGAGAAAATCAGAATTTCTAATGTGTTGTCTGAGATCAAAGAGTCCTGGGCTACCTCGCCTGTAACCACGTGCAAATGTACCACTTTGTAGTCAGCGTATTATTTTCAGGTCCTGGATACTTGATACAGACAATCCCGCAATCTCTTTGTGAACTGTCAGTGCTTTATTACAAGGTAACAAGTATTTCTGTCTGTAGCCATACAGCTGCGAGAATTTTCAGAAAAAAATATAATCATAATTTACTAACAATATCGAAAACGAAGCTCGTGTTCCCGCGGACGCACTCCATATATTCCTATCCTCTGCTAATGTGTTCCAATCATCCCCTGTACAATTTACCTCCCTCAAATAACAGTTAATATACAATTTTCCCCACTCATACTTGGCCTACCAACTTGGCGCTTTCCCACTGGTTTTCCTACAACAAGATTTCATGATCATCTTTCATTCCCCGTACTTACTTACTTACTTACTTACTCACTGGCACTATCGAACCCGTAGGTTCATGGCCGCGCGGACATAAGCTCTCCATACATCCCTATCCTGAGCTAATGCTTTCCAATCATTTCCTGTATAATCTACTTCCCTCAAATCATAGTTAATGTTGTTCTCCCACCTCATTCTTGGTCTACCAACTGGGCGTTTTCCTTCTGGCTTTCCTACAAGAAGTTTCCATGCACGTCTTTCATTCCCTATACGCGCAACATGTCCTGCCCATCGCAGTCTACGGGACTTAACTGTTCTTATTATATCTGGCTTCCTATAAAGACCATGTAGTTCATTGTTATGTAGTCTTCTCCATTCACCTGTCTGTTCATCTCTCTTTGGTCCAAAAATTTTCCTAAGAACTTTATTCTCAAATACTCGTAATCTCCTTTCCTCCCTTAAAGTAAGAGTCCATGTTTCGCACCCATATAATATAACTGGTAGAATAATAGTTTTATATATTTTCAGCTTAACGTTTTTTGAAAGGAGTTGGGACAATCAAAAGTCTCTGCAATGCATAATAGCATGCATTTCCAGAATTGAGCCTATGTTTAATTTCTTTGTGCATCTCATTCCTATTTGTGATTATTGTTCCTAGGTATTTGAATTCAGCCAATTCCTCAACATTTCCCTCATTTGTCATTAGCTGTCCATTTCCATTATGTAATGTATTTCTACGTGTGACCATATATTTAGTTTTATTGATATTTACTTCCAGTCCTAATTTCTTAGTGTTACTCAATAGTGTGTGCGTGTGTTGGCCTTTAGTATCTCCTCGCTATCGGCCAGTAGTACTACATCATCAGCATAAACTAACAGCTTATTAATACCATTCAGTTGTAAGCCTTCCTTATTCTCTAAAGATTTAATGGCATGCTCTAGTACAAAATTAAATAGTAGAGGAGATAGTGCATCTCCTTGCTTCAACCCATTCTGGATTTCAAAGTGTCTGAAAACTGTTTGCCTACACGCACCCTACTCGTTGAGCCATTTAGACACATTCGTATAAGTCTAACTAACTTTTTTGGGAATTCCGAACTCCAGCAGGATACTATATAACTTCTCCCTCTTAATTGAATCATATGCTTTTTTGAAGTCTACATATATTGATGTACAGTACCATTATATTCCCCATTTCTTTTCTAAAATCTGTCTTATACTAAAAATCTGATCTGTTGTAGACCTGTTTCTTCTAAATGCACATTGATGATCTCCTAGAATGTCATCAATATAGGGAGCAAGTCTGCTTACTAATATATTTGTTAGAATTTTGTACGAAGTTGAAAGTAATGAGATGCCCCTATAGTTGTTGCAATCAGTTTTATCTCCTTTCTTATAAATTGGTACGATAATTGATTCCTTCCATTCATCTGGAAGAGCTTCTTTTTCCCAAATCATACTAAGCAACCAGCGTATCTTGTCCATCAATTTTTCTCCCCTGATTTTATCAGTTCTGCTGGGATCTCATCTGAACCTGATGCTTTATACATCTTCAATTTTTCAATTGCCATTTCAACCTCTAATGCACTTGGCTCTGCGACTAGCATTTCTGCTGTCTGTAACTTATCCTCCTCAATGTCCTGTTCTGTATGTACATTTAATAGCTGATTAAAATACTTTTCCATCTATTTAATATACTCTTGGAATCTGCAATCATATCCCCATTTTCATTCCGAATTATGTTTGTTCTAGCCTGAAACCCTTTCTTCTCTATACTAATTCCCTGATATAATTCTCTAATGTTCCTATTTTTTGCATTCATTTCAAGATCATTAATCTCTTCTCTCTCAAATATTCCCTCTTTTTACTCTTTAGTAACTTGGTGGTTTCCCGTCTAACACTACCCAATTGCTCTAAATTTACCTCATTTGGCTCGTGTAACCATTTCATTTTTGCTAGCTTTCTTTTCTTTACAATGTCGGCACATTCCTCATCAAACCATTTCTTGTTTTGCCTCTTTTTTAAACAACCAATGCTTTCTGATGCTGACAATTTAATAGTATATCTTATAGCCCCCCATTCTTTATTTATATCAGTTTCTTCTCTTCGTTTGCCACATTGTCATCTGAAGATTCCAGTACTTCAAATCTATTAGCCAATTTTGATTTGGTATTCTTGCCGCATTTCATCATTTTTCAAGTTTTTTAATTCATATTTTACTGAATCATCTTTAGCGTTTGTTCCTCTCATAAGCGATAGCCGTTGTCTGATTTTCACCTTGACCAGATGATGATCTGAATTGCAGTCTGTCCCTCTAACTGATCTAACATCAATGATGCTACTGTGCCAGCGTTTATCCACTAATACATGATCTATCTGGTTCCGAGTTTCTCTATCTGGGGACGTCCAGGTGTATTTATGAATATCCTTATGCTGAAATGTTGTGCTCTTAACAATGAGATTCTTTGATGTGGCAAATGTGACTAATCTAACCCCATTGTCGTTACTATTTTCATGAAGACTGAATTTGCCTATTGTTGGTTTGAATATATCTTCCTGCCCCACTCTTTGCATTAAAATCTCCTAAGACAATTTTCATATGATATCGTGAAAGGCTATCAAATAAGCATTCTAATTCTTCATAGAACTCATCCTTGATCTTGTCATCTTTATCTTCTGTGGGGGCATGTACATTTACAATTATAAAATCATGTCGTTTACCCTTTAGAATTATGTATGATATCCTATCACTAACAAACTTAATACCTCGGATAGCGGATAGGATCCTCCTTCTGACTAAAAAACCCGTTCCAAATGCAGGTCTTTCTGCACCCCCATAGTATAATACAAAGCTTCCTGATTCCTGACTACCTTCTCCTGGCCACCTAACTTCCTGTAAAGCGACTATATCCAAGGGCGATTTATCCAATTCCCGCGTTAATATCTCTAGTGCCCCGCTATTCATTCCCCGTACGTGTCGTATATTATGCACATCGCAGTCTATGAGACTTAGCTGTTCATTTTAGATACGATTTCCCATAACGATCGTGTAGCTTAACTTCTCCATTCACCTTGTCTGTTCGTCTATCTTTGGTCCATTTTTTTTTAAAAGAACGTTATTCTCAACTATTCGTAATATTTTATCTATCCTTAAATTAAGAGTCCAGTCCGTCGCTGTGGCGTAGTCGGTAGAGTCCCTACCTTCCACTCCGGCGACCCGGGTTCGATTCCTGGTGGGGTAAGGAATTTTAAAATCTCAACCTTGGGACTGGGTGTGTTTAGTGTCCAAGTTGTACCCATTGGGTTAATTTCCTAAAAAAAAAAAGTAAGAGTCCATGTTTTCGCATCTACGCAATATGACTAGATGAATAATCCATTTATGTATTTTTGGTTTAATCTTTTTTTTTGGGAGAAGTGGGATGAGAAGTTGTAATGAAAAATATCGTGCGTTTCCAGAATTTATCCTATGTTCAATTTATTTCTACAATTTATTTCGAAATTCCCGCAAAATTTTGACCTGATCCAGAGGTTCATCGGTCCACCAACAGAGTGAAGAAGAAGATTTTCTTCCAATCGATATAACATCAGTCGCCAAGAAAGTACTGAAGATGAGACCGTTATGGTCTCGAAATCGCGATCTACTTGGAATATTTATATGAAGAGAGGTAAGAAATATTTAATTTCACCATAAATTAAACCTCATAGTGATTAATTCCTATAAAAGTTAAATAAAACAGGTTCTATTATTTATACCAGTTCCTGGGTGCTATAAAATAGTGCTTGCAAATTATAGTTGATATAACAGAAGGACCTGAGAGCTATGCCGGCGGTAGAATTGCTGCCGATAGCGTTACCCATGACGGACTGGTCGAAGGTGATAAGCCAGACGGAAAAAGTACCTTGGTCGAAAGACTGACGATCTTTCACCGTAAAAATATAACAGTCAAGAAATGTGGACATGGGTTCAACTGGGGTATAATTTTCCGGAGGTCAAATAGTCCCCCTTTCGGTTCTCCGGGCGGGGACTACTTCAGGGAACCCATGCCAAAGGCTCAACACAGGACATGTTCCTAGGAACATGGAATGTTAGGACTTTATACAATAGCGGGGCACTAGAGATAATAACGCGGGAATTAGACAAATCGCCATTGGATATAGTCGCTTTACAGGAGGTTAGGTGGCCAGGAGAAGGTAGTCAGGAATCAGGAAGCTTTGCATTATACTACGGGGGTGCAGAAATACCTGCATTTGGAACGAGTTTTTTAGTCAAAAGGAGGATCCTATCCGCTATCCGAGACATTAAGTTTGTTAGTGATAGGATATCATACATAATTCTAAAGGGTAAACGACATGATTTTATAATTGTAAATATACATGCCCCCACAGAAGATAAAGATGACAAGATCAAGGATGTAGTATTTGAGAATATAGCATTTAGGAAAATTTTTGGACCAAAGAGAGATGAACAGACAGGTGAATGGAGAAGTCTACATAACAATAAACTACATGGTCTTTATAGGAAGCCAGATATAATAAGAACAGTTAAGTTTCGTAGACTGCGATGGGCCGGACATGTTGCACGTATGGGGAATGAAAGACTTGCATGGAAGCTTCTTGTAGGAAAGCCAAAGGGAAAACGCCCAGTTGGTAGACCAAAAATGAGGTGGGAGAATAACATTAACTATGATTTGAGGGAAGCAGATTATACAGAGAATGATTGGAAAGCATTAGCTCAGGATAGGGATGTGTGGAGAGCTTACGTCCGCGCGGCCATGAACCTACGGGTTCGATAGTGCCAGTGAGTAAGTAAGTATAATAGAAGGACCAGGTGATGAATGAGAGAGTAATTTTGTAGAATCACGTTGATAAAAATGTGTAATGTACGCTAGGTAATTGGTGTTGTTGTAATCAGGTTACAGAGTGGTCAAGTCATGGAGGGTCGAGGGGAGGTTGATGAGACCGTCTCTTATTTCCGCACGCAGCAACAGGTTCACCGCAATAACAACAAAGCATTTCACATGTCCCCTAAGTGTCCGAGTAATTGCTATATCAATTTTCCTACTAAAATATCATCACAATTGTGGCATCACTAACAAGGATGTATTACATTACAATGCCCGTATCATGTCGTAAGAACAACTTTTGTAGCCCTCCTAAGGTACACAGGGACGACACGGAGCATACGAGAGCTCCATATTTGTTTTGCTCTGTATTCATTATTGACAATAGTGGTGACATTGAATACGTGACCAGGAAATTATTGGAAGAAAATACAAAGTGGATTGTTATGCCCAAAAATTTAGAGGTTTTTCTTTGTTTATTAGACTCAAAATTGATATTGTGATAGCCGGAAATTATAGTTATCAAAAGGGTATTAAAAATTGATTATTCCCCTATAAATATTTGATATTATAATTATTAGGGCTTTTTAGACAATTATTTAATTATAAATGCATATCCGATGTACGTGTACCAATCACGTATTGGCACGAAAGGATTTCTTGTCACCGCTTCCACGTCAGGTGAAAGCGACCCACTTTAAGTATATAAAAGCTAGGGTTTCAACCCCTAAATCATCGCGTCGGTGGCTAGCGATCTCTAGCCCGTACGAGATCTCAACGCAGTTGTAACCAGCTCTACTTGGATGTCACCTATAATAATCATTTGTAAGTCTGCTTCTTTATTTTGACTTAACTAATAAATATATATGTCTTATACATTTGGTTTGCTGAATAAACTCAGTTTTCTAACTTAGTCGGTCAAAGACGTTTAACTTATTAAATATAGTTTATTATTTGCTCAGGTTCATTAAGTATTCAATTGAGGCAATTGGTTTAGTGTAGTAAATTTAAAGATAGAATAATGTTGAACTCTTTAACTAATTTCTATGGTGGTTCTTATTTATCTTTTTTAATTATTGTTTTAATCTGTTTCTTTAAATATAGTATTATTGTTAAAATATTCAATTTATTTATGTGAATGCCTCTGATTCCTTAGTTTTTGCTATCCCTGGCAACGTTAGGTAAATCCTGACCTTGTTTTAATGTCAAGCCCGTCTCATTTATTGTACTCGGCCTATATTTTATATCATGCTACCACTTGACAGGAGATGGGCTGTAACATACTGTCTGGCAGCGGTGACATTTAAAAATTATGGAGTTCGAACCCAGGACTCTGATAATAGCAAAAACTAGGCGAACAGTGCAATGATTATTAATTTTGTTTCTAATTATTATTTTTTTGTTATTTGTGTGTGGTTTAATTAATTTTATTACAGATTTTTATTATTTAAGTTATTTATTTGTAGTAACTTGTGTTGATTTTATCGTTGTGAATTTATTATGATCAAAGTAAAGTTAGGTCTCATATATTGTGGAATTGGGGAATCTGTAGGCCTTAGGGAAAGACAGGTGGCAGTGATGATCATTAATTTTCTTGGGTTGAATTATGTTTTTAATTGTTTCAAGGCATACTATTAACGGAATTATAATACAGGTGGCATTCTAAATATACATATATCGAATTCCAATCGAAGAGCAAACACTAGGTCCTAGATTTATAAAGATAACATAGTAGCCGCTTTCGCTGAAGTAAGGGTAGTTCATACTGTAAGACGGCGAGATTGAGGGCAAGATAATTTCCTATGACAACTTAGTTTCTTTTCTAAATACAAACACAGATGACACGAAATTTTCACCATAGATGAAAAATAGTACAATTTAGGAAAATACATAATACTAGCAAACTATCCAAATCCTTTGCCAGTTTCGAGGTAGAATATTAAGTGTCTAAAACTTAACCAAATAACGCAATCTAATGTTGTATATCAGTTAGGAATTGATTACAGGATACACAACAGTAAATAACATATTCGAGATGCAGTCATAGGGACGTTGAGACCTACTAACGGATTTAATATAATGCATATGGGCGCAATTTCTCCGTTGTATACACAGTACTAGGCCTATATGTTGCCGGCATGTAATGTTAAAGGCCAACTATCAAAGTAAATACCGCATTCCATCATGACGTTGTTGGTAAATGTAAGTTTTATAAATCAGAAACGTGTAAAATTGTAGTGTTATTGAACTCGATATCCCAAGATGTTAAAAACTTAGGTCATGATTGAGTCTTGTAAAACTAATAGGCTAATTTTATTTATTTAGAATAATCAAGGACCGTGTCAACTTATAAATTTATGGGTTCGCCTTTTTTTTTTTAAATAACAATCTCTACTCAAAATTATCGGATATGCCATAGGGAAATATTGATTAATTATTGTTAAAGTTATTACATTGACTACTCATGAAATTAGTACTAATTGTCACACTCGACGTCCAGCTAGGAGATGAAAGATAGAAATTATATATTTTCTTTAATGATCAGGACCTAAATATAAAACGCTAATCAGATTATTTAGTAAGTTGAGGGGATAAACACAGTCAGAGTGGCTTGCTTATAGGTGTAGATTTTTTTTGAGAAATAGCAAGAATGGTTATAACGTGCTAAAAACGAAGAATTATTGACAGCTTCAGATGGTTCCGTTACAAGTTATTTCAGGACATAACAGGTTCGAGTCAGTGTTACATTAGGTAGACGACCAGTAAGGCACATAGGCCTAATGGAAGTCGGAATCTCAAATATTTAGGGAACATATAACTGTGTTTTTATCCGGTGCCGCTGAACCCTTTTCCAGATGTTGTACCCCTCCTAAAAAGGCCCTATGACTTATGACAAAAAGATGGGTTCAGGAGAGCCTGCGCAACTCTATCTGACCCCCACGACTACAGACATTACTAAACCTTCTCCCCTCCGGATATGAAAGAAAGGATGAGGCCTAGTAGTACAAAATGTAGTATGCTGGCCTCTCATCCAATGTCTCGCGGCGGCTCGTTTAAAAACACAGTGTTGGGAAAAATACAAGTACAATAATAGCCAGGAAGATAGTTTAGTGGGGGAAACTAGACGTAGTTGGGCCCTAGAATGTGCAATGTGTTGTCTGGTAGAGGAGTTAGTACAAAAAAAAAGTGGACAGGATGATCTGCCTAGTGCCATCGTGCGAAACAGACTACGCTAAGACGGTCACTGGGAGCATCCAGAGGTCCACGAAGAGGTAAGGAAGTTGTAGTACAGAGAGAGTATGGAGAATATTATGGGACTAGATACTTGCCTGATGCCATCGTGCGAAACAGACTACGCTAAGACGGTCATGCAGGAAGATTGAAAGGACCAAAGAAGTGTAATAGAGGTTAATAGGGAAAATGACGTGCACAGTAGTGGAATAGGACATTGCTTGATGCCATCGTGCGAAACAGATCACGCTGAGACGGTCATCAGGATTGTTCTAGTGTCCGAGGGTGTAATAGAGGTTAATAGGGAAAATGACGTGCACAGTAGTGGAATAGGACATTGCTTGATGCCATCGTGCGAAACAGATCACGCTGAGACGGTCATCAGGATTGTTCTAGTGTCCGAGGGTATAATAAAGGTTAACAGAGAAAATGACGCGCGCAGTAGTGGGATACAGCGTTGCCTGATGCCATCGTGCGAAACAGACTACGCTAAGACGGTCATGCAGGAGCGCTAAGGCCCAAAATATAAGGAATTTGGGACTCTCCAGGAGAGCGAGTCGTGGTCGGCCGACCGGGTAAAAGTGAAACAGAGAGAAACACGTAGGAGCAGTGTATTAACACAGCCAACACAGTGTAGTAGACGTAGAAAGAGTGCTAGGTAGAAAGAGAGAATTTAAAAAGAGAAAAACAAGGAAACTGAGAAAGCTAGAACATACTTGCAGTGAACATGGAATATATAAAACGGGGAAGATCGGTCGCGAGTAGGATGTACGCAGGTACACAAAGAGAACCTGTCAATAATCTGAAGATAAAATAGGAAGACTCATCTCGATCACCCTGTATCACTTATCCAACAAATCCGAAAAGAGCGCGAAAGAAAAGGCAGAAATCGCATGGAGTTGAGACGCGAAAGATCCTAGCTAATTCCTTTTTCACCCCAGAGAAAATCTAAACAAGTCCTTCCTTCATTAATAATGCAAGGGGTACGCCGAAACGTAGTGTCTACTTAGAAGTGAAAATACAAACAACCTAAAAGACATGTTACAAAAGATAAAATAGAGCTATGAAAATCATAATTATCAAGTTATGGGATGTTCGTATCAGTTACTTTGGCTCAGTGTTTCATACCATAAGCTAGCGTAGTTGTTAGGGCACTGTACTACAAGCCACAAGGTCGAGGTTTCGAGACCCGGTGGATCAGTAAATTTTAAAACGGTTCCAAACCTTCTGGCGGCATTGTGGCCCTGGGATCTACTCAGCCTCTAATTTAAATGAGTACCTGACATTTGTGCTGGGGAAAAAGGGTCGTCACGTAAGGCTGACAACCCGGCTGACAATCCAGTACCAAAGTGGTAGCCTCAACCTCCTGAGGCCTATTGTGAGATGACGTCACTTTCATTAATAGTGCAGATAAATTTATGTATCGGAGCCAGTGGCAGTAAGAAAAACTTCGAACTCAGATCCACACTAACAAAATTCATCACATGACAGAGGTAAAAGAATAGAGGGAAGCCTAGAGTTAAAATCGACTTGGATTGTATTTAATACCAGAAGACTCGGAGTCGAATCTTACAGGTTACCCCCCAAATTGAGTCAGAAGACGTAGCCCTTCCCTAGCCGCAAACAACCCCAGAGAGCGATGACCTATCTTCCTTGCATTCGGAAATATTGGAAACGCTTGGAACCCTTGAGGCATTGTAACTGGTAGATGTTCTCGACATTAAGACCAAAAATAGCCAAATATCAGAACGGAGATCGAACTCCGAATCAGTAAGTTAAAGCTCGAATCTTGAAATTGAAATTAAATTGGCAGATATAAACTCCGGGACTTGCAGGTTTGCACTTGTAGAAGTTAAATTCAATGGTGCTAAAACTTTCCATAACAATGTGTAATCAGTGCATACGGTTTTTTTTTCTATAAATATAAGACGAGCGTATGTTTTGGAAAATACGACCCTTGATGTAGTAACGGATGAATTGAGAAACCCAAGAACAATAAATATATATGTGTAAAAGGTATTCTGGTAATTATTTTCTCATATCGATTTTATTGTAGCTAAGAAAGTTTATAAATTCGCAAGAGACAGAGGTAGGTTAGACAGATTAAGTCTCATAGATTGGTTAGGCTCGGTGACACGAAAGAGGGGCATGGACACTAAGAACAGATAGAGAAAGAAAGAGAGAGAGAGAGAGAGAGAGAGAGAGAGAGAGAGAGAGAGAGAGAGAGAGAGAGAACGCGCCTATAAGGGAGGACAATGGAGATGCGAAACAGGATGTTAATCGGTATTGGGGAATTGAGAACAATGATAAAATTCAAAATGTCCATATAATAAGAATGGGTGAACAGATTAAGTCCACAACGATGCGACTCATCAGGTTCCAGGGAATTTTATAATTCATTAATTTGTACCCACAAGCCGATGAAATACATCATAATTACGCGGGAAATAGATAAACATCTTAATCCAAGAGCAGGTCGATATACAAAATAATTTTAATTACCCTTATACTAAACCAATAAAGCCAAAGTTCGGGTACTCAAATAATTCGAGGATCCACACTCAAATCAATACATAGTATATATCGATTTTATTGTATTATGCCAATAGTCAAGATACACCAAACCGAAAGGATGTTATTAGATAACGGGACATTTCTAAAGGTAGAAATATAGCACACATAACCGTCATTCATTAGAACGAAAAGTTATTTCAAAATTTGTTTGTTCAACGACCTAATATTCGCGAGAATTTAAATTAAGAAGTATTGTTGAGTTTACCGTAAGTGAAAGTTAGATGTACTCAGCTCTGAATGTATTATAAACGTACCTTGAAATAGATTACACCATGGTGATATGAAGAAATGTTTACGGTACATCCCGTGACTAATGCTCATACACTTAATGTGGATCCAGATCTAGAAACTCACCCCCCTTTCCTTTTGGAGAAAAAAAAAATCCTAAAGGTCATTCTCAAAAGTAGATGTATGAAACATAAACGAGATGAATCTTCCTAGGACTATAGTATCTAAGAGTATTAAATTATTACCAACAGTTAGAAAAAAGCCACTCTGAATGTGAGCCGGCCTAGGATTTCTCGAACATAGGCCCGGTCGTGAGCAGAAACATAGATTTCGTCGTCGATAATAGTGGGAAAAAGAGGAAAATATTTTTTTATATATGAGAAAAATCGTAGTAAGAAAGAAGATTAAAGGAAAACCCATGAGAATTAGCCTACGAATTCTACTATAAGGTCGAAAATTTTATCTTAGATTCAATGCAACCTGACACGAGAAGATTGATAGCAAAAAAAAATAAAATTATAGATGACCCCTAGTGGTTAAGATAGTGAAGTAACGCATGACCACCTGTCTGTTCCCTCGGCCCCTTTATTAATTTTTTTGGTTTATTTACGCTTATATTATAATCACACACAAATCATGAAGTGTTAATCTCCTTGTAGAAGACCTAGGTTCATGAAAAAGGGTCATAAATGTAGTGCACGGGGAAAAGAATGAAATAAAGATTAAAGTCCGAACCCAATGATAGGTACATCCAAGTAGAGGAGAAAACTGAGTTTATGGCCGTTTAAATAAACCGACAATATTATTATATGTTAAGCCAAAAAGCAGTGGATAAGTGCAGACCTGGATACTGGATAATTTGTCCCGCGGATCAACCACTCTATCATACCCAGACCCCATCATGTTTGAGCGCCCCATTCTTCAATCGAAAAGAGGAAGCCCATCGGATACGTCAAAAATATATTTTAGCACAGGACTTCACCCACATCTGGATTCGGCATAAGAAGACGGAGAAGTGGGTATATTCTCTTCCCAGACCCATGAAACTGACTGACACCTGCCACGCCCACAAGGAGAAATTTCACGCCAACTATATCTAAATGGAACAGGTATATTACGCCAAGCTCCGGGATGCCAAATATATGCACCCAGATTTACATTGTTGCCTATTATGCAACGAAAAATGGAGGTCCCTCTTTCCTCTCAGCATTATATTATCCTAGAATTGCCCAACCTACTGACCCAAAAGCAAACCGAAATCCTAATCCAAACTCCATCTTCAGAGATCCAAGAGGCTCTACAACGCATTGCCGTCCGCCTCCACTCTGTTCCCACGCTTTCCCCTCCGCAGAAGACAAGTCTAAATTATCTTATTCAACACCTACAAACGAATAAGAAAAAAAAACATAATACTAAAATATGGCTAACTGTGTTGTCAGCAATACTTGTAACGATATTAATCACAGCGGTAGTTTTTCAGCCTTGCACCAGGAGACTCCGAAGGTTCGGGTATCAACGTTTGTACGCCCGACGTACGCAGCAACATCACCAGGCCAACGCACCTCTTCTGGACCCAATCCAGAACTAACCGCTAGCTCAAGTCGGGAATGCAGTACCTGCGCCGGAACCGGACGCAATTCAACAACCTGGGTTGTATCCAGATCTCGTCGGCAACTAACCTTTGCCCTAATGGGATAGGACCACGTATACGAGAGGCTACATCACGTCAAAGAGAAGTCCATGATGATTCTATATATGTAATATTGTTTTGTCTGCCCTTGTCCCTAATATCCACTGAAAAACAAATACTTATTTATATATGAAGTAGAATACCGACGTTTTCATACTCAGACCAATTGTATTCTTGTATCCATAGAAGCACTATGATAAAATTGTAAGAGCCAAAGCAAATGATAAACTAGCTAAGCCACGGTTTTTCGAAGTTCACAAAAGGTTTTCTTCAAAAACCTTATTGCGAATTCTTGCGAGGGAAGGATCTGTTATGCCCAAAAATTTAGAGGTTTTTCTTTGTTTATTAGACTCAAAATTGATATTGTGATAGCCGGAAATTATAGTTATCAAAAGGGTATTAAAAATTGATTATTCCCCTATAAATATTTGATATTATAATTATTAGGGCTTTTTAGACAATTATTTAATTATAAATGCATATCCGATGTACGTGTACCAATCACGTATTGGCACGAAAGGATTTCTTGTCACCGCTTCCACGTCAGGTGAAAGCGACCCACTTTAAGTATATAAAAGCTAGGGGTTTCAACCCCTAAATCATCGCGTCGGTGGCTAGCGATCTCTAGCCCGTACGAGATCTCAACGCAGTTGTAACCAGCTCTACTTGGATGTCACCTATAATAATCATTTGTAAGTCTGCTTCTTTATTTTGACTTAACATAAATAATATATGTCTTATACATTTGGTTTGCTGGAATAAACTCAGTTTTCTAACTTAGTCGGTCAAAGACGTTTAACTTATTAAATATAGTTTATTATTTGCTCAGGTTCATTAAGTATTCAATTGAGGCAATTGGTTTAGTGTAGTAAATTTAAAGATAGAATAATGTTGAACTCTTTAACTAATTTCTATGGTGGTTCTTGTTTATCTTGTTTTAATTATTGTTTTAATCTGTTTCTTTAAATATAGTATTATTGTTAAAATATTCAATTTATTTATGTGAATGCCTCTGATTCCTTAGTTTTTGCTATCCCTGGCAACGTTAGGTAAATCCTGACCTTGTTTTAATGTTAAGCCCGTCTCTATTGTACTCGGCCTATATTTTATATCATGCTACCACTTGACAGGAGATGGGCTGTAACATGGATATTAAAATTAATGTAAATAATACTGAATATATTGTAATTGGTGACGGTGAACAAAATTTGGTGTTAAAATATACCAAATTTTACCATTAATATTTGTAACAAAATAGAGCGTGACATCACACCTTTAGAGAATGAGGAAGGCTTACAACTCAATGGTATTAATAAGCTGTTAGTTTATGCTGATGATTTAGCACTATTGACCAATAGCGAGAAGATACTAAAGGACAACACGCACACACTATTGAGTAACACTAAGAAATTAGGACTGGAAGTAAATATCAATAAAACTAAATATATGGTCACACATAGAAATACATTATAGCCTATGATGGATATGGACAGCTAATGAAAAATGAGGGAAATTTTGAGGAAGTGGCTGAATTCAAATACCTAGGAACAATAATCACAAATGGGAATGAGATGCACAAAGATATTAAACATAAGCTCAATTCTGGAAATGCGTGCTATTATGCATTGCAGAGACTCTTGATGTCCCAACTCCTTTCAAAAAACGTTAAACAGAAAATATGTAAAACTATTATTCTACCAATTTTCTTCATGCTATATATATATATATATATATATATATATATCCATCCATAGTAATTCTGCCCAAGGGCAGGTCTTTTACTGCAATCATAGCATTTTCATGCTATGCTTTGCAGCTTTACTAGGGAATTGTAGGTGTGGTAGCTTCCCGTTTCTTTCCACACCGGTGAAGGATGATGATGATGGTGATAAAATAAAGATCTAGATGGCCATATGATTTCGGGGACCGTTTGGGCCTAAAGTTTTCCTGGCATTCGTCTTACAGGTGAGGAAAAAAAACCCGATAAAAACCTCACCCAGAAAAACTGCCCCGACCGGGGATCGAACCCGGGCCCGCTGCGTGACAAGGCAGCCCACTACCTCGAGACCACAGCGGTGGACATATATATATATATTAATATGACGTTCAGTTCAAATTTCTAGAAAGATAAATTAAGAAACACAAATAGATTTAAGAAAGAAATTTAATTATTTTGATTAAATAAATTAAGTTATTTAAATATTTGTCCACCGCTGTGGTCCCGAGGTAGCGTGCTGCCTTGTCAGGCAGCGGGCCCGGGTTCGATTCCCGGTCGGGACAGGCTCCCGGTAGAGATTTTTTCCAGGTTTTTCCTCGCCTGTAAGACAAATGTCAGGAAGCTTAGGGCCCAACGGTCCTCGAAAATCATCTGGCCATCATCACAATCCTTATCATTATCATCATCAACCTTCACCGGCGTGGAAAGCAACGGGAAACTACCACACCTAAAATTCCCTAGTAAAGCTGCAAAGCATAGCATGAAAATGCTATGATTGCAGTGCAAGACCTCCCCACGGACAGGAATTACCATGAATGGATATTATATATATATATATATATATATATATATATATATATATATATATATATATATATATAAATGATAAGAAAGATGAATGCTTGATTTGGGATTTAAATCCGAGTCTCTAAACTCTGTACGTTTAGCGCTACTCAAGTATTCCAACACAAACATACATTTTCCTTATATATGTAGTATTCACAATTCACACAAGAGGTAGCGGGAAGTCGTTCCAACTGACATCTAGTGGCCTCCATAACAGGTAAGCAAATTTTTAAAGAGAATATTTACTTTATAGTAGTATCGCTTGTATATTTAGACGTTAAAAATATAGTTTTGACATTTGGCAATGAAGGCAAATATATAATTTTTTCATGTTAATTTTCGGTGTCTACTAGTTAGGTTCGATGTAGATATGTAAAAAGATTCAAAACTTTTTTCCTTGAGAATAACCTGAACAGCTTTTTCCGTTCGGAATTAGCTAAAAACAAAAAAGTACAGTAATTTAAGTGAATTTGAAATAATTTTAAATTGTAATGTTGTTGAGACGGCAGCAGTAGAGTCGAATTGAATTTTATTATTTAATTACGCATGCGGTAGTTAATCCCTACGGTAGCATTCGTCATCGTTTATCACGGTGGAATCTGTGCCTACAGAGCACATGTTCGCTCTCTCTTGCATTTATTATCGTGTTTACTTAAACAACAATTACTTCCGTATTAATCACTTTTCAATCCCAACTTCTTCCTCCCCTCCTCTACAGATGCAAACTCAAGTACATTCCACGTCAACAAATGTATATACAGTAAAAGCTACTTATTCGTGGTTCCCTTATTCGCGGGTTAAAAAATTGCGTTACAGTTTCTGTATTCGCGGCTAAACATTTCTTTATTCGCGAATCCAGTCTGTATATACATTAGAAGGATATATATATATATATATATATATATATATATATATATATATATATATATATATATGAATAAGAAAGTTTTCTTGGGTTTTCCGCGTCTTGGATTCAAGTTCGGCCTCTGGCCACTGATTCCGACGTTTCGGCACGATTCCACATGCCATTATCAAGGAATGATAAGTTCGAGTCACAGGTATAGGTCTTATATAATTAAACATATAGAGTTTTCGCTGTGGTCCGTTTCCGAAGACGTACACTCATCCAAGGTTTAGTTCTTATGTAGTTAAACACCTTCAGTTTTCTGAAGGTATGTGGGATCATGCTGAAACGTCGGAATCAGTGGCCAGAGGCCGAAATTGAATCCAAGACGCGGAAAATCCAAGAAAACTTTCTTATTCATACTTATATCCGCGAAAATCTGCAATATAACACGCACACACATACATATACTAGCTGGCCAGGCGAATGTCGTATCGCCTTTAAATATTTTTACGTTAATTTTTCCGATATTTTAATAGTTATCTGCTATTCGGGGCGGAAACAAATCCAACAAATCAAAGATCATAAAAATCGGTCCAGCCGTTCTTGAGTTATAAATAGTGTAACTAATCCGACTTTGTTATATATATATATATATATATATATAGATATATATATATATATATATAGAAAGTCCGGCCACGCGTTGCTGTGTCTAAGGTATACGTTAAATTATGTTGTAGTAAACTATGTGAGAAATCTAAATCAGAAAGTTTTTATTTTACACAATTTTTTAGTTATGGCACGTTAACTACACCCGGTATAAATATGGGTGGTGGTTTATGTGGAAGTGGTTTTGATAATTGAGATGAATTTATGTTGTCTGCATTCTCAGTATCATCCGTAAGTGTATCATAAGGATTATATACATTTATTAATGGAATATTTTGAGGAGGATTGCTGATTTCATTGTACTTTGGTTTTTTCTACGGACTTGTTGGCAGTTTGGATTCTCATCATCATCAAGAAGTCTTGTGATATGTTATAGTCATCTTGTTTTTCATTTAATTGAGGTATGGAGATTGTTTCTGTAATATTAGGCATATTATTATAACTAAAATTCTTGCTTACAGTTCTGTTATTCCGTTCCTTAGGACCGTCATATGTTTTTAAATTGACATTCTTCTTAAATGTAAGATTTATATTACAAAGGCCTATACCAATTTGCGGTAATTTATTTGATATCTTATCATTCATGGTCTCTAGAACTGATTCGCCATATTGTTCAATGTCCCTTCTCGGTCCAGTTAAATTTAAATTAAGTTGCTGTCTTTCAGTCAGATTACTTAAAACTAATACTAACACACGAAATTAATATTATTATCAATATATTGGAAATAAAATAAACACAAACACACTTAAATTATGAAATAATCAATATTTTTAATTCAATTGAAATTCGCGGTTGCAACAAAAAGCACAGTCACCTGGTTAAATAATAAACCAATTACCTTGCACCGTCATCTGTTAGAATCGTATGGCACTCACAGATAATTATAACTGTTTGTTAAATAATAAATAATTTGCAATAAAAATAATACGACTATAAATTTGGTTATAAACGTCCCTAAGTCTAAAGTTGGGTCAAACTGCACACAGTGTGCAAAGTTTTATTAAAATCGGTTCAGTAGTTTAGGATTCCATCGCGGACAAACAACGTGACCCGTAATTTTTATATATTAAGAAGATATATTAGAAGGATTAGTGTCATTTATTAACGCATTGGCAAGTTTTTTACTGCATGCACGTGCCAAGGCGACTTTTACACAAAGAGCGTTTCAAATCAATTGCATATGAAAGTAAAACAAACCTTATTGTCACTAAGCCTAAAGTTCGTTGTTAAAAACAACCGCCGCTATGTCCGTTATAAATGCCGCTCTCACCACGATCGGTGTTTTATTGTTTCAACTTGTCATTCGTTGCAATAATTTTGATTGAATAACATGTGTCTCTTCTGCTTTGTTGCCAATTTATTACGTCGATTGAAAAGAAAGAAATTCGTTCCGAAGTGCGGAAAAAAGTAGTGTTGCCACTTAAAGTACAAACAGAAACGCTTTAACCGTTTACGGCGTTGGCGAGTCGTTGCCCTAATTGAAATATCTATTAAAAGAAAAAAGCGGCAAAACAGGAAACAAATTTCTAACTTTTTTAAAACCCTTGCTTAAACCTTATTACAGTATAATTTTTTAAATATAATCCAAAACTAATATTAATTAACTCTATTATGATGCTCTATTGACATTAATTAGTATTCTAACAATTTTCGGTTAAAAATCTCTGATTAATTGATTTTACTTTTAAAATTTTTATTTTATTCTGGAACCTTGGAACGTATCCCCTAGAAATCCATACAAATCACTATTCCATATTCGCGATTTCTGTATTCGCGGCATATTTGCAGAGCATATCCCCCGCGAATAAGGAACTTTTACTGTATACTGTTACATTTTATGTACCTAAATTATATTCAAATGCTACATCCAAACCTGGTAGGTATGGGGAGAGTAAAACTGTATAGTACTGTTACACAATTTTTAATAATAATCCAAAATATTGACAATCCACAAACACAATTAGATGATAGACGATAAACACAAAAACATGGTACGGACATGTCCAGCGAATAGAAGAGGATCTGCTATCAAAATCTGTTTTGGAATGGAAACCTGAGGGAAGACGAGGCAGGGGAAGACCTAAAATCTCATAGTGTCAGGGAATATATTTATACATGAAGGAGAAACTTCAACAACCAGGAGATTGGATGGACCGACAAAATTGGCTATTGGGAATCGGACGATGTCAAATACATTAAAAAACCGATGATCTATCTATCTATAAGCACAATTAGTATAAAATATATTTTCGTACGTTTCTTGGTACGTTTAACAGTAAATATATGAGTAGTTATTTGACAAGCCATATGAGACATGAAAATAAACAAATATGGAATTCCAGTCATTATTGTGTGCAGTGACTTCTGTCGCCCCAACTTCTCTCAAACAAAATTGAACTGATTATTTAACACTTGCCCCAAATGGAAGTCCATGACCAATCACGTTTCAATGAATTTTATCTCACAACCAATAAAAATAATAAAACAATGAGAGTCGTGTTTCACCTCGCTCTTTATCGATTTCTCTTTACCAGCTCTAGCTTTGTGATATTACAAAGCACCTCCTTTTTAATATTCTGAAAACGTCAGATCATTATTTTGCAGTGACTGACTCTCCAACAAATATACTGAATGTAGTTAAGAATAAAGCTCTTAGGAAAATGTTTGAACCAAAGAGAGATGAACAGACAGGTGAATGGAGAAGACTACATAACAATGAACTACATGGTCTTTATAGGAAGCCAGATATAATAAGAGAGTTAAGTCTCGTAGACTGCGATGAGCAGGACATGTGGCACGAATGGGGAATGAAAGTCGTTCATGGAAGCTTCTTGTAGGAAAACTAGAGGGAAAACGCCCAGTTGGTAGACCAAGAATGAGGTGGACGAATAACATTAACTATGATTTGAGGGAAGTAGATTATACAGGGAATGATTGGAAAGCATTAGCTCAGGATAGGGATGTATGGAGAGCTTACGTCCGTGCGGCCATGAACCATCGGGTTTGATAGTGCCAGTGAGTAAGTAAGCAAGCAAATAAGGAACAGATTCCTTCGAACTACACATTTGATGATTGTATATTCAATAATGGTGTTATTAACCCACTCACTTCAGGTTTAAATGGTCAATGCATTTCCCCAGAAACTGGATTTAAATTACCGTAAATTGCATTGTCTATTTTCATGCATTCAAGACAAACAAAATATAACGGCATTTGAGATCTCAATAATCATTCCTCTACTATTCATTAACGTTGACAAAATATTACCTTAACAAGGGATGTACAAAACATTGCAAAATATATTACAGCAAAGTTAAGCGAGTATACCTCGTCTTCTGAGCTGAAGGCCATTTAACTACTGGAGAGTAAACCTTGTCTTTTGAGGCGAATGGGTTAAATAATGATTTTACTGAGCTGTTTACTAAAAAAATTAATTAATAACCTATGATGTTGATTATAATACACAGTTTGATGTGTTTCTTTTTTCTCTCCACTAGGGTGCATTCTTACAATACTGTGATCCTATTTGAAAATAAATAATATGATCAAGTTGCAGTGAAATAACAACTTAAACATAAGCAATCATTTCTGATTTGTCTTCAAACATAGCCGTTTAAATTAAATATATCCATCCATCCATAATAATTCTGCCCGAAGGCAGGTCCTTCACTGCAATCATAGCATTTTCATTTTATGCTTGCAGCTTTACTAGGGGATTGTAGGTGTGGTAGCTTCCCGTTGCTTTCCACACATGTGAAGGATGATGATGATGATAATGATGATGGTGATGATGATGATGGCCATATGATTTCGGGGACCGTTTGGGCCTTAAAGTTTTCCTGATATTTGTCTTACAGGTGAGGAAAAACCCCGATAAAAACCTCACCCAGAAAAACTGCCCCGACCGGGGATCGAACCCGGGCCCGCTGCGTGACAAGGCAGCACGCTACCTCGAGACCACAGCGGTGGACATTAAATATATAAATATTTTAAAATACCGGTAACTATATTTAAATAATGTTTTTTTTTGAGTTAGCAGCTTAAATTTTATTCGTTAAATAGTCCTAGAAAATATCACTCTCGATTTTGCAAATCCTCTAGATAAATTCCCTCGCGACATTACTTATGAGAATCTAATATAAAAATGTCAGTCTCACAGTTATGTTATATGAGGAAGCTCTATGGCGCAAGCGGTTAGACGCTCGCCTCTCACAGCTGGAGTCCTGAAATCGAGACCCGGTCACTCCATGTGGGTTTCGTGGTGGACGAAACGGAGCTTGGGCAGATTTTCCTCGGGCTTTTTCCCCCGTTTTTCCCTTGCCATAATTTCATTCCACCATTTCTCCAAATTCATCTCATCCATTTCGTTCATACGTCATTGAGATGATGCGTCAGGCTTGGCCGGCAGGTACCCTCGTCATTCACAACCCCCTGTATACAGGGGCTCATCTCATCCCTCAACAGTACACTGAGCTGAGGATATTTATTTTTAAGCGTCTAAAAAATACTCTTTTAGTGCACCAATGCCTTTTCTTAGCTCCGGTCCTATAGTACGTACTGTAATACGATATATACGTTAATTATCCCAGAAAAATTCTCTAAATGATAAAAAAAAAACATTCAAGTTGGTCAAGTAGTTTTTGAGTCCATAAAAGACAGACAGACAGACAAACAGATTCACATTCATTTTTATACAGAAAGATTTTTTAATAAGGCAACTGAAAAATTATTAATAGAAGTTAATTAAATCGGTGTCAATTAGAATTAAAAAAACATGCTTAGAGGATGAAGAAGAAAGCCAACAACTCAATGGTACTAATAAGCTGTTAGTTTATGCTGATGATGTAGTACTGTTGGGCGATAGCGAGGAGATACTAAAGGCCAACACGCACACACTATTGAGTAACACTAAGAAATTGGGACTGGAAATAAATATCAATAAAACAAAATAAATGGTCACGCATAGAAATACACTATATAATGAAAACAGACAGATAATGAAAAATGAGGTAAATTTTGAGGAGGTGGCAGAATTCAAATACCTAGGAACAATAATCACAAACAGGAATGAGATGCACAAAGAAATTAAACATAGGCTCAATTCTGGAAATGCGTGCTATTATGCTTTACAAAGACTCTTGAAGTCCCAACTCCTTTCAAAAAACGTTAAACTGAAAATACATAAAACTATTATTCTACCAGTTATATTATATGGGTGCGAAACATAGACTCTTACTTTAAGGGAGGAAAAAAGATTACGAGTATCTGACAATAAAAAGTTCTTAGGAAAATTTTTGGACCGAAGAGAGATGAACAGACAGGTGAATGGAGAAGACTTACACAACAGTGAACTACATGGTCTTTATAGGAAGCCAGATATAATGAGAACAGTTAAGTCTCGTAGACTGCGATGGGCAGGACATGTGGCTCCAATGGGGAATGAAAACGTGCCAGGTAGCTTCTTGTAGGAAAAGCAGAGGGAAAACGCCCAGTTGGTAGACCAAGAATAGGGTGGGAAAAAAAAAACATTAAACATTATTTGAGGGAAGTAGATTACACAGGGAATGATTGGAAAACATTAGCTCCGGATAGGGGTAAATGGAGAGCTTATGTCCGCACGGCCATGAACCTCTGGGTTCGGTAGTGCCAGTGAGTTAGTTAGAGTTAGCAATATATAATAACTTACGTTTATGTAATGTTTGTTTTCACTACAGTTAGACACATTTAAATGAGCAGGCATCAGAAATTGAGTTTCTCCAATTTAAGGGTTAACAAAATAAATATATATTCCGTAAGATAGCAAAAACGGACTTATGGCAGACTTTCTGATGAATTTTATTAGTTTGACAGTTCCCAAGAGATAGACTTTAATGAAAATGCTGTTAAATATTGCATGGTTTACCGTATTATTAAAATTAACCATGCAGTATTTATGTTATATTTTTTTTCTGATATTGACCGGTGAGCAAATAGTTTGAATCTGGTTGGAATTAAGTTACTCCGTCAGCAAGCAATCAAGGCTCGTGAATGAAATCAGGCAAGTGTAAAGAAGTTAAATGAGCCGTAACTCGCCACAGGCACGAGGATGGCGGACGATAGTTATCTCTACGCTCCGACTGATTTTACCCCAAGTAATGTTCACTGTACACACTTTTACAGAAGGCTGAGTGGACCTCAGGGCTAGCCTGGAAAACAGTGAGAGAAGAAATATTCCCAAGCTTCGCCATCCGATATCGTATCCTAATCGTTTCATCCATAGTTAACTGATACACAGTGATGGTAAGAATTCACACATATATATTTTAATTGCTGTTATCAGAAATCGTTTTGGTTGCAAACATATTGTGAAAAATTGTCATTTTGACATAAAACGTCATAACTTACAATTACACATGATTTTGTTTTCACTGCGGACCGACACAATTAAATAAAAGGTACGAGAAATTAGTGTTTCGCCAATTTAAGGGTTAATATTATTCTCTCATCTCATTCTTGGCTTTCTTATTGGCCTCTTTACCTGTGGATTCCCTACAAGGTATTTCTATAACCCTCTTTCATTCCCAATTCATGCCACATATCCTGACGATCACAGTTTACGCAACTGAACTATTTATCATCATCATTATTATCATTGTTGTTATTACTACATAACAGTGAGCTACATGGTATTTCCAGGAAGTCAGATATAATAATAACAATTAATAATAATAATAATAATAATAATAATAATAATAATAATAATAATACTTACTTACTCACTGGCACTATCGAACCCGTAGGTTCATGGCCGCGCGGATATAAGCTCTCCATACATCCCTATCCTGAGCTAATGCTTTCCAATCATTCCCTGTATAATCTACTTCCCTCAAATCATAGTTAATGTTATTCTCCCACCTCATTCTTGGTCTACCAACTGGGCGTTTTCCCTCTGGCTTTCCTACAAGAAGCTTCCATGCAAGTCTTTCATTCCCCATACGTATAATAATAATAATAATAATAATAATAATAATAATAATAATAATAATAATAATAATAATAATAATAATAATCCGATTGAGGGTCTTTCCACTTTTCAGCGGTTGCCCTTTTACCAGCCGGCTGCTGGCCCTTCACATCCACATGTGTCAAACACAGAGGTAGATGATCAACAGCCAGTGTAGGGGTGACATGTGGTTAGCATGTCGAGTCCCCCAGCCGTTATAGCTGGTTCCTCAACCTGGAGCCGCTACTTATTGTAGCTACCCAATTGCCTCACGATGCTGGGTGGGCACCGGTCCCATACTGGCCGAAATACCATGAGAAAACTTCTTCCCCCATGGAGACTCGAACCAGCGCAAGTCCCGTAGTCTGCGCCCAGGCTTCCTACCTTAACCGCTCGGCTACGGCGCGGGACATAATAATAATAATAAAAATAATAACAATGCTTTATTTTAGCTGGCAGAGTTAAGGCCATAAGGCCTTCTCTTCCACTCAACCAGCGAATAGTAGAATTACACAAAAATTACATACATATTACAATTTTAAGATATTATTAAAATACAGACAAAACAAAATACAATGATGATGTGATCTAATACTAGCTAATACTAACAAAAACATAGAATATAATAAAATTAAAATGATATAAAATAAAGTAAGTAGCTTCCTATATGATTATTAATGGAATGCTCTATATAGTTGTTATGCAGTTAATGTTTTCATTGTGTCGAAGTCTCATAGACTGTGATGGTAGGACATATGTCACGAATGGGATGTGAAAGACGTGCTTGGAAGCTTGTTGTAGGAAAACCAGAGGGAAAACGCCCAGTTGGTAGACCAAGAATGAGGTGGGAAAATAACATTAACTATGATTTGAGGGAAGTAGATTATACAGGGAATGATTGAAAACATTAGCTCAGGATAGGGATGTATGAAGAGCTTATGTCCGCGCGGACATGAACCTACGGGTTCGACAGTGCCAGTGAGTTAGAGTTAGTTATTATTATTATTATTATTATTATTATTATTATTATTATTATTATTATTATTCCATTCAATGACCTTAGCTGAACATCTCACTTTATAGGCACTTTTGCATGCCACACACCACCCGGATATTACCGTGGCACGACCTGTCGGGAGAGAGACTTTAATCTGTGAAACAGAAGTATACTTTTTTGACCACAAAAGTCACGTAGTGACGGAAAAGTATTCAGCTCAACTTCATGGCTTCCTCCGAGACAACACAACATGAAGACGAAACACACCATTCACACACATACTCATAAGTAATACCACGAGTGATTTCCAAATTATCGGTAAATTCACGACTCACGAAGTGAGGAGTGAATTTATCTAGCGAATTTGGAAACCAAGTGTGGCATTTGTTAGAACTGTTTATCGAATAAAATTAAGCTGTTTACTAACAAATCATTATTTTAATATAGTTATTTTGAAATATTTATAAATTTAATGTAAACGGCCATGTTCGAAAACAAATGAGAAAAGTTTCGTACGCTTCATTTGCTTCTTTTGTTCGTCACTGCAACCAGATCATATTATTTACTGCCAAAGGAACGCAATATTGTAAGAATGCACTCTAGTGGAGAAAAAATGAAATACTTCGAACTGTATATTAATTCATTTCTGATGTCCTTTGACAATTACATTTTTCTGGAATGTTATTACCTGGGAAAAATACATTTAAGAAAGTGCAAAGAGTGGTTTATTTTCTTTTTGTGATATAATCAATTGTTACAAATATTTTTATATTATCTCTCGCATTCGCTTTCTGTTGACATTCATGCACTATATATACAATCTGGTAGCCGTATTTCTTAGAGAGTCAGTCAATGCAAAATAAAGCTATGACCTATTCAGAATGTTAAAAAAGGAGGTGCTTTCTTTATTATGATAAACTTTAGTTGGTAAATTCTAGGCGAAACACGACTGTGATCGGTTGTAAATAAAAAATCATTGAAATGTGATTGGTCATTTACTCCCATTTGGGGCATGAGTTAATTAGTCACATTAAACATGGTGAATAAGATGATGGTCAAGTTATGTTCGGAGACAGTTTTGGCCTTAAAGTTTCCCGACATTAGTCTTAGAGTTGAGGAAAAACCCGAAAAAAGAACATCACACATGAAACTTGTCCCTACCGGGGACCGAACCCAATTCCGCTGTATGCGACGCTGCGACACTACACCGAGGCACAGCGGTGGACATCATCACTATTATTATTGTTATTATTATTATTATTATTATTATTATTATTATTAATATTATTATTCTCATTATTATCATCGTCATTACACTCTGTGACGAGAATTTTATTATATGGTGCGGAAACATGGACGTTAAATCGAACACAGAAATAGATTATTAGTCACAGAAATGGACTTTTTAAGAAGATCAGCAAGAAATATCAAAATTAGACAATATAAAAAATAATACAAGAGAAATTATGAATGTAGAAAAGGATACTGTACTAGAGATTGAATAAATGAAACTAAGGTGGTAGGGACATATAATGAGAAGAAGGGACACAGACACAAACAAAGGAGTATTGAAATGGATATCTCCTGGAAAAGGGAAACTTGGTAGACCAAAGCCAACGTGGATAAAGGGAATTCAAGACAACATGAAGAAGAGAAATATGACAGAAGCAGACAGGCAAGACCGGTAAGTGTGGAAGAAAAACAATTGTATACTTTGGTTGAGGATACCTGTGAAAATAACAGAAACAATCATGAATAAAAAAAGGATCATTCATATTAATTTATTAGGCACAGAAATATGTATAAATAGTGAATACTTGTATATAAAAATATTATTAAAGTTTTAATTTAAACTTTTATATATATGTCCTTTACATATAGGCTTTCACAGTAGAAACACATTAATGGCCAGACTTAAATGTCCTAAGTCGCTATATGAGAATGACGTAAATGCGATTATAAAAAATGAATTGTATATGTGTAATATTTAATGCAATTAAATGACTTTGAAGTATAGTTCTGTGTCCATTTTTCACTGACTTTTTTTAACTGCTAATTCCCTTTTATGTCTGACAGACAATGAACCAAAATCAGCTGATACAGAATTAGAAGCTGCACAAAGCAGAACACGTAAGTAAAATAGCCTTAGAGACCACACCACATAATTCGTACTCAGAAATTGGTCATTCAGCTCTCGTATACGGTCATTTGCTAGTAGCTTTCCTCTCCTAATCGGATTCCACTATTTTTCTCTGGTTTTTGATCAAGAGATAAGATGCTATGACTTTCTAAATGCTCACTTTTAATTTCCAGCATTGTTTCGTAATATCCAGTGCAGGATTATATTAAGAACAATATATTTAGAATATAATTGGATTAGCTAATGCAAGAATCAGCACATTTTATTCACTATCAAAGTTCTATACCTAATAAATAATAGTTTAAAAAATTAAAACAACACGCTTTATTAGAAAACCGAACTAAAAAATGAAAAACAATTTCAATTTCCAACACGCTTGGGATAAAATTATTAAAGTGGTCAACAAAAAAATCATCTCCAACACATATAGAATAAAACTAGAGTTATCTACAAAAAAAATCATTTTACCAACAAAAGCATGGGGTACTTTTTATGGTTTTTACGTTTTCATCTTAGGGTTGGTTTCACCAACAGAGGTAACTGTATTACGCCAGTTTAAGCTATGCATTATACACGGGAAAAACTGGCGTAATACAGTTACCTCTGTTGGTGAAACCGACCATTAGAGACTTTACTTTTACCAATATCTGTTTATTATCAAATATATTAATTGATAAAGAGCACCCCACGCTTTTGATGGTAAAATTATTTTTTTTATTGATTACTCTATTTTTATTCTAGATGTGTTTGAGATGATTCTTTTTGTTGACCACTTTAATTTTATCTCAAGCGTGTTGGAAATTAAAATTATTTTTCAATTTTTAGTTCGGTTTTCTAATAAAGTGTGTTGTTTTAGTTTTTTAAACTATTACTTATTTATTTTTAGTTTGGTTTTCTAAAGATGTAAATATGTTTAAATTCGATACTATTGTAGTATGAGCTAAAAGTAATAGTCTTCTAAAAAATCCTCCGGGCCGGATTTGAACCAGCGACCTATGGATTACTGAAATTATATACCACTACAGTCCACTACTCTATCAACTGAACTACCACAACGGTAGACTTAAAAATCGATAAGTCCGCAACCTATTATGCCGGTTTCATTTTTTTGGTGTCCTGATGATCCTGGCCAGGATGTTAGAAAAATATTATGAAATTATTGTATTGTCATTGGTCCTTTGCAAGTATACAAAGTTTCAAGTCGATCCAATGTTTTTAAGTGGGTGAAAATTGTGTTGAAAAATTCCGTTACATAGATAGATGGACAGACACAGGTCAAAATTAATACAAGGCGTGAAAAAATAGACTAATACCACCAGCGTTATTGGACTAAATAAGTGGAGTTCTAATATTAGCGATTCTTATGCTGCTCATAACAACATCAAGCCACGATATTTTGTAGCCATCCTCTTCCTCTTCTTCTTCTTCTTCTTCTACCAAGTGGCACTCCTTCTAATATTCTTTTTGAGAATCTGTCTCCTGTCATTCTTTTTAAATTACTATACTTACTTACTTACTTACTCACTGGCACTATCCAACCCGTAGGTTCATGGCCCACGCGGATATAAGCTCTCCATACATCCCTATCCCGAGCTAATGCTTTCCAATCATTCCCTGTATAATATACTTCCCTCAAATCATAGTTAATGTTATTCTCCCACCTCATTCTTGGTCTACCAACGGGGCGTTTTCCCTCTGGCTTTCCTACAAGAAGCTTCCATGCAAGTCTTTCATTCCCCATGCGTGCAACATGTCCTGCCCATCGCAGTCTACGAGACTTAACTTTTCTTATTATATCTGGCTTCCTATAAAGATCATGTAGTTCATTGTTATGTAGTCTTCTCCATTCACCTGTCTGTTCATCTCTCTTTGGTCCAAAAATTTTCCTAAGTACTTTATTCTCAAATACTTGTAATCTCCTTTCCTCCCTTAAAGTAAGAGTCCATGTTTCGCACCCATATAATATAACTGGTAGAATAATAGTTTTAAATTACTATACAATTTTAATTGTTTTTTTAATGAATCCCACAATAATTGAAGTTCGAACATTCATCTTTCTTTTAATTACATTGTTAACTTATCTTTCTAGAAATTTCAGCTGAACGCCTCCAAAAATCCATTACAACATAGTTTAATTTACGTATTGATCTAGATTCTATAATCTCATGTTCCTGCACCCTAAGTCTTTGTACTATTTACTATTGCATTTAAGATATTTGTTCTTGTTTTAAAACTTATATTCTGATCCCATAACACAGCATTCAATTCTGATAATGCAGATTGACCCTTATTTATCCTCTCAACTTCAGCATCATGGCATCCGTTCCCAAATATGATACTAAAAATAACCATTATAACCATTATATATATATATATATATATATATATATATATATATATATATGTATATATATAGGCCTATATAGTGTGGCACTATTAAAATAACCCTTAAAAACACAAGAAAATAAACAAAAATAAAATTTTGTAAAGTAATGGCTGTTCCTGTCTTGATGTATGGATCAGATTGTTGGACGATCACTAAAAGACAAGAACAAAGACTGGAAGCAGCTGAGATGAGCGTTATAGCAGGATATACTCTGCTGGATAACAAAAGAAATGAGGATATAAGAAAGGAACTAAATATTTTCAAACTTACAGACCGAATAATTAAATATAGGAACGACTGGAAAGAACATATTGATAGAATGCCAGAATGAAGATTAAAAAAAAAATTGCTAAATTATAAACCGCACGGAAGGAGAAATGTTGGACGCCCACACAGAAGATGGTCTGAACAATTTTAACAATTCTAGTTTTCATGAAACCGGAACGAGACAACAGGCTTAATCCCTGGATGATGAGAGGAGGCTCATAAGTAATCTTTATTTGAAACAGCGAATAAAAGTGAAGACAGAAAAAATGTCAGAAGGAACATAAATTGGAAGGGGTTACGGCATGGATGTCCTCTATCACCTACTCTTTTCAACATATACCAGGAAGACCTAATGAAGAACTGTTTCAGGAATATGGGAGGCGTAAACATTGGAGGAAGAAGAATTAAGTACAAAAGATTTGCTGATGATATCGCTTTGCTAGCAGAAGATACAATGACACTGAGGAACATGCTGATGGAGCTAAATGACAAGTGCGAGGATTATGGGATGAAGATAACTATAAATAAGACCGAGGAATATAAACATGGAGATTAAAGATGAGGCCATTGAGCAAGTGCAGAGCATCAAATACTTGGGTTGTACTATCATCAGTAACATGAACTGCTGTCAAGAAATAAAGCAAAGAATTGCAATGGCAAAAGAAGATTTTAACAAGAACAGGAGCATTTTCTGCGGACCTTTGGCAAAATAATTACGGAAGAGGCTAGTGAAGTGCTTCTTTATGTGGAGTGCAGCATTGTATGGTCCAGATACTTGGAAATTACGACGGAATGAGGAAAAGCGACTAGAAGATTTTGAAATGTGGATTTGGAGAAGGATGGAGCGAATATAATGGACAGACAAGAAAATAAAGATGTGCTAGACAGAGTGGGTGAAGGAAGAACAATGCTGGAACTCATAAAGAAGGGAGTGAAAATGGATTGGACACTGGCCACTGTCAGCTGACGAATGCCCTAGAAGGAATGGTCTATGGAAAGAAGGTTAGAGGCTGAAAAATACATCAGACGATAGACAATATTAAAATAAATGGTTTGTATGCGGATACAAAAAGGAAAGCTGAGTTAAGGAAAGAGTGGAGAATGCTGAGTTTGCAGTGGAATACCTGCTCATGGGCAGAACACTATGTATGTATGCATGTATGCGTGTATGCGTGTATGCGTGTATGCGTGTATGCGTGTATGCATGTATGCGTGTATGCATGTATGCATGTATGCATGTATGCATGTATGCATGTATGCATGTATGCATGTTTGCATGTATGCATGTATGCATGTATGTATGTATGTATGTATGCATGTATGTATGCATGCATGATGTATGTATGCATGCATGCATGTATGTATGTATGTATGTATGTTTGTATGTATGTATGTATGTATGTATGTATGTATGTATGTATGTATATGTATGTATGTATGTATGTATGTATGTATGTATGTATGTATGTATGTATGTATGTATGTATGTATGTATTGTATGTATGCATGAGCATGCATGCATGCATGCATGTATGTATGTATGTATGTATGTATGTATGTATGTATGTATGTATGTATGTATGCATGTATGTATGTATGTATGTATGTATGTATGTATGCATGTATGCAGCATGCATGTATGCATGTATGTATGTATGCATGTATGTATGTAGTATGTATGCATGTATGTATGTATGTATGTATGTACGTATGTATGTATGTATGGATGTATGTATGTATGTATGTATGTATGTATGTATGTATGTATGTATGTATGTATGTATGTATGTATGTATGTATGTATGTATTGTATGTATGTATGTATGTATGTATTATGTATGTAGTATGTATGTATGTATGTATGTATGTATGTATGTATGTATGTAGTTATGTATGTATGTATGTAGTATGTATGTATGTATGTATGATTATGTATGTATGTATGTATGTATGTATTTTTTTTTATTTATTGAAAATCAATCAACATGCCCCACTGCAGAGCAGTATTACTGCATTATTTTACAACACCCTTATTAACTATAAGTTCATAGAGTTTATAAATTTACAAAATTGTTTTAGATGTTTAGTTACTAATTCGTTGTTAGTAACCGGCCAGTTCCCTCCATTTTATATATGTCTGCTATTAAGGTAGTTCTCTGCTGCCGAAATTCTTTACACAGGTAAATCATATGATTCGCAGTTTGTCGCGGGCAGCCACATGCACATCTCGGGTTATCTATAATATGGAATCTATGTAAGTAGTCATTTGTTTTACGTGGCCTGATATCAATGCAGTAAACTGGCGGTGGTTATAGGAATTTTAATGTTAGTTCTTTCTTTGATATATGGGAAGAATAGTCTGAATTGAGCACCCTTATTTGTTGCATTCCACCTATTCTGCCACAGCTGGTGTCCGTTTTCTCTTATTCTACACTTATATAGTGTTTTGGAATCTTGTTATATATTACATGCAGATTTAGATCTTTTGCTGCCTCCTTTGCAAGCTCATCGGCATACTCATTTCCAATATCACCTATTGTGCTTTCACCCATTTTAAATTAATTGTCCATTGTTTCTGTTTAATTTTTTTATCGTTTTTTAGAATGTCCTCAACTATGCTATTATGTTTGCTATTTTTCTGGAAAAGGGCTAGGGCAACTTTACTATCAGAATATATAGCTGCAGTCTTCTCTTCACCCGAAGTGTTACTTATATCTGTATTTCTTGTAGAGCTTTCAATACAGCTAGTTGTTCGGCCTGATTATTGAACAATTTCCACCAAGTCTATATTTGAGATTTAAAAAAATTTTGTCAAATTTGTTATATCACTGCTGCGGCTCCGACATTTTCTCCTTTTTACTGCCATCTGTGTAAATTTTTAGAAAATAATTTGTACCTTCCTTAGCCTCTTGTATTTTGGGTATTTGTGCAGGATGCATCCAATCACTTGGTGTTAAGGGTGCATCATAATTTACATCTCCATGTATAGAATCATACTGTTTGATTTATTCCTGTATGTTAATCAATAGCTGAATACCAGCCAAAACGCAAGAAGCTCATATGAAATTGTTCGGTATGCCTTCGTAATTTTAGTTGAATATCTCGAACTC